>CANTAL010000012.1:2198984-2385431 GCA_947650365.1 Chamaelirium japonicum
ACACTAGATCGCGTGTTATAGGAGGACATATGGTATATTAAATAAAATATTATATGTATTTACAAATGTCGGTTCGGTTCGGGTTAGGTCGGATTCAAATTTATAAATCCTTCAACCGATCCAATCATGTCGGTTTTTTAAAACCCCAATCTAATTCGATCCATTGAGTGTGTTGAAACCAATCAAAATTGGTCGGTGTGCTTTGGGTCCACACCCCACCCCTACGTATGGAAGCAAATACTAAAGCCTCGAGGTAAATTATGGGGTTTAAAAGAGGAGAGTAATATGAACCGTCGTATGCCAGGTTATAAAAGAAAAATTATTATAGGTTAGAGAAATGCTATTCAGCCTGAAGATATCTCCCGAATTCATCGGCCGATTGACGTGGCAGCGCACAACTGGTGGCTGAAACTCACCAATAATTTTAAAATCCTTTCAGCCACCTGCCCTGCCACGTCAATCGGGTCGGTGAATTCGGAAAAATCTTCGGGCTGAATAGCATTGCTCTGTAGCATGGGCGGATCTAATAGTGGGCTCGGCCGGGCTACAGCCCGGCCGAGATTTGGTAAAACCCTTGTATTAATTTTCACTGCCGGCCCAGCCCCACAACAGGTCTAGCCGATTACCCCAGCCAACCTTGGAGCCCACCCAAAAACTGAAAACCAGGCCCAACTCATCTCTTGAGGGTTTTAAAACTTAAAAGAGGGTGAAAGAGAGGGCGTCGTGCTACCTTCTGTTTCTTTGGGGAGCAGAGAAAGCGGTGCACAATTGCGGTGGGAAGCGGCGCACCACCCGGTCCACACACGGACCGGCATGACGGTGAGGCTCGAGGCTTCAAGTGACGATCAGGCGTGGCCGCTTGGGCATGGTGAGTGGTTATAGCTATGTGAGTTTCCCCTCCTTCCCCTTCTTCTTCTTCTTCTTCTTCTTCTTTTTTCTTCTGGGTTTGGATCAAAACCTGAAACAAGCTCTTCCTCTTCTTCTGGTTTTGGATCAAAACCCGAAACCATGGGGGCATCGACTGCGATTGGGAAGGAATTAAGCGATGACAATGACATGGTTGTGACGTCAGTGGCAACAACATCGGTAGCGGGGCTCGAAGATCCTACTTCCCCCCTATCTGATTCCTCCATAGGCAGCAATGGGGCTCGAAGACCCAGCTCCCCCAATCGGATTTCACCATAGGAGATCAAACCCCTCTAGCAATGGGGAAAGAAGAACATCTCTCTCTCTCTTCCCCCCCCCCCCCCCTCCTCCTCCATGTCCCTATCCTCTTAGGGCTTCAACATCTCAAAGGAATGGGTGTGATCAAGATATGGCGGGTCATTTAACTAGGGTGTATTCAAGATGGGGTGTAAGTGGAAAGGGTACTTTTGGGATAGGAATGGGGTATGATCAAAGAAATCGGGGTGTGTTCAATTTTGTTGGAAATGGGGGCTAATTATATATTTTTGGGGTATGAATAAAATTTCCCAATATCAATTAGGTAAATTTGACTTACCCCCTCAAAATTATATGCTAATTAATAAATCACCCCCCTTTTAATCATTATTAGACACCCCTCCCCCCCAATTTGACTTATCCCTCCAAATTACCATATGATAATTAGCCAAAATGGGGGGTATTCCAAAATATCATATAGTCCTCAGTGTATATGCCTAAATATCGCATTGTTATGGGGGTGTAAGTCTAATTTTTAGTGGGGTAGGTCTAATATCAATTAAAAGGGGGGTGACTTATTAATTAACAAATAATTTTGAGGGGGGGGGGGCAAGTCAAATTTGCCCATATCAATTTTAAGCGGGGTAATTGACTAATTAGCATAAAATTTTGGAGGGTAAGTAAAATTTACTATCGATGTTCGTTTAAAAATTTATACTCTAACATTTTTTAATTTACTGTATACAATAAAATTTTATTATAAAAATAATTAGCTTAGGTTTAGCCCAGCTCAAAATAAATTCCTGGCTACGCTCCTGCTCTGTAGGTTATAATCGTACGTATTTAATGCTAAAAAAAAAAATTCTTTCAGAAATGATGTCATATGGGATCCCTACCGTAAGTGGCGGACCTAAAGCATCAGAGCCGTTCGATGGCAGCCAACCCGAAGTATGAATGAGAACCGTTCAATGGCAGCCAACCCGACAGGTGAATTTCACTTAGCCCGAACTGATGGTGCTCCATCCGTTGGTCCTGCCACCTTTCTGTACCGGACACCTTATGGTACTCGATCCAAAAGAAAAACATAGCCGTTAAATCATTCGTGTACAGTGGGGTTCCACAATTTGGACAGCTTATTGTGGACTCTAATGATATTCGCTCACATATTCATTTCCACAATGATTCCATGCTCAACACCAATACAAGAGCAAAGAGAGGCATCAATTGATGTCAAGAGCTCATCTCTTCTTCCTTACCCTCTCTCTTATCCCCATTCACCCAAGGAATCACTCATTGCACTATATAACACCTCGCTCATCTATTGATCGAACCACAAGCCCACATCGATCCAGGAATCGATCGATCGATGATGAAGGCCTCCGCACTCATCGTGCCAATGCTCCTCTCGAGCCTACTCGCCTCTGTGAGTGGCTACAAGGGGAACGGGTTCGATGATCCTTTGAACAAGCTCATACTGAGGGCGAAGCGAGCTAGAGGAGAGGAGACGCCAACGAACGAGGCTAGGATGTACACTCCGGTGACCGCTGGCGATCAAGGTGGGCTCATGGAAGCCGATAAGATTGTCATGCTCCCGGGTCAACCCGAGGGAGTGGGCTTTGATCAATACTCAGGGTACGTGACCGTTGATCCGAAGGCGGGGAGGGCTCTCTTTTACTACTTTACAGAGGCTCCCGAGGATCCCACCACTAAGCCACTCGTGTTGTGGCTCAATGGAGGTATTTACTAGGGCTATATTTTGTTGCCAATAAAATATAGGAAAGAAAATGCAAAGTACCTATTTTTCTGTAAAATTGGATGTTTGGTTGCTGAGAAAGTGTAGTCCCCGCACGAAAATATTTTACCTAAAAATTAGTTTTCCGTCAAAATACCACAAAACTTTTCTTGCCCAAAGCATTGAGAAACAAGAAAAAAGAATAGAAAAAAAATCATATCCTTGGTTTCTTTTCCTGATAAAATAAAACAATGGCAAGAAAATGTACTTTTCCTTTTCGATCATATTTTTCTGACGAATTTCTTTACTGCAAAACTTTCTCAGCAACCAAACACAGCGTACGATTTTTCGAATTATCTAGACTAGGAGAGTAGAAAGAACAATTCGATGGTGTTAATGCAATAATCTCTGTGGTACCGATTTATAAAACGAAACAAACTTCCCATGCACATGCATTTGTATGTATCCCATCAAATTTGATACATTTCTTTGATCAATAGTTTCTTGCTTTGATTTCACTTACGAAATCTTGCACACCAATTTTGGGTGCTTTAATCAAATCTCTTGGAAAGCCGTGATGTGTAGGACCAGGGTGTTCTTCGTTCGGGAATGGAGCCATGATGGAATTGGGACCGTTTAGAGTTGATAGTAATGGGAGAACCCTGTCTCTCAACAACTATTCATGGAACAAAGGTCAGGACATTCACACTCACTTATGATCCCTGCAATCCATGAAAACCTGAACTATACCTATGGCATCTGCCCTCTCAAACTAAGCTACAAATCAAAGGTGCTTGCTAGTTTAGATAGTAAAGTCTCTTGGTGGTTGTACCAGAGACCTAAGATCGAATCTTGCCTTATCCGCTAGTAGGGTTCGACTTAACCCTCCTTCAGATGAGATGTCGAGGGGTTCTACCAAAAAAAAAACAATTTGAATGACAATTTCTTCTTGCAGTCGCAAACATTATCTTCCTCGAATCTCCTGCTGGTGTGGGCTACTCGTATTCCAACACGACATCCGACTACGATCTTAGCGGGGACGCACGAACCGCCCACGACTCCTACACTTTCCTTGTTAACTGGCTTGAAAGGTTCCCTCACTACAAGACAAGAGACTTCTACATTGCTGGGGAGAGCTACGCCGGCCACTATGTTCCTCAGCTGGCTGACAAAATCCTCGCCAACAATATGATCACCAATCAAACAGTCATCAAACTTCGAGGGATTGCGGTAATTAGCTAATGACCTCAATTCCAACTTTGATCATTTGTTAGTATTGCGAGGTAGAGTGACGAAGCCTTTGATGTTCAGATCGGTAATGCGTACATCGATGACGAAACTTACCTAAGAGGGAAATATGACTTCTTATGGACACACGCTCTCATTGCTGATAAAATGCATGAGGCTATTACTCTGAACTGTAACTTCCAATCAGCGCAATTGTCGAATGTGTGTCGAGAGTCTATATATAGAGCTTATAAATCAATGGGGGACATCTACGGTTACGACATATATGCTCCCTTGTGCAAAGCTCATTCCCCTACTCGGACTGTAAGTATCATCTGTACATCTCTACTGAAAATTAATGTTGAATTAGAGCGCAAAGCAATCGATAATAAAATTATTTTAAATTTATGGGAAAATTTTAAAAACCACCCAATATTATTTTTGAATAATTTGAACCCCAAACTATGCTCCAGTCTGTAATTGTGGATCTCCTGCCGTCAACTTTTTATTCTGAAAATACCCTTCTCAGTTTCTTATAAGACTCAAATGATATTTGAAAATTTTAAATTATGCTTATTAGGATAAATACAGATGGATTATACAATCGAGGTTTCGATAATTAACCTTTTTTTTTTTCATTGATCTCACATTAATTACTAATTATCTACCATTGTCACCAGATTGGAGGCTTCGATCCCTGCTCAGACGACTACATACACTCCTATCTCAACCTGCCTCAAGTGCAACAAGCTTTACATGCCAACCTCACATCTCTTCCATATCCATGGACATCATGCACGTAGGCAGCTCTTCTCTTCAGCTCTTCGACTCCCCCGATAATTTTATTTGTTACCTCTCATCTCTAATGATATCCAAATTAAAACCATAAGCAGTTCGGTCATAAACAAATGGGTTGACTCGCCGACGACAGTTCTACCTACCATCAAGCAGCTGATGGAGAACAACATACGAGTCTGGATCTACAGGTAATAAGCTTAATATACTGATAGTGGTCAAGGCCGAACCCCCCCCTCATCCACTAGAGGGATTTCTCAAAAAGAATCAAGATAAGACTAGATCAATCGCTTTATAGTTCAATCATGGCGATCTCACCTCCAAGTATGGTTGTGGGTGCCCAACTGCTAGGGCTGCAACTCGGACATGTCAACCCGAACCCAACCTATATTTGGGCGGGCTTGGATTGAAATTTTACTTATTTGGGATGCTTTTGAATAGAAAAATCCCATCCCAACCTCAATTCAGTCCAACCCAACTGGTAACTCAACCCATAGCCCTGTCGAACTCGTAACCTGACTCAGTTTGGTTTCTTGTGCAGTGGAGATATAGATGGTGTAGTACCAGTAACGTGTAGTAGGTACGCCATCAACACCTTTGATGAACCGGTGAACACCTCATGGTACCCTTGGTACGCTGAAGGGGAGGTAAGATCACACCAGCTCTCTTCATGAAGTTGAAGACATGGGACTGACTGGACCTCTTAGCATTCTAACCATCCATCTTGTTCGTTTTCTTGGCATGTGAAGGTTGGTGGGTACGCAGTAGGGTACCGAAAGCTTGCCTTTGTAACCGTGCGGGGCGCCGGACACTTCGTTCCAAGTTATCAACAGGCTCGGGCGCTCACCCTTTTCTCGTCGTTCTTGGACGGAAGGCTTCCGCCTCGATCTTGATTCGGGGGGATTTTGTGGGGTGTTTGGTATCATTCCGTTGTTCTTGTCTATATATTTTTCGAAAAAAAAATACATAAGCAGAACAACGAAATGGTCCTGAGGAACAATGCCAAACACTTGTTGTATGCTCAAATACCAACGCTTGGGGAAGGAGATGAGCAAACTATTGTTCTTCTTCTTATTTTGAATAAGGTTGTGAAATTTGTACTCCAAGCCTTTAATAAAATGAACAGAGTATCTTTATTTCAATTTCTCTCTGTAAAGACTTATGATGAACGTATATGAAGAAGAGGAGGATGATGATGATGTAGACCTTAACTTGGGGTGCACTTAGTTGGATCTTGTTTTATCTGGGGGCACTTGGGAGATTCTCTTAGTGCAAATAAAAGTACCAATGAAAAAATAAGGGTTTTTATAAATCAATCCCTACAATCTTCTCAATTTACATCTAAACCCTTATAAAAGTGATATTTACATACGAACACCTCAATTTATTCAAATATTACATATTGACCCCTGCAGTTAGCTTACATTCAAAACATGAGATATTTTTGATTTAATCCTTAATAATTTACCTAAACTCTGTAAATACCCCTCCAATGTGAGAATTATTCCGATTAGGTCCAAGTTAGATACAGGTTATGTCTGTGCTTGTTTTGGATTAAGTCCATGTTCAATAAAGATATGTCAATTTATGTAATTAAAACTATAGGTAAACTAGTTACTTCCCATTTAGATTAAAAAAATAACAGCCGATTGAAGAAACATTTCAAAAATATTTCTTCATTTTGGATACCAACTAATTACAGGGGTTAATATGTAAATATTGGATTATTTAAGGGGTTTATGTGTAAATGTTGACTGTACAGGGTTTATATGTAAATGGAGAAGATTACAGTGGTCGATTTGTAAAAATCTCAAAAAATAATAGGGACAAGACGGTGGCGGTTCTAGAAATTTTTATTAGTGGGGTCAAAAATCACATTAAAAAATATTTTTTTATGTGATGGTATCAATTAGGGTTCGGTGAATCGGTGGCGTGGAGTCAAACCAACAGTCAAAACTAAATAAATTATAATAAAAATAAAATTTTTATAAATTATTTTAATAGATTTGAATCGATAAGTGGGATCAATTGACCCCACTCACCGATACGTAGCGCCACCCATGGGGACAACTACGCTTTCTCCCTTTATCTTTTTATGTCTGGAAATATGTCTCTTTGTATGTTCAAATAGCATTTTTTCCAACCAGGACCTCTCTGATCGTTGTAGCTATACTATAGAGTATCAATTCGGACAATAGAATATCAATTCGGTTGCTACTCCCAAATCATTGTAGCTATACTATAGCTTCTACATTGATGTCACTGTAGCTTCCGAATTGTTACTCCGTTGTCCCGAATTGATATTCCATTTGAGCTGCTATAGTGAAATCACTATAGCAATCAAATTAATACTCTACTAACTTGAATTTATACTCCATTCGACCTGCAACAGTGAAATCATTGTAGCAAACGAATTTATACTCCAGAATAATTACTACGCAGTGAAATCACTTTAATAACTACCGTGTTTTGAGTCTACGTACTATTGGGATTTTACTTGTATAACGCATGTTGAAGAAATAAATTTGTACAATAGTTTGTTCTCACTATACAACTGTTGTAGGAGCAAAATGATCATTTAAAAAAAAAGGAGTGACGGAGGGACTTAAAGCTCTACGCAAAAGATAGAGGGGTTTATCAAATTACAGGGTTAGTTAGAGCGGCCTTAGACTAATTACCTCTTTATTTTACTGGTGGGCTTAGATTGTTTGAGATTGAGTCGGGATTCAAGATTCCATTGGGATCCTTTTTTTTTTTTAGAAATACCTCTCAGAGAATGAGGGGGGGGTTCTGCCTGGACCCCTACCTATTTATTAAAAGAAGAAAAGTGGAAGGATATACTTCAAGGGTTACTGTTACAGAGGTTCAAAAGAAAACCCCTGGCACCCGTCGAAGCACAGGACGCCCAAAGGTGGATCAACGACCTCGTCATGAAGATAACCCTATCCGACGTCAAAGCCTTGCCCTGGAAGATCCTCCGGTTCCTCTCCAGCTATATCGACTACGAGATCCCAATGCCAAGCATATCCTAGCCGTGGCGATCTGGACCCTTGAAACGCCTACGTCGCCAAGATCCCCATAGCTTCGCGACGCTATCTGGAGCAGATCTGGTGCCCAGGAGGCGAGTGAAATAAGCCTACACCGACTTCGAGAAGTCACAAACCAGAAGCAGATGGTCGGTTGTCTCCTCCGCCTTGCCGCATCGGCCATAAGCTGGGTCAGACACCCCCGGGTGGTTCCTTCACAGCAGATTGACCTTCGTGAGTATCCTATTCCGGAAGACGAGAAGCATGAAGATCTTCATCTTAGGGGGGCATCTAGCTCTCCAGATCGAATCTTGCCTTCACCAATACAAGAGCAAAGAGAGGCATCAATTGATGTCAAGAGCTCATCTCTTCTCCCTTGCCCTCTCTCTTATCCCCATTCACCCAAGGAATCACTCAATCCACTATATAACACCTTGCTCATCTGTTGATCGAACCACAAGCCCACATCAATCGAGGACTCGATCGATTGATGATGAAGTTCTCTGCGC
Source organism: Chamaelirium japonicum (assembly GCA_947650365.1). NCBI lineage: Eukaryota > Viridiplantae > Streptophyta > Magnoliopsida > Liliales > Melanthiaceae > Chamaelirium > Chamaelirium japonicum. The sequence goes on from CANTAL010000012.1 coordinate 2,207,435, forward strand.
TCATCGTGCCAATGCTCCTCTCAAGCCTACTCACCTCTGTGAGTGGCTACAAGGAGAACGGGTTCGATGATCCTTTCAACAGGCTCATACTGAGGGCAAAGCGAGCTAGAGGAGGATCAGGAGAGGTGACGCCAATTGACGAGGTTGGGATGTACACTCCGGTGACCGCTAGCGATCAAGGTGGGCTCATGGAAGCCGATAAGATTGTGATATTCCTAGGGCAGCCCGAGGGAGTGGACTTTGATCAGTACTCGGGGTATGTGATTGTTGATCCGAAGGAGGGAGGGCTCTATTTTACTACTTTACAGAAGCACCTGAGGCTCCCACCACTAAGCCACTCATGTTGTGGCTCAATGGAGGTATTTAATTTACTAAGAATCCTAATATACTATTGTTACAGGGCTAAAGCAAATCATAATCTAATCTTGGTAAACAATGTGCAGCTTCTTTCATTAATTTCCATTCTTTGTGTGACGTAGCTAATTTCCATGCCTGGTTAAAGTCCCACAAGTTCAGGACCCCCATGCTCCCTTGCTTCTTAGATTTGCAGACACTACCCCAAGCTAGGAAAGGGTAAGAACCGGAGTCGCCTGTAGCCCCCCGCCATAAGAAACTGCGTCGCAAACTATCGATCCGGTTGATAACCCACACAGGGAAGTGGTAGAAGGAGAGATAATAGGACGGAATGGCGAACACGGTGGAGTTGACCAGGGTTAGCCTTCCCCCAATCGAGAGCAGGTTGCTCTTTCACCCTGAAAGTCGTCTCTCCAGCCTCTGAATAAGCTCAAGCCACCCATCCCTGGGCAATCGCTGATCGGAGATAGGGAGGCCAAGGTATCGGAAAGGAGGCTTCCCTCTTCCGCAACCAAGGATAACCGACAGATCAAAAGGAAGGTTTGGGAGAGCCCCTAAGTAGAAGATGACCGACTTAGCGAAGTTGACCTTTAGCCCGGACGTGAGATGGAAACACTGCAGAAGGAGCCTAAGAACCATTGCCTGCGCCTGATCAGCCTTCAAGAACAACAAGGGTGTTATCCGCGAAGTGAAGGTTCGAGACCTCCCAAGTCTTCGCCCTGATGCCTTCCAAGAGGCCGATCTAAACCGTCTTCTCCAGGATCCCGTCGAAGATATCCACCACCAGGATGAAAAGGAAGGGGGATAAAGAACACCCCTGCTTCACCCCCCGGTGCATCAGAAAGGAGTTGCCCACTTCTCCGTTGATAAGGTACGACAGTCTGGAGGAGGAGAGACAATCCCAGATCCAACCCAGCCAAGTATGGGGTAGCCCCCTCTGCCGTAGGCTCTCAAGCAAGAAACCCCAACCCAGCTTATCGAAGGCCTTCTCGAAGTCCAGCTTGAGGAGCACCGCCTTGCCATTTACCTCACGAAGGTAATGAAGAACCTCTTGGGTGGTCGCCATGCTATCCAGGATGCTCCTTCCCTTGATGAAGGCTGATTGTAAGTGCCCTACTAGGTCCAGAAGCAGTGTGGCCAGTCTGGCTGAGATGATCTTTGCGACCGCCTTGTAGATACAATTGGATAGGCTAATCTACCGATAGTCTTGGATGGATCAAGCACCCTCCTTCTTCGAAATGAGGACGATCCAATAGTGATTGAGGCTCTTGAGTTGACTCTCCCTGCAAAGAAATCCGTGAGGAAACACAGAAGATCCGGCTTGAGAGTCTCCCAATACCGCTGACAGAAGAGGAAGGGAAAGCCGTAAGGACTCGAGGTCCCTTTCGCTTCTTGGTCGAAGAAGGTGCTCCGGAATTCCTCCTCCAAGAAAGGTCTCGACAGAGGCTCCAGATCCGAAATCCACTAGAAAAGGCAGGTTCTCCCAGTCTGGCAGATTGGGATAGAGATCATCTCTATCGAACTCCTTCTTGAAGAATCCCGTAGCCCCCCGTAGGATGGCCAACTGGTCATCGAAATGGTCCTCCTCGACATCCAGGGACGAGATCAGGTTACGTCTATGACGGCCGTTAGCAATACTGTGGAGGTACTTTATGTTCATGTCTCCCTCAGCCACCTAGCAATCACATGAGCGTTGCTTCCACATGACCTCCTCTATGTTGAGAACCTCCAACAGCTCGGAGGAGAGTCCCTCTCTAAGGTCTCGCACAACCTGCTCGAGGGGTCCCGCCTCCTCCCGGATCTCTAGCTCCCTGATGCGCTACAGCAGGTTCGTCTTCTATCCCTTCACACTCCCAAAGTGCTCCTTGGCCTATCGAGAGATCGACCTCTTCATAAACCAGAGTTTGGACGAAAGATTCAATGTCGAGTTTGGAATGGTCGAAGCCATTGACCACCAAGCCGCCACCCTCTCATCGAATCCCTCCTAGAGGGTCCATCTTCTCAAATATGAAAGGTGGCATGTTCCTCCCCCCCTTCCCCATATCGAGGAGCACCGGCACATGGTTTGAGATGAAGGAGGTGAGGGCAACCATGGAGAATAGGAGAAACAAGGAATCCCACTTCGTCGAGATGAGAAAATGGTCCAGTCTTGCAAAGATCGGCTACTCTCTTTTATTAGACCATGTAAAATCTCTCCCCCCCCCCCCCCCCCCCGTCGAAAGATCGATCAAGCCAAACTCAGTCACGAAAAAGGAGAAGGCCCCCATCTCCTGCCAGCTCCCATGGTTCCCACTTCTCTCCCAAACGAATCTGGTAGTGTTGAAGTCGCCATTCAGGACCTAGTGGCCTAGGAACGCTCCTTGAACCAGTCGAAGCTCCTCCCAGAGCTCGAAAGAAAGGCGGTGGTCGGATGGCCCGTAGACTAGGTTATAGTCCACGCCCTGCCGTTCGCCCAGTTGCGTAGGGAGACTGTGAGGGAGAAGTCCCCGAAGAGGCAGTCAGAAAGTGAAAACAGGGAGCTGTCCCACCCCAGAAGGATGCCCCCTTCTGTCCCAGTGGACCCCCGGGACACCCAAGTATCGATCCAGTTGTTGCTGAGTGAGCGAAGGAAATGTCTCGATAGGTTGGTCATCTTCGTCTCTTGAAGGAAGATCACGTCTGCATCGTGTGTAGAAGCAAAGAGCCTCGCCGCTTGTCTCTTGGAGAATCGCCCCAAACCCCGAACATTCCAAGATATAATATTCATCTAGAATAAGAAAAGAAACTGGGCAGAACAAAACCAACACCTGATCTGAATCAAACATTCTGGTCAATGAGCCGGAGGGCATCTACAAACGTATAGCCTCTGTTGGGTCACAAGCGGAAACAGAAGGGGGTCGGAAGCCACAGCCTGCTGCCAGTATGAGAATGAGCTGGTCCTCAAGGAAGTTCAACGACAGGGGAAGGGAGCCCGAACCATAGTCTCTAGTCTCGCACTCACAAAAGTCCACCTTCTCTAGCTTACCCTCCTCCACTTTTCTCAAAAATTGATGCGAGCTTCTCCTGATCACTTAGAGAGGGGGGCCTCGTCGGCCAGCACGTGGCATCGCCTTGGCCTCTAGAGCCTCCGAAGTCGCTTCCCTGAGAGTAAGGGTCAAGCAATCGTCAGTAAGAGGGGTGACCGATCCCGAGAGGGGGTCGACCCAAGAAGGGAAATCCTTGAAGGAAGCCACAGGGGTGGAAGCCCGGAAAGCTGTAGATTTTGGAGAATCTCGGTGGGCCAAGGAGCTGTTGGAATTAAATCCCATTATCAAAGTCACAGCGGAAGCAAAAGGTAGATCCGAAGATCTTACGATTTATGTTTTATTACAATTAATTCTACAAAACAATCTACATGCAAATCTATGATCTTAGCATATGTGCAGACACCCTAGAGGCATACTACGATCTACGGAAGCATGCATGCATCTAGTTAGGTGTTAAGAATCATCATACCTTATTGATCTATGATCTGAAGAGAACGGAACAATGATGAACCGCACGTAAATCGCAAAGAAAGCTGTCGGATGACACCTTGTCCTTTGCGAATGGAGGAATCCTCGAAGTCCTATCTCTGAGTGCAAAGACTACAAGCCGACGGAGGAATTCATTGCGAAGATGACGGCGAGCCACGAGATCTCCTCCTTATCTTTCTCTCTTCTTCCTTCTCCTTCCTTCTTCCTTCTTCTTCCTTTTTCTTCCTCTTTCTTCCTTGCTCGAAACCACAAAGAGGGACAGAGGGAGAGGAGGTTCGGGTTTTTCAAGAGAGGGAGAGCTAGGGCCGGCCCCCTCTCCCTCCAATCCCTTTATAGGGCCGGCCCCAACTCACATACGCAAGCTAGGGCCGGCCCTCTAGTGATTGGAATCAGGGGGGGCGGTTTTTAGGGTTTTCACATGTCTATCGTGAAGCCTGGACGAAAAAGCCCTTCACGAAAAGTGAACACTGTAAGAGAGATTGAGTGAGGTGCGCTACTCGGAATCGAGTTCCGTCAGCGCCTATGAACTCCTGGAATTATTCCGCTCATTTTAGAATCCATATTCAATATATTCTTAGCCATATTTTAGTATTTACCAAAATACTCCTAAGACCCTTAACACATGTGAATTAGGTTCTTAGGCTCCTAGCTTGCGCTCCATCACGGTACTTCGCATCCAACGTATCCAACCAGGTCAGGGAACAATTCCTATATGCAATAATAGGGTGGAACCTTCAGAGTTTAGGATCTCTAGCTCCAACTGGATCCCTGATTAATTGTTCCGTTGACACACTGAACGTTCCGTTAATTAACCCTAATCCGATTAACCCGCGTAGCCACCCAGAGTGCGACGTAAGTTGAACTCTAGTGATCCTAAACTTATGTTACTCCCTCGTAACCCTATTTTCTACTATACTCTGATAATCCTTAGTCCTTTCTATTACTGGTGCATTGATACGACTCGAGCAATAGGAAGCATCGTCAGATCCCGATCGATCATCTGACTAGGATTTGATGACTTGTCATCTATAACACCACACATCTTCCGGTGCTATGCCTAGCATCCGGAACGTCATTAGTCATACTGAAAACCACCAGGCCTGGGTTAACTGTGTGGACAAATTAACTCATCAAAACGTACCCATCCAACACTGGACATCGGATAACCTGTAGGGATTGCATGTCACTCAAGCACCAGCCGGGTAATCCAACGTACCGTGGTATTGGACTATGGAAGGTCCGCACACGTTGGCACATCAAAACACCACACAACTGGTTGACCCAGTGTACATGGTCCCTCAGGGTTAAGGACAGATTATCTATAGTAGTAAGACGGTTTATGCACCAGTGTCTGAATCACTGAACTATGCACCGTCTTGGTTCCTGTTCAACACGATCATCGTGCTTGGTCAGGTGAATGGGAATCCCACGTTTCTGTGGTGGAGACTTCACCACATCCTCTACCTACCAACAACTTATTTTTGGTGAAGCGATCGGCATTACTAAAGTTGTATACTAGTTCTAGGTCTACACAGAACTGGTCCATTGGGTCTCCCAAGCATGGATCCACCATGCGCCTCAGTGGCCTACTGTGTTCCCTAGGGTCCTTTTATTATATGTGTATTGACATATACCAAAGTAGTATTCTAATTAAAGCAATAACCAAAGTCATCTTTATTAATGTTAATATAGAAAATCCATGCTCATGACACACAAGCTACAACAGGAGCTCATCCGAGGAATCTCCGAGATCAATTAGGGGGACTAGTGGCCCCGAGTGTAATGCCACGTCGAAGGAAAAGACCAAAGGGGGGCGAGGTAAATGCAGATCGCAGTCCTCTACATGTCTAACGAGAAAAACCAGGTCATCAAGAGGGGTATTCATACATTCCTGCCCGAAGACGGGTCCAAGAGTGGAGGCAGGGCCATAATACACGCCAGCCGAGCTGGAAGAAACCACAACCGAGTCCGGTGGCGGCTGCTGAGAGGGTCCCTGCTGAGGAGGAACGAGCAGGCCAGAGTCCCGGGCGTCCAAGCTAGGGTGGGGTCCGAGGATCCCCTCCCCCGGGCTCGATCCTTACAGATCAAGGGAGAACACCATGGAGGAGAAGTGGTTAGAGAGGACCTCCTGATGGATCTGGAGGAGGTAGAGGTACAGCCCGAGGAAGATCTGGCGGCGCTCTGGGATGCGGTGGGGGAAACGAGTCTCCAGCAGGACCGAGCAGTGGGAAAGAGAGTTGGCCCCCTCTAGGTCGCAGCTGGTCGAGAGCACCGTCTTGAACTGCCCTGCCCAGGAGGCCAGGGCCGGTGGGTGCCACGCATGGTGAGGGAGGCCCGAGATACGGAGCTCGACCGTCACCACTGGGATGCAACCCTCCGAGCTGAAGTCCTCAGTCTAGCGGTCCACCCGGAGGGAGAAGCCCTCGAGGTCGAAAGGCCCATGGACGAGAGGTCGCTCAGAAGGCGGGTGGAGGGAAAGATGACCCTGAAGCATCTTCCCAGAGGGTCCATTCCGTGGGTCGGCCACTGGCAAAGAGTCGGGAGTGAGTCCTCACCTTTCTGTTGGGAGCCCCAAATAGCGAGGAGCAAGGCCGAGAAGGAAGCCGGGTCTGAGGTCCCGCGAAGAAGAGAGATGATCCCTACCCTTGAGAAGCCGCCCGGGTAGGCATTCATCCCCAGGAACTCCACTGCGTCCCGTCGGTCCAGGTGACCGGCAGAGGGGGCCACGGGTATAGGAGCTGGAGGAGGATCTGACTGGAGGGAGGCCTTGTAATCGAGCAGGGCACCGTCTGGCCATGTGCCCTAGACCCCGGCAGTGGAAACAAATCATTACGTTATGGCAGTCGCAGATCCGGTGATCTCGATATCCGCAGCGGAAGCAGGAACCCCAGGGGAACGAAGCCGAGCGAGGGGGAGGGGTGGTAGGGCGAGATCTAGGGTTTGAGACTTGCTCTGGATGGAGTCTCACAGCCTCAACATAGGAGCGAGGAGGAGCGCGGAGAGAGTGGGGCTCGACGGGGGGGTCCAAAGGGCGACTACAAATGGGTGGCAGAGGAGGTCTCGAGGGGCGACCCCTAGGGTTCCCATGCGCCCGCCGACGCCTGGGTCTGCGACGCTTCGAGACTCGGGACTGGGCACAAGATCCGCCTTCTTGAGGGATCCTAGGGTCTCCCCCCGCTACACCCTGGGGAAGCTGTGAGATCAAGGCCGCTCCCGGGGAGCCCCGCAGTTCGTCTTCTGAGAGGGAGAGCGCCATCGGTCCGTACTCTTTCATTAAAAAAAATGATGGTCGTCCACCTGAGGTGTGAGCCAAGGACTCAGTGGGTGCACAGTGCAGCAGCCCGTTATCCTTCCACCATTGAGAGCAGGAGGTTGCACTGCTCTGTAAAGCCAGCCTGACGCATTACCCTCCAATGCAGGAGACACGTGGCCACAAGCCTTCGCCCGGGACACATCACTCACTACACAACTTGGAACGAGCGGGCCACAACAAAGCACCGGTTGCACCCAACCCTCGGGTCTGGCACCCAACGTCCGAACCACCATGAGGCCCCCACTCGGATCACAAGCTCGCTCAATTGAGCTTGGCATTGGGATTAGGGGTGGGACTTGGGCGGGTCTGACCCGAACCCGACCTGCCCAACCCGAACAATGGACAAACTTAGGCAAAGCTGGTTAAAAACTTGGACGGGTTTGGACAAAAATAGATCAACCCGATTTCAATTTGGACGGGTTTGGACAAAAATAGATCAACCCGATTTCAATTTGGACGGGTTTGGGCACCGATCTCGCCAACCCGAAGAACCCGAGGAACCCGAGGAAGTGTCACAGTAAGGTGGAATGCTTTGATAGTCTTTTTTTCATGGAAATCAAAGACTGCCCATTTGATGTTGAATGATAAGAATTAGTTTGAAATATGTGAGGATATGGGTTGGACTTTATGTGCAAGTTTTTTTTTCATGGAAATCAAAGACTGCCCATTTGATGTTCCACGGGCAAAACGGGCAAAGGTTTGTGCAAGTCGGGTTGGACATGGGCAGACCCTTCAACCCGCCCAAGTCCCACTCCTAATTGGGATCCTAAATGGAGTATGGAGTCTATCTACTTATTTAAGTGATCCGGAGGTTCTTAGATACGGGCTTCCTAGCTAGGTTTTCCTTGTTAACCGTGATGGCTAGGGTCATGACGGATTGAGGGTGAGACCCACATCTTTACCTTCCTCTCCGTCTTGACAACATCACAAACCCTAAGAGCATCTCCAACGGGCTCCGAACAAGGAGCACCTCCAAAGAAAGTGGGGCCCGGGTTTTGCTGCCACCTCAGCTAAAACCTCCTAGTTGAGAGGTTCAGCTCCAACGGCCTCCGAACTGGATATCTGAGTCATTTTGCACCAAACACCCTATATATTTACAAGTTATCCAAACTCTCCAAATTTACACCAAACCCGTTGAAAAGTAGCTGTTTTGATATATCTATATAATAATTTATAAAAGATCCCGGGGGGTTTTTCAAAAAAATCCAGAATTTTTTATTCGCTCGGAGGCTCCGAAGGACCTCTGTTGTATGTGGAGGGCTTTGGATGTCTGGGCCGCACGTGGCCTACGTGGCATGCCACGTAAGCCTTCAGAGGTTCGCTCGGAGCTGGTTGGAGCGGCCGAAATTCTTCCGCGTGCCACGTCAGGGGTCCGCTCGGAGCCCGTTAGAGATGCTCTAAGCTCTCAGCTTCATCTATTCTCTCTTTAGTGAACTCCTGTAGGCATTGAAATCTGTAGCGCCCCTGGCTTTTATTGAATGTTTTATATCGCTAATGGCTGCACTTTATTGCGACCAGATTAGAAAACATGGATTTATTATTCTTTTAGCCCTTTTGTCGGAATTTTTTTTTGAAATCATTTTACAATTTAATTACACGTAAATCTATAGTATCTTGTACGTCAATATTGTCCAAATATATGAGATCTTTGCAATGGCGATTTATGCGCACCAATCTGATGGATGTATGAAAAGATATAAAAGTCGGTCGTTTTTTATAACTATACGTGTTGATGCGGTCTATTGGGTGGTCATTTTGTCGTTGATATTGGCATCATTGTGCCTAGGGATGGCAACGGTGCGATTTAAAACCGAAAACCACAATAAGCCGCACCTCATAGTACAGTTTTGGTTTACCAAAATATAAAACCATCGCGGTGCGGTTACGGTTTTCGGGTTCAGTGTAGCGGTACGATTTCGATTTTGACCAAAATCGCATAAAACCGTACCGTTTAGGCCATTCTAGTGATAAACCGCGGTGCATTACACCGCACCGTATGGTACGGTTTCGGTTTTACATAATGGTACACCATCGCTATGCGGTGCGGTTTCGGTTTTGTACCGGCCTGGTCAATCTCATTTTGAACATATTAGATCATTGTGAATCTCATTTAATTGGACTCACGTCGGCGAGAGTTTTTCAAGTTGAGTCCTCCCATGTGGTAACCATATGTGTGGACCGAAAATGGTAGTCGATTTTTTCTTTTCTGGGTTGTTATGGTATTGGTTTTGGACCAGACTCAAACCCCGATCCATTGTGAGCACAAACTCGGGTCCGACCGGCCCATTCCTCTTTGTTGGGTTTATGCTTTCTAGCCATTAGGGGTGCAAGTCGGTTCGGTTTAGCCTTAAACCAAAACCAATCCAATCTAGGGTCGATTCCAACTTTCCCAATCCGGAACCAAACCATTGACCTATTGAACCAACCCAACCCAACCCATAAAAAGTTCGGGTCGGTTCGGATTTAAGGCTTTTTTTTTTGACAATCCGAAATCAAACGAAGGAAAACAAAAATGACATACCCTGCCTCTAAAAAGTGGAAACGGTTCAGATAAAGACATCGTGAAAAATAAGACATTCAGACACTTGCATCAAAAAACAAACAAGAAAGCATACTAGTGACTTCAGCAAACCTATTGCAAAGCTTTTCAACAAGACCATTCATTTGCTTATCCTAAAGATGGATTAGAAATAAAGTGTTTAAGTGATCAGTATAACATGTATTTGAATCAACGCCATTGGTAAGCTGAATGCATATCTTACCAAAGTATTAAGTAATACAAAGTCGGGTCGGGTTGGGTCATACAAAGCGTTATCCATAACCGAACCGATTTAGATCGGGTCTGCTAATAACGAAACCGGATCCGACCCATTATAAACTAGAAAACCGACCCAAACCAACCCAATGCGGTCGGGTCGGGTCGGTTCTCAGTTTGACCCGGACTAAGTTGCACCCCTAGTAGCCATTACATTTTCTGCTGAACATGTGATGTATACAGAAAGTATAAATAAATGAAAATCAATCGGATGGGACCTTGACCCATACCAACGGGCTCTTTGCCTGGTCGTAATTCCTCTTCCCCATGATGGAGAGGTTCCCAATTCGACTCCCGATATGTACACGGTGGAGTGAACTTTTCCTCGAGGCCGTTGTGCCTTGTTTGTGGGTGCGAATCCAGGCCTGAATCCTAATGGTGACAGTTGGTTCTCGAACTGGGTTTGGCTGCAATCTCTTTTTAACCATTGCAACAGGGGAGGTACCTAGAGAGAGAATAGAGGAGGTACCAAAATGCATGGACAAAGAGATCGATTTAATAAAAAGGATAGACAACAAGATGGTTTTGGACCAGGTTCCACCCGAAAAGATGCAATTATTGCAAGTCCCTATGTTGACTTTTCTCTTCTTTAAATGATAAAAATATCTCTTTAGAGTAAGCTCTCAATCCTTATCGCTATAGTCATTCACATATTTATGCTCAGTGATTCCACTGTAACAAAAAACATTCCATCAAGATTTCATTTAAAAAAATTGCTACAGTGATTTCATTGTAACAAAAGAGTAACAATCTGCGGAGATTGTTACTCTTTTGCCACAGTGATTTCATTGTAGTAAAAAAAAATTCCGACAGGAATTTACTAAATTGTTTTTTGTTATAGTGATTTCACTGTAACAATAGAGTAACAATCTGTGCAAATTGTAATCAATCAGCAAAGATTGTTACTCTTTTACCACAATAATTTCACTGTAGCACACACAAAAAAAATCCAGTGAGATTTCACAAATTTTTTTTGGCATAAATCACTGTAACAAAAAGAGTAACAATCTGCATAGATTGTTACTAAATCTACACAGAATGAGTACTCCCCAAAAACTGTTACTCAATCTGCACAGATTGTTACTCTTTTGCTACAGTGATTTCACACTTTTGTTACAGTGATTTCACTAAAGCAAAAAAAATATTCGGCAATATTTCTCAAAAAAATTGCTACAGTGATTTTACTATAGCCAAAGAGCAAAAATCTGTACAGATTGCTACTCTTTTTGCTACATTGATTTATGTTAAAAATGGGATTGGTGCTTCCCTGTACAGCTGCATGTAAGGGTAAAATGGACAGTTTCCAAGCGAGAGGACAATTAGGGGTAAAATAGATATTTTTTAAGCGGGAGGACGTAATGCTAAAGCATCTCTTTATCCGTCTGTTAGGAGAATCTAGCACTAATTTGTTCTAAATTAAAATTCCATTGCAAGATACCCTCACACCCCAAAACCCAACAATGTGGGACTAACCCAACATTCTCCTCTTCGCAAGAACCTAGGGCTGGACAGGCTCCAAGGGCCCCTCTCTCATGCACTGGCCGATGCCTCCCTCCTCGTAGAATGTCTGAGAGTATGCCTCACTCTATGTTCAAATAGATGTGCTCCTCCTGGTCAAGTGCGTGTGTGTGTGTTCTCCTACTCTGTAGGGATGGCAAATCCTTGTAGACAAATGACACGATGGACCAAATTTTTCATGGAGTGCTATAAAAGTTCCAATGAATCTGGAGGATTTGCACGTTTTAATTGGTGGATCGAATTCATCTTTGGTTAGATATGCATTCTAGGGATCCACAAGAGGTGGCCATAGAGCGCACGATTTTTACCCTGTTCTAGGGTTTGGGTGATCTCCCTCTTGGCCTCCTCGGACGCCACTGGTGGCTTCGGGGGGACAAAGGCTTTAATCGAGCATCTCCTCCTCGAGTAGGATCTAGCTCCCCCTCCCTCCCGATTCAAATAAGGGTTCTTTTTCATTGGCAGAGATGATGTTTTTGTACGATTCACTTCAGAGTCGCGTGGACCTCGCCCCTCTGCTTGGGTCAAGCCGAAGCTCGGCGTCCGGGTAGTGGCCTCTGCCAGTTGCAGCTGGAGTGGAGACTTGGTACCAGCCTGCCGGTAGTTGATGTTCCAAATGGGTTCCACATGTTGAGGCATGGATTGACTGGACAGGTCATGCGCACGACCTGGACAGGTTGTGTGCACGGCCCGGTCCTCCGATAAAGTTGATGGAGATTAACGTGCGGCCAACGTGCGGCTAAGTTAATCTCCACTCCGCTTTATTGACCGTTAAAATGAACGGTTAATAAAGCCAAACACATTTGATGCACCTAGAGGTTTTAGAATGAGTTGATTTTTGACATGTGGCTTATCAAAGGGTAGGTGATATCACCCTCAAAAAAAAAAAAAACCTCCACGTGTGGCCAAGTTAACCTCCATGTGCGACCAATTAACCTGGCTGCATGTTAATCTGTTGCACGATAGACTCTCTCTCTCTCTCTCTCTCTCTCTCTCTCTTTATATATATATATATATATATATATATATATATATATATATATATATATATATATATATATATATATATATATATATATATATATATATATAGCGAGAGAGAGAGAGAGAGAATACGGGGTATGAACTGACAGCGCAATTGCTCATTTGAGCAGTCACCGACAGTCGTTTGATCGGCGTGGAATCGAACGTCACAAATTTACCCCGCACCGGCTCAAAATTGTAGCCATCTGATCAGATGATCCAACGGATGGGATCTGTGGGAAACAACCAAACAGGACAAAAAAAAAATCGTGGATATTGTAGCGCTACAGTGTCTGCGATTTTTTTGTCCTGTCCAGTTGTTTCCCGCGGATCCCATCCGTTGGATCATCCGATCGGACGGCTACAGTTCTGAGCCGATGCGGAATGAATTTGTGCCGTTGGATTCTCATGGGGATGGATTTGTGCCATTGGATCCAATGGCACAAATTCATCCCCATGCATGAGAATCCAACGGCACAAATCAATATATATAGGTTCTACATGTTGCTTGGGTTGGTCATACAGCTAACCATGATTGTCCAAATTTGAATTCGGGCAAAAATATTTTGAACATGCCCGTTCAAATTCTTAAATATTGTTGCCCATGATTGTCTAAATTCAAAATTTGAACGGGTTGCTCGGGTTTGTCCAAACCAAGTCCCAACCCTCGATGGGGGATAACTTTGATTCCTATCGTCCTGGAGATCACGGCTGATGACGCAACATTAATGCAACTATTATTGTCCACGATAACCTTATAGTTCTTATCCTCAATCTTGGTGAAGGTGTGGAAGATGGCGATACAGCTCTAGTCATCTTGATCTTTAGGTTGAGACAAAGCGCACCTAACAATCGACATTGTAGGAGAAGGTGCATGTCTAAGGCAACTTAAAATCGCCTCATTATTATCATCATCAAAGTCACCACCTTCTTCGTCAGCTTGGTAGACGAATTTCGTATCTCCTGAGTCTACAGCTTTAATGGGATGCCATTAATAATGTTGACTTTGACAGGTCATAGAAAGTTGGCAGCCACATGTATGTATCCCTGACATTAGAACACTGGGTGAGGGGGTTGATTTTGGAGAAGTCTCATTCAGTACCTTTTCCTCGGGCATCTCTCTTAAAACTCCTATTTGGAATGTTGGACTTTGGTTGAGACGAGTTGTGGTATGTTCGATTGGAGTTACTTGGGAAGGGCCTCGTGGTGTAACACTTGGAATCATAATTCTTGTAGGAGTGGCTAGACCTAGGGGCATCGAGGTCTTGTACTAGAGCATAGGATCTTTCTAATTCCATGACATCTCAGGTAAGAAGTTTGTTCCTCAAGTCTTCTCTCAAGCCAGACCGAAAACGGGAAAAGACTTGGACAGGGGTCTCAACCCCAAGGACATTGCAGTGAGTGAGGAATTCATCAAACTTGGCAACGTAGTCCTTAGCTGACTTGCTACACTGGGTAAATTGATGCCATTGGTCCAACTGACGAGCTTGGTATGACAAAGGCATGTACTTACCCTTCAGCTCATTTTTCATAGCGACCCAGGTATCGATGGGGTCCTAGGTTCGAACAACTCTCAAGGCTTCCATATTGGTCCAATATGGACTTGCGGGTCCGCTGAGCTTCATGGTGGTAAAACGAACTTTCCTTAACTCAGTTAAAGGGTACCACACAAAATAACGATCCATAGATTGGAGCCAGTTCAAGAAGAATTAGGGATCGTGCCTATTGTGGGGGAGGATTTCGGCCGTCGTACGTGACCCTCCTCCAACAGTCGATTGAAGGTTTGACCCTTCGGGATGTAGCACGCTTCGAAGCGCTGAGTTGTGACTTGTTGGGCTGTCACATAAGCACTATAGAGTTGAAAGGTAGAGAAAAAGATGACACAGGATATGGTGACGAAGTTCGGCCGAAGCCTACGTCTCCGTGCGGTAAGACGCAACCTTTGAATCCACTATCTCTTAGTAAACAATAGAGCTACTCTCGACAGGCCGAGGAGTACTTCTTACAAGTAATCAGAGAATGGAAAAGGAGTCTGAAAACCAGGAAACTCGAAGAGCTCTGGAAAACAGAAAGTGGGTTTCTGGTCTGGAATTTCCCCCCCTCGAATCATTTACAGGGTCTGCTATTTATAAGGGCTTAGTTTATTTGGAGAATATTCCAAGAATATTCTCAGGAATATCCAGGGTTTGGTAAATACTCGGGGGATTTACCAGACCTCAGATAGTGCAAGTGGGTCCCAGGCAGGGCTGCGGGTCCCACCGTCGTACCCATGGGCCCCAAGCAGGGATGCGGGTCCAACTGTTGGGCGTTAGCCAGATTTTGCACCTACAGTTACCCCCTCAGCTAGATAGGTGTTAACCTAGCTGGTTGGGATTTCCTGGTGCAAAGCCGGTCGATCGTCTGTCGATCATCTGTCCGGGGTTGGTCGTCATCTGTCTGTCGACCTGCTACATGAGGCCGACCGTTGGGCCCGCCGACCCCCTGCCAGGGGTCGGTCGGGTGTGCGTCTGCGGACCCGTTGTGCGGGGCCGACCATCGTCTGTCTGCTGACCCGTTGTGCGGGGCCGACTGTTATCTGCCTGTCGACCCCCTGTCCGGGGCCGACCACTGTGTGTCTACCGACCCGTTGTGCGGGACCGACCATTGTCTGTCTGTCGACCCGTTGCGAGGGGCCGACCGTCGTCTGTCTGCCGACCCGTTGCATGGGGCCGACCGTCGTCTGTCTGCCGACCCGTTGCGAGGGGTCGACCGTCGTCTGCCTACCGACCCCCTGTTCGGGGCCGACCGCTGTGTGTCTGCCGACCCGTTGCACGGGGCCGATCATTGTCTGTCTGCCGACCCGTTGCGAGGGGTCGACCGTCGTCTGCCTACCGACCCCCTGTCCGGGGCCGACTGCTGTGCGTCTGCCGACCCGTTGGGTGGGACCGACTACTAGTGTGTTACCCCCTCCCAGTTGGGTAGGTGGTAACATGGTTGACTGGGGTCACAAAAATAGCTATGCGCAAGTCGGACCGGGCTCAAAAATCTAGGGGGCGTTGGTCAAAAAAAAAAAAGGGGACAGGGGGGTTTTGTGCAAAAAGTTAGGGGCATGGGGTTTTGTGTAAAAGTTAGGAGTAGGGGTGGTTCGTGCCAAAAATCATGGGGCAGACGGGTTCTGTGCAAAATGTCAGAGATAGGGGGTTCTGTGCAAAAAGTTAGGGGCAGGGGGGGTTTTGTGCAAAAAATCTTAGGTAAGGTGTTATGTGTAAAAAATTGGGTCAATTCTGTGCAAAAAAAATCAAGTGCAAGGGGGTTTGGTCAAAGATTCTTGGTGGCAGGGGTTTTTTTTGTAAAAAATCCTGGGTTAAGTTTATTGTCAAAAAGTGATAAAAGGGATTCTGGACAAAAAATTTTAAGACTGGGGGGTTTTTTGTAAAAACCCAGGTTGGGTTTTGGGGGGTCGGTAGAAGTGTACAGGGAGCCTCCCGGGGTAGACCCAAGAGCACCCGGGGTGGTAGGTGGGGTTTTCTCCTACTAGGGGTCGGTAGAAATACTGACCGTTTGATCAAATGCAATGAAATCGAAACCACACGATGGAATCACCGTGAGAATGCTGTGCACCCAGTCTGAATCAAACGGTTGTGATCTGAGCCAACTCAGCCTTTTTTTGCTTTTAGCGGGTCGGTAGATGGGATGAGTTTTTTTTTTTGTCGTGTAGGGGGTCGGGAGAAAGGGATTTTTTTTGTCTTGTAGGGGGTCGGGAGAAATGATGACCGTTGATCAGATTGTGAGTGAATTGTGATCACACGATTTAAATATTACATAAGTGCATTGCACGCATCTCATTTTAATGGTTTGTGATGGATCCGTGATTGCCACCTCAGCTTTTTTTTTTCTCTCTTTGCTCTGTAACTTCTGTTGCATGTTGCAGGTGGTCGGGAGGGGGGGGGGAGCTCGGGGTCGAGGGGTTAGGTGGAAGTCCGGTCGCCGGAGATGGCAACGGGTGGTGCGAATGGCACGGGGCGACGCGGCGTGGACGGCACGGGGAAGGTGGGAGACGGCGGGCGGCTGAGTGCGGACGGCGGGTGGCTGCGGCGGCGGGCGGCTGTGGCGCAGGTGGCTGAAACGGAAGGGGGAGGGGGGGTCGGGTTGGTCGTACCCCTCCCTCTCTCTCTCTGAACGCTCTTTGTTGTCTCTCTGCTCTCTCACCCACTCTTTCACTCTGTCTTTCTCTCTTTTCTCTCTCTATCTCACCCACTCTTTCACTCTCGCTCTCACCCACTCTTTCACTCTGTCTTTCTCTCTTTCATCTCTCTCTCACTCTCTCTCACTCACTCTCTGTTTCTCTCTCACTCTCTCTCTGTTTCTTTGCAGCCGGGTTGGGGGTGTTTGGTGCAAGAGGGCAAAAATGAAGAGGGGGGGGGGGGGGTTCGGGAATCTGGTGAGAGAGAGAGATAGAGGGGGGGGGGGGGGGGGGGGGGGGGGGGGGGGGGTTTGTAAAAAATTCTTACCCCCTCTGACCCTCTCACCTCTTCTCTCTAAATCTCACCCCCTCTCTAACTCACTTGGGAATGGTGAGCCAAGTAGTTCCCTCACGAGCTGAGCCTTGGCCTGTTTGTGCTTGTCTTGTAACCGAACAAACCCGAACGAGCTTGTCGGCGCACGTTGTTCGGTGTCGACCGTCACGCCTGCCGACCCCCTGCCAAGGGCTGGCCGAGGGTGCGTTCGCCGTTTTGTTGTCTGGTGACGGGCGTCACGTCTGCTGACGCGTTGTCCGTCACCGACCGTCATGCCCGTTGTCGCGTACTTTGTCGGGCGTCGAGGCGGCGACAATAGTCTTGGACTTTGTCTTCGAATGCCGAGGCGGAGGTTTCGAGCTTTGTTGTCGCATGTCGAGGGCAGGGCCTTGGACTTCGTCGAATGCCGAGGCGAAGGCCGTCTCGGTTTTCGTCTTTGAATGCCGAAGCGGGGTTTTCGGGCTTTGTTGAATACCGAGGCAAAGGCCGCCTTGGACTTTGTCTTCGATAGCCGAGGTTGTCACCTTGGGCCGAGACGATGTCGTTGTCTCGGTCTTTGTCTGGTGCCAAGGCAGCGAAGTGTGCCTCGGTCTTTCTCTTTGAATGTTGAGGCAGAGTTTGCCTCGGGCCGAGATGTTACCGACGTCTCGGGCATTGTCAGGTGCCGAGGCGGCGAAGCTGGCCTCGGACTTTGTTTTTGAATGCCGAGGCGAGGTAACCTCGGGCCGAGACGTTGCTGATGTCTAGGGCTTCGTCAGGTGCCAAGGCTGTGAAGCCTGCCTCGGACTTTGTCTTCGAATGCCGAGGCGAACGTCGCCTTGGGCCGAGACGTTACCGATATCTCGGGCTTCGTCAGGTGCCGAGGCGGCGAAGCTTGCCCCGGACTTTGTCTTTGAATGCCGAGGCGAAGGTCGCCTCGGGCCGAGACGTTGCCGACGTCTCGGGCTTCGTCAAGTACCGAGGCAGTGAAGCCTGCCTCGAACTTTGTTTTCGAATACCGAGGCGAAGGTCGCCTCGGGCCGAGACGGTACCGACGTCTTGGGCTTTGTCAGGTGCCGAGGCGGTAAAGTCTGCCTCGGACTTTGTCTTCAAATGCCGAGGCGAAGGTCACCTCAGGCCAAGACGTTGCTGACATCTCGAGCTTCGTCAGGTGCCGAGACGGTAAAACCTGCCTCAGATTTTGCTTTTGAATGCCAAGGCTGTCACCTTGGGCCGAGACGATGTCGCCATCTCGGGCTTTGTCTTTGTATGCTGAGGGTGGGACATTGGACTTACTGGTTGACGGGGGGTAAGAATTCGGAGTACTCAGCAAGGTGCCTTTGTATCGGTTGGACTTAGGCGAAGCGCCGTTTCAGTCGAACCTACATATTGGGACACGTAGCTTTGTACCGTTGCAGGTTAGTCGACCGTGTCACAACGCGTACCGAACTAACTGTGGCGGGGCACTAGTGCATGTGTCCTTACGTGACAACGGGAGCACGTGCGACTCCCATGATTCAGAGTACTCAGCGTAGCGCCCTTGTATCGGTTGGACTTAGGCGAAGCGCCGTTCCAGTCGAACCTACGTATCGGGACACGTAGCTTTGTACCGTTGCAGGTTAGTCGGCCGTGTCGCAACGCGAAACGAACTAACTGTGGCGAGGCACTAATGCATGTGTCCTTACGTGACAATGGGAGCATGTGCGATGCCAATGATTCGGAGTACTCAGCGTAGCGCCCTTGTATCGGTTGGACTTAGGCGAAGCTAGCGCCGTTTCAGTCGAACCTACGTATCGGGACACGTAGCTTTGTACCGTTGCAGGTTAGTCAGCCGTGTCGCAACGCGAACCGAACTAACTGTGGCGAGGCACTAATGCATGTGTCCTTACGTGACAATGGGAGCATATGCGACGCCAATGATTCGGAGTACTCAGCGTAGCGCCCTTGTATCGGTTGGACTTAGGCGTAGAGCCGTTTTAGTCAAACCTACATATCGGGACACATAGCTTCGTACCGTTGCAGGTTAGTCGGCCGTGTCGCAACGCGAACCGAACTAACTGTGGCATTGAGTAGAAGTTGAGATAAAATTTGATAGTCTTATGTAGGACTTGAAGTAACTGTCATTTCATTGATAACTTGGAAGATGTTACATCATAGATTTCAGATGAGGGATCTTCCGAGTTGTTGATAGTTTGCAGTCTTTTACTCTGATCGGTTGACGGGCTACTTTCCTTTGGTATTTATGGTCTTCTGAGGCTCTGCGGGTCTATCGCATGCCCGTCTTGACCTCTTGGAGGTTTTATCTTCCTCAGCCTTCGCGTTGTGAGCTTGAGCTATTGGTCTCGTTAGTTCCTTATCAGAAAGGCGCTTCTTGAGATCACGTTTCTTGCGAGCGACTTGATCGTCCTCCACCTCGATCTCCTTTTGAATTCGATCGAATAACACTTCGAGGGAGGCAGGAGGATTACGGATGAGGTCATTGTAGATGTGGAGGTCAAAACGTAGAGCATTCTGGAATGCAAGCATGATGGCTTCATCGTCAAGGTGGTGTCCGGAGAGCGCAGCATGCTCGTTCCGGAACCTTCGAGAGAACTCCCGGAGGGTTTCATCTGATCCCATCCTGAGCCGGTAGAGGGAGTCCAGCTTTTTCTCTGGCTTGAGGTTCAGCCGATAGTGTTGAACAAAGAGGTCTGCCAAATCCCTGAATTGACTTACGGAGGCCGTAGGGAGGTTGTGATACCAGTCCAGTGACATGTCATCCAGGCTGCCAGCAAAGGTGCGGCATAGAACCTGGTTGTCTCTATCATATGGCGTTAACGCTTGCCTGAAAGCGAGGATGTGTAGCGTCGGATCTCCAGTCAAGCAGTTGAACTTGGGGAGAGCGGGGGCTTTCCAGCTTCGAGGAAATAGGGCGTGGAGAATATGCCGTTGAAGTGGGCCTTCGGAGGCATGATCGTTCCGTCTATTGCATTTTTGGTTGGAGAGGCGTCTTGAAGGAAGAGGAGATAGAGAGGGCGTCGGAGTCCATCCTGTCATCCGATGCCCAACTGGGGTTCGATTGCCGTTGTAATGTTGCCGAATTTTGGAGCGGTGTAGATTATTCTGAACATCTCTCCTGGTGTAAGTATCGGAGGATGACTCGGAGCCCAGAGACTCAGGATGGCGAGCAGACTCATGGAGACGCTCTCAGACAAATGGCCTGGGAGGAACAGGTGAGGGTCCTCTCGAGAGGGATTTAAAAGAATGTCGAGGGATGTTGATGATGGATCGTTTGGAAGGAGCGGAAGATTGGTCGACCGACCGGCGGACGTTTGCTTCGTCATTGATACCGGCGGTTGACTGCGGGGGATTGATTCTTGCATTGACAGTGATTTGTCGGAGAGAGTCTCTCTCAACCATAAGAGCAGCATTCTGTTTCATGAGAGTGAGAAGTTGAAAGTCCTCTGCTGTGATTTGGTACGTCGCTTGAGCATCAGCACTATGAGAGATGTGTGCTTTCCCCAAGCGCTGAGGAGTTAGGTCGGCGAGTTGAGGTGACTGTCGAAGTTGAGCCTGGGTGGCGCGATCAACCGACGGGTGACTCCTCGAATTGGCAGCGAGTTGCTGTTTCGGATGTTGGCTTGTTGCAAACCGGTGACTCATTGATCGAGTCGTCGGATGCTGAGCATCTGGGTGCATGCCACTTTCCTCTGGCTGCTCCATCGGTGTCTTCACCATTTAAGTGTAGCGATGGAGGTAGACGGGTTACTCGAGCAACCGGTACTTGCTACCGGAGGAGTTAGGAAACTTGGACGTTGCAAATTGATAGGATTCGGATCCCACAGACGGCGCCAAACTGTGGGGGAGGATTTTGGCCGTCGTACGTGACCCTCCTCCAACAGTCGATTGAAGGTTTGACCCTTCGGGATGTAGCGCGCTTCGAAGCGCTGAGTTGTGACTTGCTGGGCTGTCACACAAGCACTATAGAGTAGAAAGGTAGAGAAAGAGATGACACAGAATACGGTGACGAAGTTCGGCCGAAGCCTACGTCTCCGTGCGGTAAGACGCAACCTTTGAATCCACTATCTCTTAGTAAACAATAGAGCTACTCTCGACAGGCCGAGGAGTACTTCTTACAAGTAATCAGAGGATGGAAAAGGAGTCTGAAAACCAGGAAACTCGAAGAGCTCTGGAAAACAGAAAGTGGGTTTCTGGTCTGGAATTTCCCCCCCTCGAATCATTTACAGGGTCTGCTATTTATAAGGGCTTAGTTTATTTGGAGAATATTTCAAGAATATTCTCAGGAATATCCAGGGTTTGGTAAATACCCGGGGGAAGATTTTACCAGACCTCAGATAGTGCAAGTGGGCCCCCAGGCAGGGCTGCGGGTCCCACTGTTGGGCGTTAGCCAGATTTTTTGCACCTACACCTACCATCAAAGGAGGGTACTTCTACCATGATACTTCGGAGATAATGCTCATCAGGGTCCTGGTTATTTTGCCAGTTGGCTGGGGGCCCTTGAGGGGGATTGAGAACTTCAACAATTAGGTCAGTCCGAACTTGTTCCATCCAGTCTAACCGGACATCGCGTGTCATGCTAATAAGCGGCGAGGTTCTGGTTCATGTCGGTTATACATTGGGTCAACTCGGCAAGTACCCAATCAAAGCCTCAGGATCCATATTGCAATTGCTTGACTCACTAGGCTCTCCTAACATGTATGGCCCTCTACGTTGGCATGCACAGAAAATCCATAAAATGATGCTTTCTGATTTTTTTTATAAATATGACACCCTAATGCATAATAGGCTAACCAAATGAATTCTAAATACGAGATCAGGTTTTGGATGCAAGTTGCTTACCTACAACCATGCTAACACGCGATCTAGTGTGTGAGAGACAATGTGTGCTAAACAGAAAATCAGTGTACATTGACCTCAAGCAGGGTTCACCGCTTTGCCACGATCTTTAAACGGGAAATCAATTCAAAACACATGATATTGGTTAATGGATTTTAACAAAAATTTGCAGGCAGCACAGTCAGCCAATTAATTTAATCCCAATTAGCCGAACAACAGATAACCGAGTTTATTTTTGTATGGTTCCACTTGCAATATTAGGATTAATAGCAGAGAGGGGAAAGCAAAATCACTCATTCACATTTATGGTGGACAACAAATATCACAGATAAAATTTAGGAGATTCAACTACTGGTGTCACCCTCGAATATCTATCGGGAAAGAAAAACTCACCTACTGAGGATCACACAGGGCCTCAAGAACCTCTGGTTGTGGCGGAGTTGGCGCGGGGACCTCTGGATGAGGCAGCGTCAATGCAAGGGCATGTAGAACCACAATGTTTGGGTGTACAGGTGCGTCGGAATACCATCGTTGATGTCTTACTTTGATTCCGAGCCCGGCCTCTGTGTCCTTGGCAACGAGGTATAAGATGCGATCCACGTAGTCTTTCACGCTTTCTCCTGAGTTGAACTAGAAATTGAGGAATGGAGAGCGGATATCGAGAAATCCGTCTCCGTCGTGGATTAATTTGTGATCAGTGTTCGGGTCAGCCATGCCATCATACCCAATCGTTGAGGAACATGAGTCGATGGAGGGACCAACAGGTGGTGATCAGGAACTATGGTAGGATGAGGGTCAGGTAAGGTGGGGTTGGCTTTAGGTTGGAAGGGGAGGGAGGGGTTGAGGGTGGCTGCCAGCTGGAGGAGGGGAACCAGGGTGGGTCGAGTGTAGGTTAGGAGGAGATTCAGGAGAAAGGGGAGGATGTGGGATTGGGTGCTTGTCGTGAAGGGCAAGGGTGATGGGATCAAGCGCGGGGTGGCTAGGAGGAGGTAGGCGGGGCCAGGCGGGATAGTGGGGAGGTTGCAGGCGGAGACGGACGCGGGGTAGCGAGGAGGGGCTGGCTGCAGGGGTTCGGAAGAGGGGAGGGGGGGGGGGTGCTCGCGAGGAATGGAGGGGGTCATGTAAGCTGTGGGGTGAAAACAAAGGAATGGGAGAGAGAGAGAGAGAGAGAGAGAGAGAGAGAGAGAGAGAGAGAGAGAGAGAGAGAGAGAGAGAGAGAGAGAGAGAGAGAGAGGAGTCATGTGAGAGCGAGGGAGGGATCGCGAGAGAGAGAGAGAGGGAGGGTTGGGGCAGTCGCGCGAGTCTCAATGGGGTTTAGGGTTTCATATGCTAAATTGAGCCTAGGGTTTTCCACTCCTAGGTTTAGGGTTAGGGTTTCATACACCTCTTCCTGATGCCTCTCAACAAATGATGATGCTTTTTTTTTTTAATCCGGTGCATGCTAGATCAATAGAGGAGGGGCCTATAAATAGGCTTACAACGACAAGCACAACCACCCACTAATCGGTGTGGGACTAAATACAATAGAAACAACTAAAACAAGATAAGTAGCCCACGAAACAATGTGGGACTAAACTCAACATGACTGACACATAGCCACCAAGGCTAGACTCGAAGAACTCATCAAAACTAGATGCCCATGTGGTGCCTTCTGCGCTGGTACACATGTCAGGGGCGTGGCTTAATGCCCTCATCATCCTGCCCATGTATTTTTCTGAAAAATATAGACATGAACAACGGAATGATGCCACAAACACCCCATGAAATCCGCCTTAATCAAGATCGAGGCGGAAGCATTCCGTCCAAGAACGACGAGAAAAGGGTTAGCGCCCAAGCCGGTTGATAACTTGGAACGAAGTGTCCGGCACCCCGCACGGTTACTAAGGCGACCTTTTGGTACCCTACTGCGTACCCACCAACCTTCACATGCCAAGAAAACAAGCAAGAATGGCTGTTAGAATGGTGAGAGATGTGTGAAGAGCTAGTTCCTCAAACGAATGATGAGCTCTTGTCACTCCCATGTCTTTAACTTCATGAGGAAAGCTGGTGAGACCTTACCTCCCCTTGTGTGTACCAAGGGGTGTTCACCCGTTGATCAAAGGTGTTGATGGCGTATCTAGTTGACGTTACTGGTATTACACCATTTGTATCTCCACTACACAAGAAATCAAACTAGGTAAAATTAGAGATACTTTTCCATTATGTAACCTAGTCGGTAGTTTGGGAAGTCGGTACTCGGGAGTAGGGGTGGCAATGGGTCGGGTCGGGTTGGGTTCAGATCGGATTGAGACATAGGTATAAGGGCAAAACACCCAACCCGAGCCCGACCCGTTTAATAAACGAGTCAAAAACTTAAACCCAAACTCAACCCGCCTAATAAACGGGTTGACCCAACCCGACCTGTTTAACCCGTTTACTAAACAAGTCGGGTCGGGTTGGCTCGAGTTGGGTCAACAGAACACATGTAAACCTGTCGGGTTGGGTCAGACGGGTAGGATGGGGCCGGGTTGGGTTGGGTTGGTTCATGTTGGGTCGGGTCGGTTCGGGTTGGCTCTAGTTGGGTCGGGTCGGGTTGACACGACCCATTTGGTAAACGGGTCAATCGGGTTATAAGTACAAACCCGAACCCGACCCATTAAATAAACGGGTCAATCGGGTCGACCTGTTTATGACCCGAACCCGTTTAGGCCAAACCCAAACCCGCTAACTTCGGGTCGGGTTGGCGGGTCGGGCCAAGGATTACCACCCCTACTCGAGAGGTCCCGATCGGTTGCCCAAGCCCAAATCGGGTTGAAGTTCACTAGCCCTAGCCCAAGCCAATGTTGGTTGGACGGGTGGGTCGGTTGGTTTTAGCCAATAAGCACTAATAATCATTACCAATCGTCCAACACTAGTATGGACTCCATTGTTCCATTTTGGATAAATGCACATCCGTCGGCTGCAATTAGCAGCACAGTTTAAAGATCTGGCGAGTCTAGATAGGGTAGGTTATGCATCGGGCCGAGTTACAGGATGAGTCAGGTTATGAGTTCAACCGGGCTATGGGTTGGGTTACAAGTTGGGTCAGATTACGGGTTGGGTTGGATTGCCCGAATCCTCTTCCCTAGTTCAGCCCGAATTGAGGTTGGGATGGTATTTTTCAATTCAAAACCATCCCAAAATAAATAAAATCTCAATCCAAGCCCGCCCAAATTCAGGTTGGGTCCAGGTTGACATGTCTGAGTTGCAGCCCAAGCAGTCGGGCACCCACAACCATACTTGGAGGTGAGATCGCCATGATCGAATTACAACGCGATCTAGTCTTCTTATCAGTACCTGTAGATCCAGACTCGTATGTTGTTCTCCATCAGCTGCTTGATCGTAGGTAGAACGGTCATCGGCGATTCACCCAATTTCTTTATGACCAAACTGCTTATGGTTTGAATTTGGTTTAAGATCGAAAAGAGCTGCCTACATGCATGATGTCCATGGATATGGAAGAGATGTGAGGTTGGCATTTAAAGCTTGTTGCACTTGAGGAAGGTTGAGATAGGAATCTATGTACTTGTCTGAGCAGGGATCAAAGTCTCCAATCTGGTGCAATGGTAGATAATTAGTAATGTGAGATCTCCGAAGAAAAAAAAAAAAATCGTAATCCATAAATCACTTGTAAAACAATTTTTTTGTAAAATTTTCAGATTAGATATGATATTATTATAACTTAATTACAACTATATATGTCATATATCTATATGAATTTGATCTATTATAGTATTTTTAAAGTCTGATGTTTCTGGAATTTTTCTGAATTTATTCCAAAATTTTTATTTTTTATTTTTTGAACAAATTGAATCATGAGCTATACTCCATCTTAATTTATCCTACTTAAGTTAAATGTTTCAAATATCATTTGAGTCTTATAGGAATTTGAAAGTGTATTTTCAAAATAAAAAGGTGACTAATGGAGATAATTACAGACAAACATAATTCAGGTTAAATTGTTGAAAACTTTATTTTGAGGGACCAATATGAAGTGAGGTGTATAGTTCAGGATGGTTTTTATAATTTTCCCTCAAATGTAAAGTATTTTGGGGTTATTAGCCTAAGACCCTCTAACCAACACATCATTAGGATAAACCCACTGAACCTTTTCATTTGAGCTCCTGCCTCTCTAACCAACCAAACAGTAGGATAAACCCTCCCCGGTTTTTTTAATCCCCAGACCACCCTCACACCTTTCTTCTACGGGCCTGGCGGCGGCGGGCGGTGCGAGCGGCGTAGATAAAGGCGGCAGCGGCGGAGGCAGATCCGGTTAGGTCCGTGACCTGTAGATCTAGGTCTATGGTTCATCCCATGGCCTGTAAATTAGGTGGGGGGGGGGTTCGGTTAGGTTCGGCGGCGGCGGTGGGGTGTTCAGTTCGTCCCGACAATGGCGGGGGAGGAGGGGCGGGGGGTTCGGTTAGGTCCGGCGGCGGTGGCGGGGATTGGGGGGGGGGGGGGGGGGGGGGGGGGAGAAGATGGCAGATCGAGGGGTATTTTCATTTATAGGGGCTGGAGCTCAAATGAAAATGTTGTCGGAACTGCAGCTTAAAGTCATATTCTAAGATTGGTTTCTTGCTAACTCCCCCAAATATTTTTGTACGGGTAGATTTGCGCTCTAATTCAACAATTTTAGTAGAGAAGTATGGAATAAACTCACTGTCCGAGTGGGTGAATGAGGTTTGCACAAGGGAGCATAGATGCTGTCAAAGTTGATGTCCCCCATTGAATTATAAGCTCTATCCATATGCTCTTCACACACATCTGATATTTGTAGCCCCAATGAGAAGTTCCAGTTCAAAGCAATACCCTCATGGATTTCATCGGCGATGAGAGCGTGTGTCCAGTAGAAGCAAGGTACAAAATCTCGCGATATTTCGTGAAATATCGTGAAATATCTCGGTTTTCCTAGACCTCGGCACGAAATGTCTACTGCGATATCAAACGAAATGGAAATTATGATAATATCGCGATATATCGCAATATTTCGCACGATATATTTGTCGACACGAAATATCGCAAGATTTCGTGAAAATTTCAAGATATTTCGGGATTTTGGCACTAAAATATTGGGACTGACTGGTTATAAAAGGGGACTGGGGGTTTCGGTTTCAGCAGCTTATTTACATATAATAACATTTAAGTAAATGTCATCTTACTTAATTAAGTAAGACGACATTTATTTAAATGTTATTATATGTAAATAAGCAAATACCCCCCATTTGATTTCAATAAAAATATCAAAAAAATCAAAAACCAAGTGAATCAAAAAGTAGGTTTTTAGTTTTAGTAGGAGAAAACAGTTTTTTCGATTTTTCATAAAATTTGTATTTTGAGAAAAGTGGTTAAATCAACTCATTTTTAGCTCAAAAAATTCGACAAGATGTAGAACTACAAGTACATCTAGAAAACCATGATCCGTCAAAGAAAATTTTGAATGTATAAAAACTTTTCTTTATAAAAACTCATTTTTTCGGACTTAGTAAAAAAACAGTGTTTTGCATTTCAGCATAATTTTTGCACGATTTCAAACTTGCACAACTTTCTTGTTTTTAGTCCATTTTCAAAATCGTTTGAAACATTAATTTAACAATCAACTAATCTTTATTTTGGAAATATTTTTCTCCACAAAAAAGATTAAAAACCATTTTAAAAACATAGATCAAAACAGGACCAAACAAGACTGCACAAGACTCACAGACTCAAATGCAGAATACATGCTTTGTGATGCTCTACACCCGTAGATAGGGTATAAATATTATATGAGTGTTCTAAAATGTGTATCTATACCTAGTTTATGACTATCCAGAGTTTCATTCAAAAATTCTATTAAAAATTAATATTTCCACCATTTCCATCAAATCACAATATTTCCACACTGTCGAAATATTTCCACGAAATATTTTCATTTTCTAGGAGGTCGAAATATTGACCGAAATGGAAATTTCGAACCTTGAGTAGAAGTCAAATCTCCCTCTCCAGGCATTTTCAATATCGATGAAAGCATTGTCGATCTAAACATCAAAGGTCTGCTCACTCTACCTAGCAATACTAAGGCTCTGTTTGGTTCGAAGTATCCGGTGCAGTAAGTCGTTTTGAGGTAAATATTTAGAATACTGTGTATGATTTATCTCATTTGTTTTGCAATATCGGATGGATACAGTAAGTTGACTTGTTGTCTCCTGGATATCTCAAAACTGAGGTAGCTCAATACCGTAAAATAAACGGTAAGGCGAATACTCGTATCCAGAATATCTCATAACTCTAATACCTTACAGGGATACTTCGAACCAAACAGAGTTTGACATATGTAAAGATTGGAAGTGAGATCATTAGCTAATTACAGCAATCCCTCGAAGTTTGATGACTGTTTGATTGGTGATCCTGTTGTTGACGAGGATTTTGTGTGCCAGTTGAGGCACATAGTGGCCGGCGTAGCTCTCCCCATCAATGAAGAAGTCTCTGTCCTTGTAGTGAGGGAACCTCTCGATCCAGTTGATGAGGAAAGTGTAGGAGTCGTGGGCGGTTCATGCGACCCCGCTGTGATCGTAGTCGGATGTCGTGTTGGAGTACGAGTAGCCCACGCCAACAGGAGATTCAAGGAAGATGATGTTTGCGACTGCAAGAAGAATTTGACATTCAAAATATTTTTTTGGAGAACCCCTCAGTTTCTCTTTGAAGGAGGGTTAAGGTGAACCCTACTAGTGGTGAAAGGCAGGATTTGATCTTAGGTAACTGGTACAGCCACTAAGAGACTTTACCTTTGTTCCAAGAATAGTTGTTATGAGACAGGGTTCTCCCATCACTATTGACTCTAAATGGTCCCAGTTCCATCATAGCTCCACGCCCGGCCGAAGAACACAATGATCCTGCACATCAAGGCTCTCCATGAAATTTTGTTTCATTATATAAATCGATGCCACATAGATTGTTGCAATCAACTCTATCGAATCGTCTTTCTACTCTCTTAGTCTAGACATTTCGAAAAATCTTAGGCTGTGTTTGGTTGCCGAGAAAGTTTTACAGTAAAAGAATTCATCCGAAAAAAAATGAAAGAAATAGGTAGGAGAAGAAAGTATATTTTCTTGCTATTGTTTGGTTGTCAGGATAAGAAACCAAGAATCTGATTTTTTTTTTTTTCTCGTGTTTCTCAATTCTTTTGCCAAGAAAATTTTTGTTGCATTTTGATGGAAAACTGATTATTAGGTAGGGAACCACACTTTCTCGACAACTGAAGATCCAATTTTTGTTGTCTTTTACCGTCGACCAAAAATAGCCCTAAAGGGTTGCTCTCAAGTTGAAGTCACCTTGACATGCCCCTTTCTTGTCAAAGTTGCTTTGATCCAATTTTCAGCATTTGTCTAAGAGAATTGATGCTAACCAATTTTAAAATATTTGGTAATCTCTTTTGACGAGGCTCCTCGGAGACTATGATCCATGATCAATCTCATCTCGATGGGATTTGACTTGACATGTGTGTGTAACCTACACATATGATAATATAAAATGCAAGGATCCATGATGATATTTTGAAAAGAAATATATTACAATAATAAAATAGAAATATATTTAATTAAAAGTGAAAATTACAAAACCTCCCTTAAACTATGCACCTCATATCATATGGGTCCATCAACTTTGTTTTATCAATTTAACCATGAACTATGCTTTGTCTGCATTTAGCCCTCTATGTCAACTTTTATTCCAAAAAATATCCTTGTCCTGGTAAGCATAAGTTACGTATTTCAAAAATCATTTGAGACATTTTGAAAATTGATAAGGTTATTTTTGGAATAAAAAGTTGGCAGAGGAAGCTAAATGCAACAGAAGAATAGTTCAAGGGTCAAATTATTAAAAAAAAACAAAGTCATGGGATCAATATGAAAATGAAGTGCATAGGTCAGGGTAGGTTTTTATAATTTGCCCTAATAAAAAATAATGATAAAACAAGTTTTCACACAAAGCATGAAAAGGGATGAATGAAACTTCCCATTGTTTACCAAGATTAGATTATCATTTGCTTTAGCCCAATAATTATAGTGAACTAAAAGGTAATGATAAAGATGACAACGACAGTATATTAGGATTCTTAGTAAAGACCTCCATTGAGCCACAACATGAGTGGCTTAGTGGCTGGATCCTTGGGTGCCTCTGTAAAGTAGTAAAAGAGAGCCCTCCCCGCCTCCGGATCAACGGTCACATACCCTGAGTACTGATCAAAACCCACCCCCTCGGGCTGCCCCGGGAGCATCGATCACAATCTTATCGGCTTCCATGAGCCCACCTTGATCGACAATGGTCACCGGAGCGTACATCCCAACCTCGTCCGTTGACGTCTCCTCTCCTTCTCCTCCCCTAGCTCGGTTTGCCTTCAATATGAGCTTGTTCAAAGGATCATCAAACCCGATCCCCATGTAGCCACTCGCAGAAGCGAAGAAGCTCAAGAGGATCATTGGCACGATGAGTGCAGAGGACTTCATCATCGAGTTCTCAATGTGGGCTTGTGGTTCATCATATCATATGAGCAGGTTATATAATAGAGTGATTGATTCCTTGGGTAAATGGTATGGTGTGTAGATCATCTTTCGAGTTCTTCAGCATCTACCTCGGTTTCATCTCTTGACGGATCCTCTGGTAGCTCTATATCTCTCGGACAGGTTCTCTACTTCGTAGGTGTTCTGTGAGAAGAAATCAAGAAATGATTCACTACACCAATTTGAGGAATAAACTATATAAATAAACGACGGGCAAAGTTCGTCTTTTAATAAACGACGGTCAATACATATTTTTTAGTGGTAAAAAGTGACGGGCATTAAAAAATGACATACTGAAAAACGACGATAATTGCCTATCCTTTTTCAACAGTATTGGTGCAGAGATTTTCCGTGGGTCCAACAAGCGGTGACCCACTATATGATGTAATTTCTCGATAGTAATAATCTAATCATTGATTGTCAGTTATTCTGTAGTTGTACTATTTTGTGGTTTATTCATGAATTATTTTTGCCGGTTGTTAGGCGTAATCTCCATTGGGCTCCTAACCTGGCTCCTCGATCTATGCCACACAATGCTTTCGGTTGCCCCCAGTGGTTTGTTGTGATACGTGCACAACTTGATGAGGTATGGGCTTGACGTCCGCCCGACTCGGGAAGGTGTCGTGGGACCCGAATTCCCAATAGTAGTATCTGAGCAGAAGGTTCGGTGTGGGACATCTGATCCCGAATAGTGGTAACAGAGCTACAGGCCGATGTACGAAGATACGAGGTGGATGGAGCTATAACCGAAGACAGTATAAGAATCGAAAAAGTCAATGATACAAATTTCAGATTGTAGAATATTTATAAAGAGGGATATCTATTTGTCATTTGTACAGAAAGGCAAACAAGCTAGTCAGAGCGGATGTCTTAGAAGGATTGGAGGACTCTCGATAATAGAGGTTGTCACGCCCCGGATTTTTGCTCTGCAGGGCGAAAACCCACACTATAATAAGTCAATTGTGCATAGCTCGGGCAAATAATATTTTTATTTTTTATTTTTATTCTACAAAATTAATTAATTAATAATTCTATTAAATAACTATTTATTTTCACTTATTTAATTTATTTATTAAATATTTATTTTATTAATTTATTAGTTAAATAATGTCATTATGATGTCATAAATATGTTATTAAATTAAGATAACATAATTAGATTATTTAGTTATTTATTAAAATATATCATTATGATGTCATAAATAATTTATTTAATTATTTATAAACAAGTTTCGATGAAATATTTATAAAATTTTGAATTGAAAATGACCATTTTCAAGATTTTCATCTCGAGCTTGAAGAACGCGAGGAAAAACCTCGTTTCTCGAATTTTTGATGATTGGAAGGTGTGATTCATACCGAATCAAAGACCACCAAAAAAATTTATATTCCTAACACTCCTAGCATGAAGCCTAACTAGTTTTGCATAAAATATATCATAAATTTCGGATCAAAATCTAAGGGTTTAATGATTTTGATCAAAACACTCAAGAACACGAAAAACACAAGGTGTTCTTTGAAAAATAGGGGATTTGGGATTCAAATTGACCCCGAATCGAATTCTGTAAAACATGAAAATGGATGGCAATAAGTTTATGAACATTCTTAAGGCCTTAATTTTTATTTTAATCATACTTGATGGTATAAAAATCAAAAGGCACATACATAATTTCAAAGTATGGAAAATCATGGATTAAAACCTATTTTTCATGGATGAAACCTAACAAAAACTCTCCTAAGCTATCATGATCCTATCATAGACTACTTATAGCTTACCTTGCATGATTTTAGATGAATCTCCCCTAGATTTGGCCCACCACTCCACCCCTTCATCTTTTTCTTCTTTTATTTCTTCTCTTTTCCCACAAATGGAACTAGTGAGCTTCACCTACTAACTTCCAATCTATCCTTAGAGTTTTTGGGCAAGGGGAAGGGTTATTGGTGACTTAAATGGTGGCAAAGGAGTGAGGAAATTTGTGGCTAATCAAGGGGAGATGAAGGGTTAAGGGAGGGAGAAGAAACAAATGAGTTTTGTCCTCTTTGAAAAGGCCAAACTCAAACCCTTGAATTCTTTCATCCCATGTGGTAAGCACATAGGGGGGGTGGGGATGACCTCATGTGGGGCCCACTTTGTAGAAATTAGGTCCTCCTATGATTTAGATTAGGTTTGAATTGATTTTAAGGGTCTAATTTAGGCCCTAATTCAAACCTAGTTTAACCCTAGTTTAGGTTAATCCCAATTAGGATTCCTCTAATCTTTTTCACATGAAAAGCACATGGTGGGTGGGATGATTCCATCAAGGTTCCACCTTGATGACCATCTACTCCCCTTTGGATTAGGTTTAGCACTAAACACGATTAGGACCTAAATTAAGTAAGATTAGGGGCTAGATTAGGGTTCACTAATCCAATGGTTAGGTTTTCGTAATAAAGACTCAAAAAATATATATAATTTCCAAAATATCTCTTTTTTATTACTTTTAAGTCCAAAATAACTTTTGATAAATTACAAAAAAGTCTATTTTTTAAAAATAACGATTTTACCCTTTGTGTACGAAAGAAGCCTTATCTCTCTATAAGTGAGCCCAGACCCTGGACGAAGTTAAAACACACCCGAGAAGAATGTTTCATACCCCCGAGGTGATAATAAAGTATTCTCGAAAGACACATCTGAGTTTCAGTGCTAGGGTCTAACAGCCCCGATCGGACGAAAAGTCAATATTTTTCTACGCGCAGCATCTGCGCACTGTCTTCTTGACTCGATGCATGTGCACTTACATACTCGTAAGTGCCACAGGATATTGATGGGGGACCGTCACGGTTTTCCCAAAATTACAAGACCGGGGATCGTTCGGGGTGAAGACCTCCGAAGTTGGACAGGAAATACCAGACCGTAATTAGTAATCTAAATTGCACTTTAACAGGGTTTCAATGATTAAACAGGCTCAACAGGTGTATGTTTCAAAAGGGCACAGGTTCATATAATATTCAGGGTCCTATTTTCAAACCAGCAATCACAAATATAATGAAGAGCAGGTAAATTCTACGTGTAATAATATTTAATGATAATAATAGGACAGGCTGAAATGTAATTTTTCAAAGAACATGAATTTGCCTATGTTGAGTTTTGGAACGAATGCACCTGATTTGGCTCGCAGTAGTCAGCACAATCAATCGGCACCGTGGGGTTGCTCTTGGATTGCTAGATGAAAAATAGGTGGCTGCCTTCACAGACTCAAGTGCAATATTGGAGGTTTATTTCATATGGACTTCTGAGATCATTACCCAAAATCACAAGAAAACAGCACATGGGATCGGCTGCAATACATGAGACTTTAGTTCTGACCGGATTCTGCAGGGACAGAGGACCAAGGATTCAAGGGAACCCGTGACTGTCCTCTATCTTTCCTCCACTACTCTCTCTCTCTCTCTGCTCTCCTCTCTTTCAGCCGAACAGGGAGAGGGCAGTGAATGGATCCAAACTCTGGTTTGGGTCCGGGCAAGACAGCGGCGGGTGGCGTGGAGCGGCGACCGGATCGGGTCGGGCGGGCGGATCGGGCCGACGGCTCAGGTGATGGCGAGCGGGGCTGGACGGTCGCCGGTGGCGGGTGTCACGCGGGGCTGGGATGGGTCGGGCCTGACCTCAGGGCTTAGCCGCTCGCCGGCAACGATCGGGCCGGGCGGGCTGCCACCGATCGACGGGCCGCTAGCGGTTAGAGGCGAGGCTGCGGTTCAGATGGCCTCGTCGGATTCGCGACAAACACAGAACAGAGGAGAGGTGGAGAAGGGAGAGATCGGGTGGTGCTTCACGCACGGAAGAAGGGATGCCGAGCGTCTCTCACGCAAGGACGAACAAGGGGGGAAAGAAGCAGAGGTTACCCATCACATGAACCAAAGAAGGCACGAAATTCTTTTTCTTAATTTCATCATCAACTACTTAGAATCACATTTACTGGGCTTTAAATAGCCTTACATGAGATAACAACTCCCTAACAAACGAAATCATAATCATAACCGAACTAGCAGAATTAACAGCGACTAATTATCCATCCGAAATTAAATAACTTAAACAGCAAAATAAACTACTGTCGGCCCACAATCTACTCGGATGACGATCTCAACCGTCCTCCCACAGACGGCGCTTCCAGCTGGCGGCGTGTCGCGGCTCGGGATGGTCGGCGTCCTGTATCAGATATCTTATTCAATATTCAACTATAATAAAAATAATATTTTTAAATTATTTAATTATAGAAAAAATCAGGTCTTTACAGAGGTGTTGATTTGTGTTTTCAAGCCTCATAGGTCTTCAAGGAGAAGACTTTCATTTGCTTGAAGCCTGGGCACATAAGTGAAGATGAAAGGTGGAGCAAGTTCTAGACAGAGCTCCAAGTCGATCGAAAGCAATTAGAGATGCTTAGATCGATGGAATCACGAATCTGGTTAGAATTATCAAGTTCTAATGATTGGTATCTCTTATCGGCCATTGATGAGGCCAAGGATGAGAACTAGATAGTAGAGCCACATGTGATCATATAATTCATGGTTTTGAAATCATGTGGGTGTGAGGGTGGTAGATGGCAAATGGAGATGGCTCCAGGAGGCAGACATGTAAATTGCACTAGGGTATGGATGGTACACATTCTCATGCTATTCGTTATGTTTCGGATTTCGATAGGTGCCAATCTAAATCCCTTTTTTGGATTAGATCCTCTTGGGTGAGAGACCACTAATTAGATGGAGCCCTGAAAGTTTCGAATGTCACTTTTTCAGTCTTGGAGGAAGTCTGCAGTGGAGACAGAATACCAAGGTAGCGGAGAGGGTAGTTCTGAGAGCAATGGATTCTATAAAGAACAAATATGTAGATGGAGTAGTTTGTGTGCACAGAAGATGGACAAGAAGTGGGTTTCCAGTTCACAGTCCAACGGCGAATTAAATTTGATCGATCAACGGATTTAGGTGATCAGTCACTTGGTGCAAGTGCAAAGGTGTACGGCAAGGCAATGGATTATCGCAGGCTCTCAGTAGTGGCAACAACAATGCTAGCGACGGTAGCAATGACATGGTGTGGCAGAGTTTTTGGGATGCGGGGATTCATAGGACCAAGGTGGAGATTGTTGGGTTTGGCTCTATGAAGCCTGCACCCGAACGATCACACCCAGACCCGACCCAAGGAGGACCCAGGCCCTGGCCTAGCAAATTCACCCGAGTGTCGAAAATCGGGCGCTCGGGCGTCGGATTTGGTAGAGTGCATAGGGGGCTGCAGGTTGACTACGCTCAGGCGCTCGAAATTCCAGCAATAGACTAGGGACGGGTTTGGGTATTTTTGGCTATGAGATTAGTCATTTTTTGTCAATATTTTTGTGAGGTGTTGGTCTCCCATTGTTTTACAGATGCTCTTTTATTTTAAAGGCAGTATGAGTGGCATAGGGGTCGATGGGAGAAGAATATTTAGATCGTCGACAACAGCTACATGGTACACTCAAGGTCGTCTACGAGAAGGAGTTTTCATCAGAGAAGAAAGAAGGATCCAGGGGGCACCGGCATGATGCTCCCCCAGGCTCTTGAAGGCTAATAAGAAAAGACAATTTATGTGACACAAATTCATCGTGAAATATCTTTTGCAACGCTTCAAACTGTGTCGCCAAGATGTTGCCTATTCCCTGTCTGAGAATGCTTTCTGCGACAAAATTTATTTCGTCACTAAAAGTAAATAATTTAGCAATATCTTATTGCGTCGCCAAATTGCCATTTATTGTCACCAAAAAAAAAATTCCTCTTCTAGGCACGAACTCAACTATGCTAGCAAACCTTTAGTGACAGCATTTTGCACGAATAAGATATTGCATCGCGAAAAGGCAACTTTCGGCGATGGAAAAGGGTTTGCGTCGCTAAATGTGCAATTTCTTGTAGTCTAAACGATGGTTACACGTGGTTTGGTTTCTCGGTCGATGGTTGAGAGAGTAGATTGTAGGACGAGGAGAGAGGAGAAACCATGTCTAGGGTTTGCCACAATGAGAGAAGAGAAAGGAAGAGAGAGAGAGAAAAGGAGGAGGAAAAAAGAAGATGGAAGAAGAGGCCAGATATAGTGTGTATCCTTCGGCATCTATCTGTGCTTCTACTGCGGGACTTTCATGTCTTTGTGGATTCTCCGGTACTCAATATCTCTCGGTCAAGTTCTCTACTTCATGGGTGTTCTGTGAAAGAAGATTGAGAAATGATTTTTTTTTTCCTTCAGAGATCTCACATTACTAATTATCTACCATTGGCACCAGATTGGAGGCTTTGATCCCTACTCAGACAAGTACATAGATTCCTTTCTCAACCTCCCTCAAGGGCAGCAAGCTTTACATGCCAACCTCACATATCTTCCGTATCCATGGACATCATGCTCATAGGCAGCTACTCTCTTCAACTCTTCGACTCCCCGGATTAATTTACTTGTTACCTCTCATCTCTACTGATATCCAAATTTAAACCGTAAGCAGTTCGGTCATAAAAGAATGGAGTGACTCGTCGATGACGGTTTAACCCACCATCAAGTAGCTTTTTTTTTTTTGGTACACTTGAAATCGGTCACAACAACGTGATCTGTAGATCTTCAGAAAGAACAGCATAAATTATAGGAGGGAAGACATCAAACCTGTTGGGGTTCCATCCCCATGTAGGGGACCCAAAGGGGAGGGAAGCATAGCTCCCACCCAATCGGACTTGCAGCCGAGTCGCCCGGGCAAAATCCAACTCGTCCGGGCGAGTTCTTTAGCCACAATCGGGCAGAAAAATTCAGCAAACCCGCCTAGGTTAAGTCGGGTCAGATATGTTTTTCTGGGTTTTTCTGCCGACCCCTTTTGGGGTGTTTTAAGGCTCTTTGAAGGGGCTTTTGGGGTGTGGCTTGGGTTGGCTTTGAGAGACCTTGGGTTAGCTTTTGGGGTGTGGCTTTGAGGGCTGATTTTTCTAAGGGGGAGGAAGAGCTTCTTCTACAAGGGAGGAGGAAATTTCATGGGGATCGATCTTCAACGGATAGATCGGATCTAAACTTGCAAGGAGGTATGTTTCTTGAGGCTTTCTAGGATCTCTACTTGTTGAGACCTAGAAGGGGGAAAGGTGTAGATCTAGAAGGAGGGAGAAGAAGGAGTCGGGTTGTACTCTCGTCTTTCTTGCCGCCTTTGATAGTGAAGTCCTCCCCCAAGTATTTGCTCACCGTGGTTTTTTCTGTAAGGGTTTCCACGTAAATCCCCGAGTTGTCTTCTTTGCTTGTGATTATTTTATTTTGTATGTGTGATTGGGTTATTGCTTGCTATCTTTTTTTTTTAGTATTATAGAAGGAGGTCATACCTGTATGACCTTCATGTCCTCATCGACGAGGGCGTACAAACCAAGGGGGAAACTGGAGTCCCAACATCCTTCCCATCCAGAAACGTGGCAACCATTGGCAAGTCAATGGGCAGCGCTATTAGCATTCCGCGAAATCCATTGCACTGAGACCTCCTCCAGGCGGTCCCAAGCTGACATGCAACACATAATCTGTGATCCGATATCCTCATTGCATCCCTTTCTTAGCACCAGTGCATCCTGCACTTTCGTAGAATTAGTAAACAACAAAATCTTACTAATCTGCCTCCTCCCAAGTTCCCCCATGGCCATCTGAATAGCCCATAATTCAGCTTGCAACGGGGTTTCGACCTGACACCGAAAAGCCGCAGCCGCACACAACTGATCTGTTCGCGTAGTCAAAACCCAAGCTCCACTTGCCACCTAATACGAAGTGCTAAACGATCCATCCGTCCACATAAGATAGTGGGCTCCCCGACAGAAGTCCATATTCCCCCTACCCGGCACAGTACTATTCACAAACTATTGTATCATCACCTTCCCTTGATAAGCCGTAGCATAAGAATCCAACCCCGAGTTATCAAACAATTTCCGACACCGGGCCTTCCATAGTAACCACATGTCCACCGTGATAACCTCCCCCGGTAGTGGAACTCGACTGCTCCTAGCGTCCTTCAAACCCGTGCAAATGAGGTCAGTAATATAGAAGTCAATCCCTGTACATCGTCGCACCTCCTTCCAAAACTCCACTGCCTTGTAACACTACCAAAAAACAAGCAACAGGTTCTCATCCTGATATCCACACCACAGGTAACTACCATACCCAGCTCCGATCCGTTGTCTAAGCAAAGCCGCCGTTTGTAACACCCCGTGGAGAAGCTTCCACACGAAAAGATGAACCCGAGGAGGAACCCTCAGCGACAACAGCCTGGTTCCTCTTCACACGGCCACCGCCCTCTCCCCTGCTGTACTACCCCCTCGCAAGTCTGCAATCATCCTCCTATACTTCGGCCTAATCCTAACCTTATAAGATTTCACCTCCTGTACAGTAACGATCGTTGGTTCATCTCACGGGAAAGAGATCGTCAGTTTCGTGGTTGAGTCGGTGCGGTTTTTTCATCAAAACTAGTACCCTTCCACTCCATGAAGACGTGCCTCCTGAGCCATCCAATGTACCACACTGTTAGCCCGTTTAGGAGTCCACTGAAGCACTGATGGAGAACAACATACGAGTCTAGATCTATAGGTACTGATAAGACTAGATTGCATTACACTTCGATCACGGTGATCTCTCCTCCAAGTATGGTTGTCGGTGTTGCCCAACTACTAGGGTTGCAACTTGAATAGGTCAACCGAACCATACCTGAATTTGGGTGGGCATGCATTGGGATTTTACTTATTTGGGAATTGGGATGGTTTTTAATTGAAAAATCCTAAACTGCCCTCGCTTAGGGCCAGACTTTTTTTTTTTTGAGAAATCCATCTCAGAGAATGAGGGGGTTCGGCCTGGACCCCTACCTGTTTATTAAAGAGGAAGAAGGGGAAGGATACAACTCAAGTGTTGCTATTACATATGTTCAATAGAAAACTCCTGGCACCCGCCGAAATGCTGGATGCCCAAAGATGGATCAACGACCTCGTCATGAGGATGACTCTATCCGCCGACAAAGCCTTGCCCTGGAAATTCCTCCGGTTCCTCTCCAGCCATAACGACCACGAGATCCCGATGGCAAGCATATCCCAGCCGCGGCGATCTGGACCCTCGAAGCGCCTACGTCGCCAAGTTCCCCACTGCTTCGCAAGACTGTCCGGTGGAGATCTAACGCATAGGAGGCGAGTGAAGTGAGTCCACACCAACCTCGAGAAGGCGCAACCCAGCAGCAGATGGTTAGTGGTCTCCTCCGCCCTACCGCACAGGCCACAAGCAGGGTCAGACACCCCGGGGTGATTCCTCCGCAGCAGATTGACCTTCGTGAAGATCCTGTTCCGGAACGTGAGAAGCATGAAGATCTTTGTCTTCGGGGGGCATCTAGCTCTCCAGATCGCCTTGGCCGGAGGGCAAGAAATCCCTCCGAAGTCGAGGAACCGGTAGCAACTCCGGACGGAGTAGGCCCCGGAGCTGGTCCACCGCCACCCCGCTCCGTCAGGAGCCTCCGAGAGAGAAACCCCCCCAGAATCTCTAACAGCTGACCCAGCTCCTGAAGGTGCACTGGAGGGATAGGGGCAATGAACTTGGGATTAGGACCGAACTTAGGCAGAGGATTCAGGCACTCCAACCCAACCTGTAATCTAACCCAACTGTAACCCAACCCATAGCCCGGTCGAACTCGTACTCGGGCTCATCATTCGTTTGAAGAACTAGCTCTTC
This sequence comes from Chamaelirium japonicum, assembly GCA_947650365.1. Taxonomy (NCBI): domain Eukaryota; kingdom Viridiplantae; phylum Streptophyta; class Magnoliopsida; order Liliales; family Melanthiaceae; genus Chamaelirium; species Chamaelirium japonicum. The sequence goes on from CANTAL010000012.1 coordinate 2,247,508, forward strand.
ACATTCCTCTTAGAATTCTAACCATCCATCTTGTTGTTTCTTGACATGAGAAGGTTGGTGGGCCCGCCGTAGGGTACCAAAACTTTGCCTTTGTAACCGTGCGGGGCGTCGGACACTTCGTTCCAAGTTTACAGCCAGCTCGAGCTCTCACCCTTTTCTCATCGGTCATTGGGGTGGATTTTGCGTGGTGTTTGGTATCATTCCTTTGTTCATGTCTATATATTTAAAAAAAAAATGTATAGGCAAGAACAACAAAAGGCCCTGAGGAACAATGTCGAACACTTGTTGTTCAAATGCCACGGCTTGGGGAAAGAGATGAGCAAAGTATTGTTCTACGTTGTATTTTGATTAAGGTTGTAAAATTTATACCCAAAGCCTTTTTCTAAATGTGGAGAGTAGTTATTTTTGAATTTAGATTTCTCTAAAGGTGTACGAAAAGATTCAAGAAATAGTATGCTTACTTGAAGTTTTATTATTTTCTTCTTGATCAATGGGAAATATTTCACGGGTACAATTAATAGTGTAAGGAGGAAGGGGACGATGAACATGAAGGGGAGGAGGAGGAATTAGAAGAGGGAGGACTAGGAAGAGGAGGCATTACAGCCCATCACCTTGGTGGTGTCGGCGATATTGTGGGATGCACATATTACCTTGGGGTGCACTTAGTAGGATCTTGTTCTGGGCTGGGTGCACTTTGATTATCTGTGAGTGGAAATACCATCACTCATGAAAAAAAAAAAAAAATTTAACAACTACTGTATCCCAGTATTTAACCATATTGTTTTTCTCCCTGGCAGTCATAAGATCGAATCCCGAGCTTGTCTTATATCGTGTGGCATATAAATAAGCTAGCAGCCCTATGGGCAGAAACAAATCTCGATCTTTGGCAAGGGAAAAAACAATTTACACCCTTGCACTTGCAGGCTTAAAACCATGATCTCTCTTATGTAATTGTGCTTACAGACATCGCTCTAACCAGACAAATATAATTAAACTTCAATTAAATTTAATACACCATTACATCAAGTCCTTTTTCCTGGTTTTTGTTTTTAATAAAATCAAATATTCCAAGCCAATAAATATTGCTCTAAGGTAGGGGTGGCAATGGGTCGGATCAGGTCGGGTTGAGACATAGATATAAGTGCAAAACACCCAACCCGAATCCGATCCGTTTAATATACGGTTCAAAAAGTTAAAGTCAAACCCGACCAGCCTAATTAACGGGTTGACCCGACCCAACCTGTTTAACCTGTTTACTAAAAAGGCCAGGTCGTGCCGGGTCGGATTGGGTCAACAGAACCCATGTAAATCTGTCGGGTTGGATCAAGACGGGTCGGATTGGGCCGGGTTGGGTCAAGTTGGATCGGGTTGCTTCGGGTTGGCTTGGGTCGGGTCGGGTTGGACTGACACGACCCATTTGGTAAACGGGTCAATTGGGTTATAAGTATAAACCCAAACCTGACCCATTAAATAAATGGGTCAATTGGGTCGACCCGTTTGTAACCCGAACCTGTTTAGGCCAAACCCAAACCTGCTAACTTCGGGTCGGGTTTGGGTCGGGTTGGCGGATTGGGTCATTGATTGCCACCCCTACTCTACCTACCAATAACACACAACTGTTTCTGCAAAAAAAAAAAACTATATACAAATGTATTAAATTAATCAACAAATACAGTAAATATAATATATACAGCTGTCTCAATCATTATGGCTCTAACGCATAGGACAAATTATAAAAGCCTTAGAAAGAACTACACGCATAATTTTGTATTGGTCCCTCAACTTTTATTTTAAGAGCATCTCCAACCGTCCGCCATATTTGCATATATGGCGGACGGGAGCTCCCAACCCTCCTGCATATGAGCCGGCATATATGCCGGAGGGCTGTTTGGCCGGCATATATGCCGGACTTCTCACCCAAATGCCAGCCCCCCTATTTTATTGATTTTAAGATTAATACCCAAAATACCCTTCAAAGACTATATATAAAAAATCAAATGACATCTATATCCGTTGTTAAATTTATACATAAATATTTTAAACTAAGTATACGTATTAATTTATTAATCTGTTTTTAACAAATTTGGTACCGTTGGAAAGCTCTCATCGACGCCTTCGAAAAGAGACTAATATCTAATATTTTTGGAGTTATTTTTAAATTATTAAATATTATATTAATATTAATATTTGTTATTATATTATTATTTAATTACTTATTTTATAATTATTTTTGTTAATGTTTATTCTTGTTAATGAATTTTTATTCTAATATTTAAAAGTAAAATAAAAAAAGGTATATTCCTTGAAGATGCTAAATTATAGGGGTCATGGTTGGAGATGGAAGGCCTCCATTTAAGAATATTTGGGGAATATACTTATTTGGCAATAGCAAAATAGAGGCCATGGTTGGAGATGCTCTAAGCAATTTGATCCGTGAACTATGGGTCATATGCATTTAGCCCCATCATCAATTTTTATTCGGAAATACCCTTATCCGCATAAATTAAATATTTAAAAATACTTTTAAGTCATGAAATATGATAAGGATAGTGTTATGAAACGGTGGTTGCATCGGATATGGATGCCCACCGGATAAAGACCCCTGGATTATTGGGATTTAGAGATTTACCCCGTCTCTATCCCAACCTCCGATTATGCCTATATATAGGGGTCTTGTGTTAATAATACTATGCTTTTCGCAACACGTTATCAGCACGATACGTGAAGCACGATCCCGGGAGAGCACGACCCGGCCTCGGCTCCAGATCTCGTCCTGCGGCCTCAACCCGGCAAACCCCATCGACAGAGAGAGGAGAGAGATCGAAGAGAGAGAAGAGATCACAGAGAGAGAGAGGAAGAGAAGAAGAGAGAGAGAGAGACTTTCTCTCACCCGGCTTCGACCCCGTCCTCCCAGACTCCGGTTTCGACACCATCCTCCCCGACTCCGGCTTCGACCACGTGAAGGTATGGCTCGTGACCTTCTTTGTCCGCCGTATCAGTCGGAGACCCTCCTCCTCCGCGACCACGATCGACGGCACTGCACGCAACAACCGGCCGCACGACCCGACGGTCGCCACCTACGCGTGACCAGTGACGTGGCCGGCGCCGCCCGGCGCTGATCCCGTTCGGCCGCCACCTGCGCGTGACCGGCGGGCTGCGAACCCCAGCACGACCGGCGGCGACCGGCAGTGCTGCGGAAGCTGCGCGCGAGCGGCTGCCGGAGCCATGCTCGAGCACCGGCATCACGCGCGCGAACGGCGGTGGCCTGCGCACGGGGTGGCGGCGGTGGGCTCCGGACGAACCCGTTGGGATCCGAGCGGTGGGCTTCGGGCGAACCCATCTGGTTTCGAGCGGCTGCCGGCGGTGCGCGCGAGCGGCTGCTGGCGACGCACCCGAGCGGTGGCCGGCGGCGGTGGTGATGTTCTTTTTTTTTTTCTTCCCTGAGTTCATCGGGGAAGATGATGAACAGTTATCTGTTCATTGGGTTTTTTTTTTAAAACCCGATTAAAACTGAACCCGACCCGAGCCATAACCTCAGATCCGATATTTATTTAGTACAGACCCGCCCCGACTGTGTTAGTACAGACCCGACCCGACTGCTGTATAAGCAGACCCGACTGCTATACAGCAGACCCGACCCATCTAATTTAATATCTGATTTAATCTATACCATTCATTTCTATTCTGTTTCTTACAACCGATCTATAGCCAAATTGTTCGATCCATATATGGATCTTGGGTATCTGAAATATTCTGGACGCATCGGTACGGTCAGATTTTACTATTTCATACACACTGTTTATGTATTTAACTGTTTAGCCCCTAAGGGACCAATTTGCAATATCTGTTTTACAAATAAGGATAGAATTGTCCTTAATTGTAACATACTCTATACTGTATATTTATCTTGTGTTCCATGTGCATAATATGTTATTCTCTGCATTAATTGTATTTTAAGCAATTAGTACCTTTTTAGAAAAGCTTGGCAAGGCGCATGACGGTTCCATAGAACCCGCTCTACCTTGGCAAGTGGTTTCTAAAAAGGACCCTATTAATACTGAGTATTAATAGGCTTTTGTCCATGGCATGTCACTTGTTTTCTATAACATGCCTTTATATGTTAATGTGATGATAATCATAGTAATTAATGTTAATATTCATTAAATCTTCAGATGTCGAACATTACAAAATTAGACTTCCATGCATTAAATGTCAATGGAAGCAATTTTCTGAATTGGCGAGTAGATAGTTTGCTACATCTACAAGCGAAGAACTTAGAGAAAGCTCTAGAAGAGAAGAATGGATTGAAACCGGATGAAAAAGCTAAAGCCCTCATCTTCCTTAGGCACCACATACACGAAGATCTGAAAAATGAATATATGAACATAGTAGATCCAGCAGATCTCTGGAAGGCACTCAAGGAACGCTACGATCACCAGAAGATGATCACTTTGCCTGCAGCAAAGAGCGAATGGATCTCCCTCAGGTTCCAGGACTTCAAGACTGTGGCTGAGTTCAACTCGAAGTTACTCAACATCGTCAGCAAGCTGAAGCTCTGTGAGGAGAAAATAGATGATGCTCAGATGATCGATAAAACACTCTCTACCTTCCACCCAAATAACATTATTTTACAACAGCAATACAGGGGGATGAAGTACCAGAAGTACTCGGAACTCATAGAGGTTCTCCTGATCGCTGAAGAACATAATAACCTACTGGTAAAGAATCACAATTCTAGACCTACTGGATCATTGGCATTGCCAGAAGCAAACGCCAATGATTTCTACCAAGGTAGAGGCAGAGGTAGAGGCAGAGGAAGGAGAGGTGGAAGACACGGCAGAGGAGGGCGCAATAACTACCCTGGAAGAGGTAGAAATCACCCTGGAAGAGGTGGACGTCAGAATCATCCTCGAAGAGATGATTATTATGGTCCTAGGAAGGACACTCACTTTAAAAACAAGTGGATTGCTCCTCAGAATCCAGAAAAGAATAATCCCTCTAAACCTGAAGATAAGAGGGACACATGTTTTGAATGTGGAAAGGAAGGACACTGGTCCAGAAACTGCCGTGCTAGTAAACATGAGAAGAATAAGTACAAAAGTACAGGGGTCCCTGCAGAGACAAATATGAATGAAGATAACAATGAGTGGCCTGAAGATTACCACAAACAGACCGATGCCCTGAAGACATCGTACCTGAAAAGTTCAGATTACTTTGATGAGTTAGACGATGGCACATTAAATCCCTGAATCTTGGGATTTCTGAAGACTTTAGTTTTTCTTTTATTTATTTCGTCAGACATTGCTAAGTAGTTTTTATTCCCTGTCAAACATTGCTAAGTAGTTTTTATTTCCAATCAGACATTACTCAGTAGTTTTTATTCTGTCAGACATTGTTGAGTAATTTTTATATTCTGTTGGATATTATCAATTTATATTGTCGTTTTGGTGATTTTACTTAGAAATTGTGTTAGTAAGTTTTATCATTGATACTTCGTTTATGGTATTTATTGACTCATAACTTATCATTTAGGAACGATGACCAACTGCAAAGAGATTTGCCTGATAGATAGTGCAACAACACATACCATACTGAAACACAGAAAATTCTTTACAAATGTTGAATATAATTCACGTATGGTTACTACAGTGGCTGGCCCTACTGACATAGTTACAGGGTCCGGAAGAGCCCATATACTTTTACCTAATGGTACTCATTTGCTAATTAAGGATGCTCTATACTCAGAAAATTCCAGAAGAAATTTACTGAGCTTCAAAGACATCCGAGCAAATGGATATCATTTAGAAACTACAAATGAAGGCAATCTAGAATACCTCTGCATCACATCTAAGAACGGAGAGCATATTTCCATACTAAAAAAATGCTCGACCCTATCTTTAGGGTTATACTTTACCCACATTGGGATTATGGAGTCCTATGCCACTCACTTGAACCAGAAGTTCCCAAATCCTGAAGATTTGGTCCTTTGGCATGATAGATTAGGTCACCCAGGGTCCGGTATGCTTAGAAAGATCATTTACAATTCCTAATGTCATCCTCTTAACAATCGAAGTTTGACTTTTCCAAATGACCATTTTTGTGACCCTTGTTCCCAAGGGAAGTTAATCACTAGACCTTCTTTTAAGAAAATAGAGACAGAATCACCTACCTTCCTGCAGAGGGTTCAAGGTGATATCTGTGGTCCTATATACCCTCCTAGTGGTCCATTTAGATATTTTATGGTCCTAATAGATGCATCTACTAGATGGTCATACGTGAGCCTACTCTCTACTAGAAATTTAGCATTTGCTAGATTATTATCCCAAATTGTCAAACTTAGAGCTAGTTTTCCTGATCACCCTATCAAATCTATCCGATTGGATAATGCAGCTGAATTCTCTTCTAAAATCTTCAATGACTTCTGCATATCCATCGGAATAGAAGTCGAACATTCTGTTCCCCATGTCCACACCCAGAATGGCCTTGCTGAAGCTTTTATCAAGCGATTGCAATTAATAGCTAGACCATTACTCTTACAATCAAGACTTCCAATTTCTGCATGGGGGCATGCTATCTTGCATGCTGCTAATCTTGTTAGACTCAGACCTACTTCATACCATAATTTTTCTCCTGCACAACTTGTGTCAGGTTTTCAGCCTAATATTTCTCATCTTAGAAAGTTAGGATGTGCTGTACATGTCCCTATTCCCCCTCCAAATAGAACTAAGATGGGTCCCCAACGTAGATTGGGGATTTATATCGGTTTTGACTCACCTTCAATCATAAGATTCTTAGAACCCTTAACAGGTGATCTATTTACTGCTAGATTTGCAGATTGTCATTTCGATGAGACAGTCTTCCCGCCGTTAGGGGGAGATAAAGAAGTTTCTAGGCAACGACCTGTTCCTGAAGAACGGCATGAATTATCGTGGAATACTTCCACTATGTCTCATCTAGATCCTAGATCTCCCCAATGTGAGGTAGAAGTAAAAAGGATTTTGCATTTGCAAGATATCGCAAATCAATTACCTGATGCCTTCAATGATGCAACTAATGTAACTAAGTCGTTTGTTCCAGCCAAGAATGTACCTGCAAGAATTAATATTCCAACTCCCACTAATGAAACTACTGCACGTCAGAAACGTGGCAGACCTATAGGTTCCAAAAATTCAGTTCCCCGGAAGAGGAAGTTGAATGAGAAATCATGCCCTAAAACTCCAGAAGAAGTTATGGTTCCAGAAGAACCTGGTCATAATGCTCCAGAAGAGATTATGGACCATATTTTTCCAGAAGAAAATATTTCCCAATGGCCAAATTTCCCTCAAACTCCTGAAGAGATCCCTACAGTGATTATGGATAAGGTACCGGTACCAAATAATGAGAGCTCAATATTCCATATGAGGGGTGAAATTTGGGACCGAAAGGAAATAGTCATCGATGACATATTTGCATACAAAGTAGCTACTGAAATAACAAAGGGCGATGATGAAGATAATGAACCACGTAGTATCTATGAATGTCGACATAGAACTGATTGGCCAAAATGGAGAGAAGCTATTCAAGCTGAACTTGAATCTCTCAAGAAACGTGGAGTATTTGGACCTATAGTACAAACACCAAATAACGTAAACCCTGTAGGTTTCAAATGGGTGTTTGTAAGAAAAAAAAATGAAAATAATGAAATCGCTAGATATAAGGCAAGGCTTGTAGCCCAGGGATTCCTGCAGAAACCCGGGATTGATTATGAAGAGACCTATTCCCCTGTTATGGATATAGTTACATTTAGATATCTTATTAGTCTCACAGTTTCTGAAAAACTAGAGATGAGACTAATGGATGTCGTAACAGCATACCTATACGGGAACCTAGACACAGATATTTATATGAAAATCCCAGAAGGATTCAAGTTGCCTGAAGCAATATCAAAAGTCCCAGAAGGATTCAAGTTGCCTGAAGCAACATCAAAGAGTGCGCACTCGATAAAACTAAGACGAGCATTGTACGGCCTGAAGCAATCCGGAAGGATGTGGTATAATCGCCTTAGTGAATACTTGTCTAGGGAAGGTTATAAGAATGATCCCATATGCCCATGCGTTTTCATAAAGAAATCAGAAAATGGATTTACTATAATTGCAGTTTATGTGGATGACATAAACTTGATTGGGACTCCTGAAGAGCTCAAGAAAACTTCTGATTATCTAAAAAGGGAGTTTGAAATGAAAGAACTTGGTGATACTAAGTTTTGTCTCGGCCTGCAGATCGAGCGTAACTCTAGTGGGATTCTAGTACATCAATCCTTATATACTGAAAATTTGTTAAAGAAATTTAATATGGATAAATGTCACCCACTAAGCACTCCCATGGTTGTTAGACCTCTTGATATTCATAAAGATCCATTTAGACCTAAAGAGGAACATAAAACTATTCTTGGTTCTGAAAAACCGTATTTAAGTGCTATTGGTGCTTTATTGTATTTAGCTCAATGTACTAGACCAGATATATGTTTTTCTGTTAATCTATTGGCTAGATACAGTTCAGAACCAACTCTTAGGCATTGGAATGGAATAAAGCAAATATTTAGATATTTGCGAGGAACCACTGATATGGGATTGTTTTATTCTTGTGGTACTCCTCACTTGATTGGTTATGCAGATTCAGGTTTTCTCTCTGACCCCCATAAGGGTCGATCCCAAACAGGGTATGTATTTTTGAATAACAATGCAGCTATTTCTTGGAGATCGACCAAACAAACACTTGTGGCTACATCATCGAACCATGCTGAAATATTAGCCCTGCATGAAGCAAGTAGAGAATGCGTATGGTTGAGGTCACTTGTGCAGTATATCAGAAGCAGTTGCCAGTTGGCATCAGTTACCAAAGAGCCGACAGTTATCCACGAAGATAATGCCGCATGTATTGCTCAAATTCAAGCTGGCTTCATCAAGGGAGATCGAACAAAGCACATCTCACCAAAGTTTTTCTACACCCACGAACTTCAGAAGAAAAGGGAGATTGAAGTCAAGCAAGTACGGTCAAGCGACAATCTTGCGGATCTTTTCACCAAAGCTTTGCCCAAGTCTACTTTCCAGAAGATGGTGTACGGCATCGGACTGCGACGGCTCAATCACCAAACAAATTGATGTAATATAATCAGGGGGAGAGATGTAATAATGTAATAAGGAGGAGATATAATCAGGGGGAGAGATGTAATAGTGGTAATGTAATAGTTAGGCGGAGGGCATCCTGAAGATGCAAATTTATGCGCGCTGTACTCTTTTTCCTTTGGTAGGGTTTTTCCCACAGGGTTTTCCCATCAAAGGTTTTAACGAGGCAGCATTATGCGCACCCACCATAGTTCCTGAAGAACTTGTTCCTGAAGAACTAAGATTGTACTCTTTTTCCTTTGATAGGATTTTTCCCACTGGGTTTTTCCATCAAAGGTTTTAATGAGGCAATCAATGATAAATGGTGGTCATCCAAGGGGGAGTGTTATGAAACGGTGATTGCATCGGATATGGATGCCCACCGGATAAAGACCCCTGGATTATTGGGATTTAGAGATTTACCCCGTCTCTATCCCAACCTCCGATTATGCCTATATATAGGGGTCTTGTGTTAATAATACTATGCTTTTCGCAACAGTTTCGGAATAAAAATTTGACGGAGGGCAAAATGTGGATGGAGCATGGTTTATGGATCAATTTATTAAAAAAATATAGTTGAGGGACAGGTTTATAACTCTCAGGTTTTTGTAATTTGTCCAAAATAAAATTTTGGGCACTCACGGCTGCTGTGCTCACGCCCTGCGCGGGCAAATGAGCCGGCTGCACGCCGCACCACTCGAGTGGTCCCACTCTGGTTTGTGCGGACTCTGTGCAGCCTGCGGCGTGTGAACAGCAGCCGCGAGTGTTGAAGGCTTTCCCATCCGCGAGGGTACCCGACGCCCCGCACTTATTGCAGACCTAACGAATTAAAACGTGGTCCACCATGGCATCCGTCCACAATGATTCGCCAGTCCTACACGCGAGAGTAGGAGACTCACTCACACGCTGGCTTGGACCACGACCCGTCTGACCTGACTGACCCCTTCATACTTTCCACTGTTCTAAGGACTCAAGTGGGGTCCACAACTATTAGAGATTAGAATTGACCCAGTCAACCCTTATCTCCGAAACAATTTTGCTCACCCTCCTCCAAGGTGGGTGATCCTTACCCTTAGGGACGGAACCCGAATTTTATATTGTGAGGGGTCAAGGCATAATAGTTTCATCTAGAGAGGCCAAAGTATGAATCCAAAAAAAAAATTATATACTAAGATTCATGAAATTTATGGCTTTTACTATATAAAATTAAAAAAAAAAAATTAGGGAGGGTCATGGCCCTCATTGGTCCATACATAGTTCCGTCCTTGCTTACCCTCCTCTCTGAGCCCTTGGATCCCCTACGGCTGGCACCCATCCGCTGCCCACATGAGCATGACTCTCCTGTCTTGTACCACTTGAACACGTCCCCTCATTTTAGTGAAAGGGTCCGATACTCACACGCGTCTTAGTTTGAAAATCCACTGGCTTTGCTGTCCGGTTGTCCTACTTCCACGTGTTACTCAAAAGGTCATAGAAGAACGAGCTCTTGGCCTGGTGGTACTTTCTTCTCTCCCATGCTGGAGAGGTTCCTTATTCGACTCCCGGAGCGAACTTTAACCTCGAGATCGTGGTGCTTTGTTTGCGCATGCGATTAAGCAAATCCAAGCTATTGATGTCATGTCTATGTGACGATGGAATTTGATAAATGCTAACTTTGTTCGCTTCCTCGGTCTTAGGACCGCTTTGACTTCGTGCCCTTGCTCTATCTCGGCATCCTCTGACCGTCTAACTACAGTACCAAAAAAATCAGAAGGACTCATTCAATGGCGGCTTGGCTTGGCTTGGCCGTCGGCGGTGTTACCCGAATTTTGTCTCTTAGACAATTTCAAACTAAGGGCGTCTATAAAAAGCATGCTAATGGTCCTTGGGACGCTCAGTATCATATCAGCCAGTACTCCTCTCAGACCCAACTCAACTCTGTCCGCCAACTGCTCGATCTTTTGATTCAAAGAAGCGAGAGGAGCCTCAACCATGTCAGAAGTGAACCCACGAGCATCTCTTCCCATTCAAAGGGCATCGACCATGCCCAATCAGATTCAGGCCCCGACTTACGGGAACCTGATCACCGTCCTCAGCATCGACGGTGGCGGGATCAGAGGGATCATCCCCGCCACCATCCTCGCCTTCTTGGAGTCCCAACTTCAGGAGATTGATGGGGAGGATGCAAGGATCGTGGACTACTTCGACGTGATCGCCGGGACGAGCACCGGCGGGCTCGTGACGGCCATGATAGCGGCGCCGGACGAGAACAACCGCCCTCTCTTTACGGCTGAAGGCATCAAGACCTTCTACCTGGAAAACTGCCCCAAGATCTTCCCACAATCCAGGTAAATTTCACATAGTAACTATGTTAGGAGAATTGATGGTTTGCATGAATATGAGGAGTTGACTCCTCCACACTTGGTAAAAGTTCGCTAGTTGTGGGGAGCCATCAAGGGAGCCTCTTACAAGAGGAGAGGAGCTGAGCTTAGTGAGAGAAATGGATTTTCTTCTCACATAGACAAACAAGAAAGAATTTATCTTTTTAGTGACAACATATTTTTTTTTTTTTTGAGTGCAGCGGAGGATTACTTAGTGGAGTCTCTAAATTTCTGACATCATTCGGCGGGCCAAAATACGATGGGAAGTTTCTGCATCAGATCATCGAGGAAAAATTAGGGAGCTTGAAGTTGCACCAGACCTTGACGAACGTGGTCATACCAACCTTTGATATCAAGCAACTCCAACCCACCATTTTCTCCTCCTATGAGGTTCGATTTCATTACTTTATTATTCGCTCTTTATTATTATTATTATCATTATGGGTCAGGATCCCCAGGGACAAGCTACTTTGTCACAAAGTTAGACACGCATCTCCAAAACCTAACTTAGAGGTTTCAGAATTTATTGACTTTTTGTGAGGGTGATAACCTTGCCTTAGATAACACATCTGCAAAAAATCAATACACTCTAAAACCTATAAACTAATCAAATATTTTCTTTATTTTAACGGTTAAAATAAATGGTCGATAAATATTTTTAGATTTGATGCACCTAAGGGTTTAGAATGTGCTTATTTTTTTATGGATGGGCTATATATCTAAGGGAAGATGATCATCCATACAAAAAATCAATAAATTCTAAAACCTCTATCTAATGATTTGGATGATGTGTCTCGAACTCTGTGGCAAAATAGCTATCCCTAGATCCTGACCCTATTATTATTATTATTTTTTGAGATCAGCGGGTGCCCGAAACCTTTTAGCTAATGCCTTATAGTATAAATCTTTGATCCAAAAAATAAAAAAAATAAATTATTTGAAAAAAAAAAAATAGTTATACCTTCTTGATCGGTACAAAAAGAGTCATGTCTTACAGGTAACTAAAGATTTTCTTGATTGTCGACCTCTTGCACAAAATAATATAGTTTCTCATCAACTTTTTGACCAGAAGGAACATAGAGAATTACTACATGTAAAAAAAATGATTTAAAGATTTTAAATATCTTCTCATTTGCGTATTTAGCCCTCTGCATTTCCTTTAATTATATAGGATTTGCCAAGAACTCTAGAAGCTTTAAGTCTATTGAATCATCCACTCTAGTAAAGCAAATACATAAAATATTTTAATATGGCTTTAAAATATCTTGACAAGATTAAAAATTCAAACATAATGCTTTTTTCACTTATTTTCTAATATTCTTTTGCATTATGGGTTGACTCTGATTAAATGTAATAGGTTGTATAATGTAATATTTTATGAAAATATTTTAAGAATTATGTAGAGAATAAAAAAACTAAATTTAATAATAACTACTTAAAAATAGACCTATTAATTTTCATATATCAATAATAAACTATTAACTAAATCGATAGAAGGTAGTTGAATTAATCAATATTAATATTTTAAGGGCAGGCTCTTAATTTTCTAACACCTAATGAACAATCTTGCAGGTAAAAAATAATGCATCATTAGATGCGCAACTGTCGGATATTTGCATCAGCACATCTGCCGCACCAACTTACCTTCCCGCCCACTACTTCGAAACCAAAGACACCAAGGGAAATGTTAGAGAATTTAACCTTATTGATGGTGGTGTGGCAGCAAACAATCCGGTAAGATAACAAGGCGTTTTTTTTCTTCTTTATATGATAAAAATATATGATGCTCATCCAAAGCAAGGTTTCTTATGTAATGAACACAATTCTTTGGTGATGTCAACTATAGGCTTTGGTTGCTATGGGGCAAGTGACAAAAGCGATTTTCAAAGGGAATCCTGATTTCTTCCCAATCAAGCCTACGGATTATGGAAGGTTTCTAGTTATCTCTTTGGGAACAGGTACTCAAAAAAATGAGCAGAAGTTTGATGCGGAGAAGGCGAGCAAATGGGGAATTTTGGATTGGTTGCTAACTGGTGGTTCAAATCCATTAATTGATGCTTTTACTCAAGCAAGTGCAGATATGGTTGATATACACATATCTGTTCTCTTCCAAGCCCTACATTCAGAAGCTAACTATTTACGGATTCAGGTAGTCTTTCCTTACATTTTTTCAGTTTAGATTTTTGAATTTTGATTGTGCCCCACATCTTCATACAATGGTACTAGCTACGTCCTACAAAGAAGGATATTGATTTTTCCACATGTGATGATAAGTAAGAGCTCAAAAGAATATGAATTTAAATGAGCATGCTTTCTTTTAATGGTACAATGTATTAAACAAGGGGATGGATGTGAAAAAAATTAAATGTATATTTTGGTTCATTTGTCCAATAAAAGTTCAAACAAACTTAATTATGGCATTTGCTGAAATTCCAGGATGATACGCTAACTGGGACAATATCTTCAGTCGACATCTCGACGGAGTCAAACTTGGACAGCCTTGTTGAAATTGGTGAAGGGTTATTGAAGAAACCCGCTTCAAGGATCAATCTTGGGACAGGTGTATGTGAACCAGTGGGAGAAACCACTAATGAGCAAGCTTTAACAAGGTGAGCCTATCAACATGAATTTATATCAAAATTTTTATAGAGGGATTTCTAAAAAAATCATATAAGGCTTGATATGTGACATATATAAAAAGAATAAGCTCATTTTTTTTCTCATTATAAAATCAAAAAATGAGTGACAATTGATCAAATTAATATATGTAATATTAGACAAAAAAATCATATATATGTAGTATAGCATAATAAACAATATCTTATAAATTTTTTGTGAGCTATCGAATCATCCTCTATTTAAATCAGCATGAAAGTCTAATTATTTTTTTCCATTGGTAATTATAGGTTTGCGAAGATACTTTCACAAGAACGAAGACTTCGAGAGATGAGATCACCACTTACCAAAGCTCAACATTTGCCAAAATAGAGATGTGGTGGTACTATCATTGATTTTAACCAAATCTCAATACTACAAGCATGTCAAGTCATGGGTCTTGCTTCATTATGTAGATTGATGGGGATCAGATCCAGCGACCACACCAGTTCCACCTACGACCGGACCCTGAAGACCGGCATATCTTATTTATCGTATTAATTAAATAAATTTGTTATATTTAATTAGAAAAAAATAAACTTGCTGCGCAAGTCACTTATTTCACTTTTTTAGTCCCACATCACTTTTGGGAACTTATGCATGTAACCCCGCCTGTTATATAAGTGTGTATGGTCTTTTCTTTTATGACATCGATGAATTGAATAAAATAAAATGAGAATATTTGTTAGCATCTAGGGTTTTCTGGATTAGAATTCATCAGAGGTGAATTCCTCAGTTTTCTGGATTAGAATTCATTAGAGGTGAATTCCTCAAATCTAGTGGATTCCAATTCCCCCCCCCCCCCCCCCCCCCCTTTTTTTTTTCTTCTCTTCTCCCTCCCTCGATCTCTTTCTCAACCCTAGTTCTTACTAGCGACTGTTCAAGATCTCCGATGACCACCATCTCTTTTCTTTGCTTCCTCATGAAGAATAGGACAAGAGAACGAAGATCAAGAGAGAAAAGAAAAACAAGAAGTAAAAGAAGAGGAAGAAGAAGATCAAGAGACGGAGAGAATCCTCTTCTCTTTTCCCTCTTTTTCGCTTTCTCCCTCCCTCCAGTGTGAGGCCCCAAACTTTCTCCACCCCACCCCCGTCCGACAACACCCATGGTTTCTCACGCATGATTTGCTTCTTGGATTTGTGAGAGTCCTAATCTCTAAAAAGCTTCATCTAGAAGGAAAAGGTTAATCTATCTTACTAGATTCTTATTTATGGTTGTTTATTTGAATTCAAATAAATCATTTTGAGCAGTTTGGTTGTAACCAACAAATTCAAAATTGTGATCAAGAAGTATGATTACATTGTATTGTAATTAATATAGTACATAGAAATCACTTCAAATATTTAGAGTTGAAAAAAAAATATCCTCTTTATATGAAGACAATTGCAATTGGAAATTCCACGCAATTGGTGAATTGATGCTACAAGCATTGATCATTTTATAAATTGCTACACAACCGCGTCTTAATTGTCAAGCATTGACCATTTTATAAATTGCTACACAACCACGTCTTAATTGTATTTTAGTATCACTCTCCAATGAACAAGAAAATTCGAGATAAAAGTCCATACCCAAGTTTTAGCAAGTTATGTTTGGTGTTGGTTTTTTTTTTTTTTTTTTGATAAACAATTCGGTGTTATTTTTGGGTCAAGTAAAAAATTACCCCACTCTTTTGGCAAGAAACACATAGGCATGTCCTCATATTTCTCGTTAAAATCGAGGGAATTGTGGGTGGGTATAAATTTATCTTTATGAATGTTGAATGATGCTCTTAGGTCAATATAGTGGATTTACTTATGAATTTATGAGTGTCTATCAATACTAAATCCACCATCTGAATTTCCTAGCTCTTACCATACACCCCAAACTTGTAGATGAAAGAAGATCTTATATCATGGTTTCAAATTTCGATCGATAAAATTAAATTTCGGTTAAATATTTCGGTTTCGCCCATGACCAAAACAAAATTAGAGTCGATACCGGGGCTTGCAATTTTGTACAATTTTATTTTCTCGGCTTTCGGAATTGAAACTATAAATTTCGGTCGGGTCAAACTATTAAATTTTCAGTTTAGGCTTGGATCAAAATCAGACACAAAACCAAAATTTAAAACCTTTTCCTATGGCCCGATGGCATTGACATGGCTTCCAGGGTGTAGTTTAGCTTTGTTTACATATCATGTGTGAAACAACTATCCACATTTGCCACTGGAGCAGTGCATGGGACCGAGCCAAATAAGATATGGTTCATAATTGAATTATTTTTCAGATTCATATATGACATTTCAACTTTGGACATTAAATATCCAATATATACCCATATTTAAGTGACTATTGAGATGATTGATGTTTCATTTAAAATAATGGCATTGATCACAACATTCTGTGTGTACGTGCAATAAAAAAATAGATAATATATTGAGTTAAATGGTGACTAATCCTTGACACAAGAACACACGAAGGAAGGTAGAGGGTAGCGAGATATCCCCTTTAACTTTATGTCCCCGATTTTTTGGAGAAATCCGAAATTCTCCTCTGGTTTCTCTTTCTCCCATCTCTCTCGAGCACAAGCAGTAAGGTGGCGGCCGACGGTGGCGAGCACGAGCAACGGTGGTGGAGGCGGGTACGAGCAACGGTGGCAGAGGAGATCTTTACGAGGTCCCTCGATGGTGAATCGCACTCGCCCACCTCCGGCAGGTCCCCCTCTTGAGTTACAGCTGCTTGCCGCCATCGCCGCCCTAGTGGCGGCGAGCAGTGGAAACGAGAATAAAAGTTTCGATTTAGGTTTGGTCTAGGTCTAGAGTTCATCCCATTGTCTGTAAATCATAGGTTTAGGGAGGTTCAGTTAGGTCCGATAGTGGGAGGTTCGATTAGGAGCAGCTCCGGCGGCAACGGGAGGCAGGAGGGTCAGTTAGGTTCAATAGCATTTCAGTAAAAATTCAAAATGGTGTGGAGTGCATTTCCATCCACGTGCTATATTTGTCCTGCAGCTTATCCGGATTTGTTGTAGGAGACTGCTCACTAACTCCCCTATTATATTTTCCTTAATATAAAGGCATGTTAATATGTAAATTTAGAACTTAAATTGTATATCCATGAATATCATTCACCAAAACTGATCAATAAAGCTCTCAAATGTACGAGCACGAGTATCCTCACCATTCGACATTGAGTACTAAAACATTCGCCTTGCTTTGCAAGAGTATAAATGGAGTATATTCAAATGTAGACCTGTTGATACATATAGATCTCAATCTCTTCTGATCTTCCTTGCTTTTATAATGAAATTTTATTACTCAATTTTGAAGACAACTAAGGAGACAAATCTTCCTTTGACAATAGTTCGAGAGATGGCAACTAATAACAAAGCATGACAAGCTAGCAGCAGCAGCTAGGGGTCCCCCCCCCCCCCCCCCCAACGGCTTCCAAGTTCTTCCCCATCCGCGGCCTCTCTCTCCCCGGATGCTGGCTAGGGTTATACTCCTAAGGGAAGAGGGGGCTTTCCCCTTGACCATGGTCTCTTAATAGAAATGGACACAGTTAATGGAGATAATGGGGAGAAGGGTTTCGTCCCTCCGCCCTCCCCATCATTGATGGTTTACATGGATCGAGCTTTCTTGAGAGACGGAGCATCGTCCAGAGGATCGACAGCTCGAGGCCATAGATCTGGATCGGGTCCAATGGCTAGATCTGGATCGGGTCCGGTGGCTAGATCTGGATCGGGGCCTCGGCTAGATGGCTTCCACCTAACCAAGGATCTAAGATTGGGGGCGGAGGACGACGAACTCCCACCCCTCCACCGCATGGAGGAGTAGTAAGATCTTCAAGTGCCTTCCAAGACACCAATCGTTTTGGAGGCTCCTACTCAGAAGTCTTCTCCAACTAGAACTTGGAATATTGTACTTGGAGGTGCTCCTACAAATCTCAATCTTTCCCATGGAATTCATCAAAGTCAAGGTTAAAGATGGTGTTCGCATTGCAATATGCCCTGCCGATGAAGTTCAACAAAATCTAGAGGATTGGGCACATACTCTAATTGGGTACGTTCTTGGGCAAAAGCCATATTTTCTCAAATTCAAAGATATCATGAAAAGTTTCTCAAAAAAAAAAAACATGAAAAAATTATGAAAGACCAGAATAGTGTGGGAGCTACTCGCATGTGAGAATGGACATTATTTCTTTAAATTAAAATATGACGATGATTGCTTGAATGTACTCAAAGGAGGGCCCTGGTACATTGAAGGGCGCCTCGTGGTGCTAAAGTGATGGCATAGTGGCATGAAATGTATACGTGACGTGTTTGAAAAAAATTTCATGTGGGTTCGGATGCCGGACTTTCTAGTGGAATGTTGATCAAGACGCTCCATTAGAAGAGTTGCGAGCGTAGTGGGGAAACCACTTTACATTGATCAACCAACAGCAACATGAGGTCATCTATCATTCGCATGCTACTGTGTTGAGATCGGGGTGAATGACACCCTCTTAGATACCGCTCAGGTTTGGGTTAAGAGGCATAGAGTGGATAGGATGGTGGAGACTGTGAGTGCAAATTTTGGCAAGAAGTCTGCAAACAGCGGGACCCACCGGCCCTGCCCAGTGGGCCCCCGAAGGCTACAGCGGGACCCACCGGCCCAGTCTGGTGGGCCCACAAAGACTATCACGGGACCCACCGGCCCTGCCTGGTGGGCCCAGGAGCCTGTGGAATCCTCCAAGAGACGGCAACGGAGCCCACCAGCTTTACCTGAAGGATCCCCAGATAATACAGCAGAAAACCGTCATTTACCACCAGAGAATTCTATAAATAGCAGCCCTTCGAATGTAAAAGGATCCAAGATCTGATTTCCAATTCTAAAATCTGATTTTCAGAGATCCAGAGCTCTGCAATTTCTCAGCTTCCCCTCATCCTCCTCTCTTCGATCTTCTTATTGTCTTTGAAGAGATCAGAGGGGTTTCAGTGGTACTCGGTCTGTCGAGATCACTTAGATACAAGTATTAGTGAAATTCGGGTTGCTCCCTATAGCACGGAGACGTAGGCTTCGGCTGAACTCCGAGATCACATCTCTCGCGTCAACTCTCTGATTGCATATCTCTTGCCTATTGGGAACTGCAACTTCAATCAATAGATCGAACAACGATCTTCGACTCGAATCTTCAATTGACTGGTGCGGTGAAGTCTTCGGGTCGGCACGAAGATTTTCCCCCACAGTTTGGCGCCGTCTGTGGGATCCAATGAAAAGCCAAGTCCTCTCTGCAACGACTATTAGATCGGTTGAGCAGACAACCGATCGATAGTCAAACTTCCTCGCCCCCTCGGTTGAACAGACAACCGATAGGACACCGGCGTTCTTGTTGTACCCTTCACTCTCTACTAAATGGCGAGGACGAAGCATCAGGGTCAACCAGAAGGAAGTAACACTCGGCAACCTCGTCCTGAGACTCGTTCAATGAGTCAAAGGCTCAATTTCGGACAGCCCCTTGCTGTCCCCGATGTGGGGGTTCACTCAGGAAGCGGGAGATCAGTCGATCGACCGATCGCCCCTCTTCATCAATCAATTGGGCAGACTGGTCCTCCTCCTGCTGAGAACCCTCCATCGACTTATCAAATCTCGGCAGTCGACTTTCAGCTGCTTCAATTAGCAAAGCAAAACGCCGCCCTCACTGCTGAGAGAGATGCTCTCAAGAAGGCAGCCTCTGAAGCTGGGATCGCCCTTCCCGTTCCCTCAACCAATGAGAGAATCGATCTACCGCACCAATCGATTTACTCCGAGCAGAAGAAATCAATGAGCACTGCTGCCCCTGAGAGGATTCGTCGTGACCCCACTCCTTCTGCTGCCCCGTGGAAGCAGAGTGTTTGGGATCGCATCGATGATGAATCCTCCCAATCCTCTTCTGGTCGCAACTGCGCCAAGAGGCCACCTTCAAAGCTCGATATAACAAGGAGACGCCAGATGAAGGGGGCTCCCTCGAAGAGCAGAGTTTCTCCTTCCATTCTACTTCAGCGTGGGCTCGGATCGGACCTTCGCCACCGACTCCAACCTGCTGACAATCAGAGGCCTGAACAAGACCTCTCAATCTTACCTCTCGATCTACATCCAAGTCGGGGGCATGGTCGTAGAGATGGGTACTCCTCTACCGGACCTCTCCATCGGAGCTTGTTCGAGTCAACATTTCCAAGGGGATGGAGAACTCCCACTCTCCCTAAATTCAATTGCATCAGAGGAGATCCAACCCTCTATATACTCGCCTTCAAGCAAGCTCTGACGCCGCACGAAGAAGAGAACAACGTACTCTGCCGCACCTTCGCGGGGAGTCTCGATGAACCATCCCTTGATTGGTACCATAATATCCAAGCTGGGTCCATCACCCAGTTCTGTGTTTTGGCCAATCTTTTCGTGCAGCATTATCAGCTGAACTTGAAGCCGAAAAAGAAGCTCGACTCCCTCTACCGGTTGAGGATGGGTGCCGATGAGAGTCTCCGAAGCTTTACAAGGAGATTCTGCAACGAGCACGCCACCCTCTCCGGAAGACATCTGGATGATGAAGCCATCATATTGGCTTTCCAGAACGCTCTCTGCTTCGACCTACACATCTACAACGACTTCATCCGTAATCCCCCTCCTTCCCTGGGTTCAATGTTTGATCGAATTCAGAGAGAGATTGAGGTTGAGGACGATCAAGTCGCTCGAAAAGGGCGAGAGTCGAAGCGAAGGCCTGCTGAGAAAGAAGCTCCGAAGTATGCTGCCAAAGCTCACAACGCTGAGGCAGCAGCCCCCCCTGCCAATAAACGGTTGAAGAACGACGGACGACGATCCCCAACGAAAACCACTTTCACCAAGTAGAATTTACCGGTCGAACAGATCCTCGACCGCATTCAACACGAAGAATTCCTTCGAAGGCCCAATTCTCTTCAGCCAAACACTAAATTCACGGCTGACAAAATGGTCTATTACGACTTCCACCGAAGTCACGACCATTCCACCGATCGGTGCTATCGGCTAAAATTTCATCTCGAAGACTTGCTTCAAGAGGGCCATCTCCAAGAGTTCACTAAAGAAGGGCAAGATCAACGCCGATCCTCTGCGAGGGAAAAGAAGCTTGCTGGGTCCATCAAATCTCTTCCAACCGATCTCCTCTCACTGTGAGTGCCAACGTCTTCGGTATTCATGGATCATTACATAATCAATCGGTGATCGGGAAGGAAGTTGATCGGTAAATTCGACGTATCTTTCACGTTCGCTCCTCTGCAAACAAAGAGGACACCTGGATCGAGAAACCTGTCGAAGGTTTGGCTTGGCCCTCCATCGTCTTCAACGACACCGACCTTCAAGGAGTTCATACTCCACATCGAGACCCCTTGGTCTTAAAGCTTCTCATCGATGGAAGCACTGTCAATCGAATCCTCATCGACACCGGAAGCTCCATCGACATTATGTTCTCAGACTGCTTCAAACGTCTGGGACATAAATACTCAAGCCTCGACATTGTCCCAACGATGATCACAGGCTTCAACGACGAACAAAGCATCACTATGGGCGAGTCAAGATTTACTCTCGATCTCAGCCGAAAGACTCGAGTCTCGGTAAGATTCACGATCGTCGAAGGAACGTCCAGCTACAACGCCATTCTCGGGCGGCCATTCCTCCACTAGATTAATGCCATCTCCTCTTCTTACCATCAACTCCTCAAGTTTGCAACGAAAGAAGGCATTGTCTGCATTCAAGGTGATCAACAAGCCGGTCGTTCTTGCGAAGCTGCTGCAGCGAAGACAGATCGCAAGATCAATATTGCTCCTCCAAAGTGACCACTAGATGAAGTCGGCCCTTCTTCCAAATAGCAATCAAAGGAGATTCCACTGACCGAACCCCCACCAATCGAGTGGGAGGCCTCACCATCAATCGAAGAAATCATTCCAATCAATATCGGCAGTGGAGATCTCCCTCAACAAACATTCATCGGTACCGGTCTCAGCGACGCAGAAGCGCGAGACATGGTATCCTTCCTTCAGTCCAACATCGACGTCTTCGTGAGGTGCTTCGAAGATATGCCTGGGATCAATCCAGATGACGCTTGCCATCGCCTGGCAATCAAAGAAGAAGTGAAGCCTGTCAAGTAAAAGCCACGCACAATCCGACCAGAACTACAAATTATCGTTCAAGAAGAGATCAGTAAGCTACTCGCAGCAGGCTTCATCCATGAAGTAGAGTATCCTACTTGGATCTCCAATATAGTTGCTGTCCCAAAGAAGAACGGGAAGGTCAGAGTGTGCATCGACTTCACCAACCTCAACAAAGCTTGTCCCAAAGATCCATTCCCCATGCCAAGAATAGATAGACTCGTCGATGCCACTGCTGGCCACGAGCTGTTATCTTTCATGGATGGATACTCCGGATACAATCAAATTCCACTTCACTCTGATGATCAAGAAAAAACGTGCTTTGTGACTAGCCGAGGTCTCTACTGTTACAACATAATGCCATTCGATCTCAAAAATGCTGGTTCTACCTATCAAAGGTTAGTCACAAAGATGTTCGAAGATCAGATTGGTCGCAACATCGAAGTCTACGTCGACGATCTCCTCACAAAGAGCTCCACTCGAGGAAAACATCTATCCGATCTGACGGAGACCTTTCAAGTCCTTCAAAAGTATCGTATGAAGCTCAATCCAGCCAAGTGTGCTTTCGGAGTTCAATCAGGCAAATTTCTGGGTCATCTTGTGACCAGGAGAGGCATCGAAGCCAACCCAGACCAGATTCGAGCTATTTTGGATATGCCTTCTCCCACAAATCGGAAGGAAGTTCAACGCCTCACTGGAAGGTTGGCAGCCCTCAATCGATTCATCTCGAAGTCTTCTGACAAATGCAAACCACTCTTCGATAAGCTACGGAAGACGGATACATCTGGGTGGACTCCAATTTGCGAAGAAGCTTTTCAAGACATCAAGAAATATTTGGTGCAAGCTCCTGTCCTAACGGCTCCACTTCTAAAAGAAGATCTAGGGCTCTATCTCGCCGTCACCGATCAAGCAATCAGTGCGGTCCTGGTCAGCAGAAGGGAAAACATCGAGTAGCCGATCTACTGCATTAGCCATATACTTCTCCCTACTGAAACTCATTATTCAAAGATGGAGAAGGTCATACTAGTCTTACTCACTGCATCACGTCGTCTCTAACCTTACTTTGTCTCTCATCAGATCACAGTCATTTCAGAACACCCACTCAAAGATATTGTTGACAAAGCTGGTCGAGCTGGTCGAATGACCAAATGGGTGATCGAAATTAGTGCCCTGGGGATACAATTCGAACCTCGCACCTCAATCAAGGGGCAGGCAATTGCTGATTTTTTAGCTGACTTTTCGGTCGAAGACCCCATAACTTGGGAAGAAGATATCGATATGCGCTTTGAAGATGAAGCTGATCCTCCGTTCAATCCGGCTACAAAAGCCAATCCAAGCCTTGAGGCTATTGCCATAACTCCTCCATGGAAACTTTATACAGATGGAGCTTCAAGTGCTATTGGTTCGGGAACTGGGATAGTCTTGATATCCCCCGAATATGATCATCTCCAGAAGGCCACTCTCCTCGGATTCAATGCCACCAACAACGAAGCCGAATACGAAGCACTCATTTTCGGACTCGAAATGACTGAATCCTTGGGGGTAGATCGAATCATCGTCTACAGCGACTCCCAGCTGATCATAAGGCAAATCAACGGGGAGTACACAGCTCGTGAAGAGAGAATGCAGAATTACTTGGCCCTAGTGCGACGTCTTCAACAATATTTTACTAGCACCGAATTCATTCAAATTCCAAGAGCAGAGAATCGAGAAGCCGATGCTTTAGCCAACGCTGCCTCAGTTCTTGGAGATTTGCTTGGAGGAAGACAAATACAAATCGATTATCAAGAAGTGCCCAAGACCACCCCCGAACAACAGATCATTACTACTACAGAGAGATCTGGAGGTGTAAATCAACTGGCCACCACAAGTGAGCTTGAAGATTGGAGACAGCCCATCTTCAACTTCTTCAAACATGGCAAAATACCCGAAGATCCAAATCAAGCCCGAAGACTTCAAAGAAAGCTTCTGTGTTATATCACTCAAGGAGAAGATCTATACTTCAAGTCTCACAACGGGATGTTGCTCAAGTGCATTGGCCCTGAACAAGCAAAGGCAATCCTGATTGATATCCACTCTGGAGCCTGCGGAAATCATTCAGGAGGAAGATCTCTTGAGTCCAAAACAAAATTGCACGGTTACTACTGGCCAACAATGGCAAGGGATGCTCACCAAGTGGTTCAAAGGTGCGAGCCATGCCAACGACACGCTCGGGCTATCCATCTCCCTGCAGATGAGCTTCATCAACTATCAAGTCCATGGCCTTTCCATCAGTGGGGGTTGGACTTCCTGGGTCCCTTTCCTCCAACTCCGAGCAAGAAGAAGTATCTGCTACTAGCCACAGATTACTTCACCAAATGGGTCGAAGTTGTGCCACTCTTCCGAGAGACCGATGATGAATTGATCAAGTTCATCCGCCATAACATCTTCTCAAGGTTTGGCACACCTCAAGTTCTTGTTGCTGACAATGGGGCTCAATTCGACTCCGACAAGTTTCGTGAATTCTGCCTCAACAACGGAATCAAACTTTTTTATTCAACTCCAAGATACCCTCAATGCAATGGTCAAGCTGAAGCCTCCAATAGAGCTATTCTTGGTATACTCAAGAAGAAACTCAACGACAAGAAAGGATTGTGGGAACAAGTCCTACCTGAAGTTCTATAGGGATATCGCACAACTCCGAGGAGATCAACAGGGTTTTCACCCTTTCGTCTGACATATGGATCAGAAGTAGTACTCCCAACAGAGAACATATCAAGTACTTTGAAGACCAGAGCAGTCGAAGAAGGAATAAACGAAGAACTCCGAGTCAATGATCTGGATTTCTCCACAGAACTACGAGATCAAGCAACCTTTCGTATGGCCAAATATCAACAGAAGATCAAACGAGCCTACGATCAGAAGGTTTACAAAAGACAGTTCCCAATTGGAAGTCTAGTCCTCAGAGCAGTTTTTTACAACACAAAGGAGCACAGCAGTGGGAAACTAGCTCCCAACTGGGAAGGACCCTATATTGTGGAATCAGTAGGAGGCAAAGGGTCTTATCGACTGATTTCGCCAGAAGGAGATAGACTACCACGAGCTTGGAATGCTAGACATCTCAAGTTGTTCTATCCATGATGTAAATTCCATGATGAATAACGTTCACTTTCAATGTTCAAATGCTCAGCTTTTTCAATTCAAGTTCTGAAGCAGTTTCAAATTATCTACATTCAAATTACCAGGTCGTTTAACAAGTTTGGGTGCTTGAGTTGCGACTCAACCCCTTACAGGCAAATGTTAAACGGTTTCGGGTTGTCATGCAAAGCAACCTTCAAGTTACTGGTCAATTTAATAGGTTTGGGAGTTTGTGTTGCGATACTACCCCTTACTTACAAATGTTAAATGACCTTCAATTTTGACCTTCAATTTCAATCAATTTCGATATCGTCTAACAGGTTTGGGTGTTCGAGTTGCGACTCGACCCCTCACATACAAATGTTAAACGAATTCAAGTTCAATTTTCAAGTTACTTAACCAGTTCGGGTGATCAAGTTGCGACTTGGTCCCTTACATTCAAAGTGTATGTATATTCAAACATTCCAACACCATCCAGAACACAACAGTCAAAAAATTCAATACCAAAGACATGCAGTTTCTAAACATCAAAAAGATATCTTTATTACCAAAAAATTTCAAGTATAAGAGTGAGCTTTAGATGTCAAGAGTTTACAAGTACAACAACAAAAAAGGAGGTAGAAATACATCAGGGTTTGGCTACACTTGGGGCACGTGATCTCTCTCCTTCGGATCCACCACGAGCCTTGCTCGTCGCAGATGCCTTTGAAGATTGGATACTGCTAGCTCGAACCCTGAGTGCTTCCACCGCCTTCTCTGCCGTCTCCCTGAAACTCGCGCATTCAGCGCGCATATGCTCTAACTCCTTTGTGAGAGCCTCCTCTTTGGCAGTAGAAGCGGCCTCCTTGGCATCAAGGGCAGCTTCTCTGGCAGCAAAAGCAGCTTCTCTATCAGCAACTTGGCTCGTCAGCTCCTTTAGCTCCACCGATCGGTCATGAGCCAGAGTCTCAATCTTGAAGAATCGATTCTTCAACTCTTCAAGCACGTGACCCCGAGCCTCATAACCATTCTGCCACCCCTTGCTCTCCAGCTTCTCCTTGCGAAGGGCCTCGATCTTTGCCTTCAAGGCCTCCTTCTTGGAAGAAAGAATTTCTCTCAGCTTATCCTTCTCTTCGTTCGCAGCCTCCAGTTCAGCTGTCAAACGGGATACCTCAGATGAAGCTTCCCGCTCTCCTGCCTTCCTGAAGAGCTTGCTAGCGAACTTCAAAACTGCTGAGTTCTGCAAGTAAACAAAAGAGTTAGAATTATTTCTGACAATACAATTCAGAGGTCAAGTCCAGCAGATGCACATACCACTACTTCAAGCCTGTCAAAGGCTTCTTCTAGAGTAGCATCCGGAAGATTGCAGAGCTTTCGAATCACACTCGTTGGGTGGTTGATGTCAACCTCACCCAAGTTCTTAAACTTCTGAGTCGTGCCAGCAGGAGTACCTGCAATCAGTACAGAATTTCAGAAAGTTAGCATATTTCCAAACTTCAAAGGCAATGCAATCAAGAAGAAGTTAGTAAAGATATACCTGTAGCATCAACTCGAGGGGCTTTACCCTTTCCCCGTTCGGAGCTCTTACCCCTGGGGGTCAACCTCTCCTTGAGGGGGGTTGTCTCTGGCGGGAGTTGAGGAGTCCCAGCATCCACTCGAATCCCTACCTCCAAGTGAACTGGGGAAGGGACGTCTCGCAGAGGAGTGACCTTCCCTTCTTGCTGCCCACCAGATTGATCTATTTTGGCCAACAGTGCAGCCGTCTCCTCAGCCACTTGCGCAGCCGAACGGTGGGTAGCGGGAGTGGGTTGTACAACCTCAATCCCACCACTCGTCGAACCCCCCTCAAGTTGAGGGATGCTCGGAGGTATTTGGGCGTGGGGCGTGGGGTTGCTTGCAACCCCATCACTCCCCGAAAACTTGACTCTGATGCGCATAGGGCGCTTCAACTCTTCGAAGTGATACGAAGGCTGCACTCGCGAGCCATCGCCCACTGTATCCATTACTTCTTCCATACGACGGGCCTTGGCCTCATCGCTGGGGATCGGTTGTGAGTCTTCATCTCCATCACCAGTGGGGGTGGGAGGAATTTCTTTCTCACCACCCCCTTTCTCTTCTTCACCACCAATGGGGGTGGGAGGAATTTCTTCCTCACCACCCCCATGTCCATCTCCTCCAGTAGGAGTAGGAGGGATCTCGTCACCTCCATCATTTCCATCATCATCATCATCTTCGCCATCGTCATCTTCATCATCGCCTCCACCCTCTTCATCTTCTCCTCCCTCTTCTCCACCTTTATTTTCTCCCCCTTCTTCATTTTCTTCTTCCTCATCTCTCTCTATCTTCTTCTTCCTCTTCTTCCTTCTTCTCCTCTTCGATGACGATTTTCCTTTTCTTCTTTGCCAGGCCCTGGCGACTTATCACCAGTTTCTCTTCTGTGGTGGGCAATCGATGCCTCGTACCATATGCTTTCTTCTCAGCCCGGATCCTTCTAACAATCTTTCCCGATTGAGGATCTTCCTCGTAATCAGAGTATAAAACTTTGTTGTCCTCATATCGGGCCCGTAGTCGGTGGAGAAGATTTGCGTTGCCATACCTGACTGGGCAATTTGAAAATTGCTTCCATGATCGAGTGCCGCACGTCAACTCCAGAAACAAGTTGTCAATGGCACCGACCCGCTCCGAAGGCCAGGCGAAAACACCTCCCTCGCAGTACATCTTTATCTCTTTGTGCACGTCGCTCCGGGGAGTATCGGGCACTGATAGAGGCGTCCATGCACCGGAAACCGAAATCGGCCAGTCGGTGTAGAGCTTGTCAGATGGGACGGTGTCGACGATCGGGCGCAAGGCAGACACGCCAGTCAAATTGAAGAATGGGCGGTCTTTCCTTGATGCCCATTTGTAATGATAGAAAAAATACCCCAGCTCAATCCGGGCAACTTCACCCTCCGGTATGCTGGAGTAGCAAGCCTTCAAATCCTCCTGGAAGTCCGACTCTACGCGGCAGAAAGCGTAGATAATCCTCCAAGCATTCCCTGAGATCTGCTCGGGACAAAGGCCTGAGGTGTTCAGCAACCTCGCGGCAAAGGGTGGCAGTGGAAGGCGCAGTCCACAGTTGAGCTGGCCAATGGTGACAATGGTCCCCATGACTTGCTCCTTGCTGGCGAAGTTTGTGAAGACCATCCTCTTGTCGATACCGAAGGCAGACTGAATCCCCGGGAGCGACGGTCGAACCTTCCCTTCGGTGAAACAAGCCAGCAGCTTCTGCCACTTAGCCCTCTTCACATCGGTGAGTTGGCCACCGGTATTGTACATATATGCAGGTTCCTCCGTCAGCGACATCAAGGGTGCCAGAACGAACTTCGCCTTGGGAATATGCTCTGGCCTTGATGGAGCAGAGGCAAATCCGACTCCCACGTGCCTTTTGCCCAATTCACCAAGCTCGACAAGCACAGCCTTGCCCTTGCCACGACCCTTCGGAATAGATGGAACTTCGACGATCTCTTTCCCCTTCCTCTTCGAGGGGACTGCATTCTTCTTCGAGCTGCCGGATGGTGCCATTCCACCGATCGGGAGAGAACAAAGAATAGAGAACAGAGAACAAGAAAATCGAGAGCAAAGAGTTTGGACTTCGAAAAATTCTGAAAGCGTGGGGCGAAAATGACAGCCAAAGAAACTTATATACCCTCAGAGAATTGGCACGCAAATCGAGAGGACATGTGTCATCACTATATCAAATCCTGTGTTTTTGCAGGGACACGTGGCATCTATCCATAGCAAGCGCAAAACCAGGTGAAACGTCGGACTAGACGAAGCGTCGGACCACCGATCCAAGCGAACCGTTGGTCCGAGCGAACCCACCGGCCCAACTGGACCGCCGGTTCAAAAGACTCCCCGATCCAAATGAACCGAAGATTCAAGCAGAAAAAATCAAACTCCATCACCACTCAAGACTTTGCCCGAAGACCTCGCAGAAAAACAGGCTCTTCTGCCACCTCCACTCGGCAGGTTCAAAACTTAACCTCGACCGGTTGAAATTAACTGATCGGTCAGACTTGACCGATCGGTCGATTTTCTACTGGATCAGACAAAAAACTTGGCTTTTTGCCCGATCCTGCCTACCTCGACCGGTTAAATTTAACCGATTGGTCAGACTTGACCGATCGGTCAAATTCATCTGATCGGTCGATTTTCTACTGGATCAGGCAAAAAAATTGGCTTTTTGCCCGATCCCGCCAATCTCGACCGGTTGAATTTAACCGATCGGTCAGACTTGACCGATCGGTCAAATTTATCCGATCGGTCGATTTTCTACTGGATCAGGCAAAAAACTTGGCTTTTTGCCTGATCCCGCCAACCTCGACCGGTTGAATTTAACCGATCGATCAGACTTGACCGATCGGTCAGACTTTACCGATCGGTCAAATTCATCCGATCGGTCGATTTTCTACTGGATCAGGCAAAAAACTTGGCCTTTTGCCTGATTCCACCAACTTCGACCGGTTGAATTTAACCGATCGGTCAAATTCATCCGATCGGTCAATTTTCTACTGGATCAGGCAAAAAACTTGGCCTTTTGCTCGATCCTGCCAACCTCAACCGGTTGAATTTAACCGATCGGTCAGATATGACTGATCGGTCAAATTCATCAGATCGGTCGATTTTCTACTGGATCAGGCAAAAAACTTGGCCTTTTACCCGATCCCGCCAACCTCGATCGGTTGAATTTAACCGATCGGTCAGACTTGAATGATCGGTCAAAATCAACCGATTGGTCGATTTTCTACTGGATCGGTCAGAAAACTATGTTTTCTGACCGATCACTTTAACCTCGACCGGTTGAATTTAACCGATCAGTCAGACTTGACCGATCGGTCAAATTCAACCGATCGGTCGATTTTCTACTGAATCGGTCAGAAAACTATGTTTTCTGATCGATCACTTCAACCTTGACCGGTTGAATTTAACCGATCGGTCAGACTTGACCGATCGGTCAAATTCAACCGATCGGTTGATTTTCTACCGAATCGGTCAGAAAACATAGTTTTCTGACCGATCACTTCAACCTTGACCGGCTGAATTTGACCGATTGGTCAAATTCAACCGATCGGTCAAAATTGATCGATCGGTCAATTTTGACCGATCAGTCTGAAACTGACCGATCAACCTTATTTTCGACACTAGCACTCGGAAAAGCTCCTTTGCATTTATGACAGGGGGTCGTTAGCTTCGCACCCAGAATCCAAGCCAGCCAAGGTGGCCTCTTGGCTAACTTGGAGGGGGTAACTGTGGGTGCAAATTTTGGCAAGAAGTCTGCAAATAGCGGGACCCACCGGCCCTGCCCGGTGGGCCCCCGAAGGCTACAGCGGGACCCACCGGCCCAGTCTGGTGGGCCCACAAAGACTATCACGGGACCCACCGGCCTTGCCTGGTGGGCCCAGGAGCCTGTGGAATCCTCCAAGAGACGGCAGCGGAGCCCACCGGCTTTACCTGAAGGATCCCCAGATACTACAGCAGAAAACCGTCATTTACCACCAGAGAATTCTATAAATAGCAGCCCTTCGAATGTAAAAGGATCCAAGATCTGATTTCCAGTTCTGAAATCTGATTTTCAGAGATCCAGAGCTCTGGAATTTCTCAGCTTCCCCTCATCCTCCTCTCTTCGATCTTCTTCTTGTCTTTGAAGAGATCAGAGGGGTTTCAGTGGTACTCGGTCTGTCGAGATCACTTAGATACAAGTATTAGTGAAATTCGGGTTGCTCCCTATAACACGGAGACGTAGGCTTCGGCTGAACTCCGAGATCACATCTCTCGCGTCAACTCTCTGATTGCATCTCTTTTGCCTATTGGGAACTGCAACTTCAATCAATAGATCGAACAACGATCTTCGACTCGAATCTTCAATTGACTGGTGCGGCGAAGTCTTCGGGTCGGCACGAAGATTTTCCCCCACAGAGACAGTGTCAGTAAACCAACCCCTCAGGTATGAATGAAAGCCATCAAAATGTACCTCTCATTGGGTGTTTGGGCATATTACTTCATATTACTCAGTCACCGCACTGGCTCTACAATCGGGGCCCGCAGTTAGGACTTTGTGGGTGCCTGAGGCTCCTACCACATATATTCCAAAGGATATGCACACAAGCGGGACTAGACCTAATAGGTCTCGATTTACAGCTCTTGTAGACATAGTGGATACATAGGTGGGTTCTTCCTAGGCCGTTGATATAGGTGAAACATCTCAGGGAGGTACCGCTAAAGTTATTATGGTGGAGCATCTAGTGCCAGCAGATAGAGACACTAGAACTGGAGTTATCACATCCATTTCTCCCCTCGAGAGAATTATTGAAGCAGCAGAGTTCGATCATCCCATAATTGAGGATGATGCCTCAACTTTAGAGGATAGCGAAGAAGAGGAGGACGAGGAGTCCCATGCCTCCTGCTCCAATGTGCACAAGCCTCAACCAAAGCTAGTTTGGAGGAGTGCAAGACAGTTGATTCGTACCTTTGGTAAATCAGATCCCTTCCTTCAAAAACTCTAGGCATAGATGTTTACTCTCTACAATGAAGAGCTAGCTCTCCTAATCAAAAGATTGGATGATGACACTATTCTCAATATAGCATCTTCTATCAGATTCAAGATGCCGAATGATGTGGAGGGTGCAAAAGTCTTTTCTCTCATATATGCAGGATTTAGAAAATTCGAGAGCTTTTAAGTCTTTAGACTCAGGGGCCTTTATTTTGTGTTGCTGTGTTTTAGCATTGTTATTTGAGATTCCTTATGGTGGTAATGGTGATTTTTTTCACCATTACTTGTAATTTTTTTGGAACTAATAATAGACAGGTCGGGGGTTGCCTAACCCTCCCCCCAATTTTAGGAGGGGTTCTCCAAAAAAAATTATTACCCTTCATAATCATAAATGACAACTACATATGAAGTAAACATTCATAACTATACTTATAAACAACCTATAATACAAGGGAATGTTTTATAGGGGGTACAAAGAACGGTTGAGATCTGTCTTTGGGAGGGGGATAAAAAAAATGGGTTGAAATAAGCTAATTTTAGGGTGAGTGAGAATCATCTAAGGAGAGGGGAACGGCTAAAATTGAATGGAGTTGAAATGGAGGGTGGAATTAAGTGTAGGAAGAAATAAATCAGTGAAGGATCATACTGAAAATATATAAAATTTTATAATATATTGGAGGGCTTTGATATAAAAAAAATGAGGATAAGTTTTGCATTAGCATGATTGTTCACGTACTTTCCTACCAAGGTTAATTTCCTACGGTTGCCACATGGCCCTCCCTCCCTCTTTTTAGATATGTGGTCCCTCCTCCCCCATATTTACTGAATCCCTCAAACCACGCACGGCCTGGGAGCAAATTTGTTACCTTATTCATTTGCTTCCAGCTCAATCGTGGTGTGCCATGTCGTCCATTAAAAATAGCACAAAGGACAACTTACTACCAGACGTACTAATGCCCCCATTATGCCCTTTTTAACGGTTGTGATTGTGAGAATTGGTGAGGTCTATAACTCATAAAAACCTAGTGTTTAGCTATGTATGGTTGATAGTATAAGATTGCATCTTGGTACGTACCTTAGTACGTGTTCTGATTACAGAACAGAGAGCCATGGCTACATGGTAATCCACTTGAGTGGGAGACTCAAGGGACTTGTCCTATGTAACCTAAATAAATTCGCAGCTCTGATTAGGGTTGGTCGCCCTATCAGGATAAGCAATTGGGATAACAGAGCGTGAGTGTCTCCACCACGGTCATTCCAGGCACAGTGTCTGTGGCCGAACGGAACCAATACGGTGCACAGATTGGTGAGCAGACACTAGTGCACTAAGCCGTGTTTCTGCTTAGGGTAAAACGGTTCTAAACCCTGAGGAACCATGTCTGGTGGACTAACCAGTTGTGTGGTGCTTTAGCGCACCAATGTGTGAGAATCCGGATGCAGTGATCCAAAACCACAGTGTACTAGGTTATCCGGTTGGCGTTACATCAGTGTGTCACTCCTGCTGGCTATCCACACCCCTAACGGGAGGTGCGCTCCTTGGTCTGACATACGTAACCCTGGCCAAGTGGTCATCAGTTGGACTTGTTACGAATCCGATTGCTCATCAGAGAAATCGAAGGTACGATGTACGTGGTCAACCTGAAACAAACCGAGTCATATGAGCACTCGAGTCTGATGGTATTCTCCATCGCTCGAGTTACATCATGGCACCAGATAGAGGGACAACGGGTTTACCATACTAAGCAGAGAGCAGGGGTATAAGGGAGAACATAGTAAGTCCGGGGGTATTGGAGTGCAGCCTGTGTCGCACTCTGGATGGCCACACAGGTTAACTCGGACTCAGAGGATCGATGGTATACTCGGGTAGTGTGTCGATCGAGTCTAAGTTGGAAGCCATGAACCCTGGTCCCTGAAGGTTCCACTTTATTCATATTATGTACGGTCCTTGTACCATCTTCTCGAAATACAGAACGCAGTTAGAGGAAGCGAGAAGTCTAATCCTACGCTCTATGAGTGCTTTGCATTAATGCATGGTAGATGTGTGGGGGAAATTCTTCGTGCCGACCCGAAGACTTCGCAGCACCAGTCAATTGAAGTGGAAGTCGAAGAGATCGTTGTTCGATCTATCGATTGGAGTTGCAGCTTTTGATATGTAAACAGAGAGATGCAATCAGAGAGAATTGACACGAGAAATGATCTCGGAGTTCAGCCGAAGCCTACGTCTCCGTGCTATAGGGAGCAACCCGAATTCACTAACACTTTTCTCGAAGTAACCTCGACAGGCCGAGTATTACTGAAGCCTCTTTGATCTTTTCAAAGACAAGAAGAAGATCAAGGAGAGGTAGAGGGTAAGAGGAGATAGAGGTTTCTGAGACAGATATCAGATGATAGCACTGATCTGTTTTCAGAGCTCTGGTTTGAGTTCTGGAGTTTCAGGTTTTGAAAATCTGATCTCAGGGTGGAAATAAGAAGTTTTGGGATCCTTTTACATTCGAAGTCTCTGCTATTTATAGGATTCTCTGGTAGTAAATGGCGGTTTTCTGCTGTCGTATCTAGGGATCCTCCAGGTAAGGCTGGTGAGTCCCGCTGTTGTCTTCGGGGGCCCAACAGGCAGGGCTGGTGGGTCCCTCGGAAGCCTTCATGGGCCCACCGGGCAGGGCCAGCGGGTCCCGCGGTAGTCTTCGGGGGGCCCACCAGGCAGGGCCGGTAGGTCCCGCTGTGGTCTTCGGGGGGGCCCACCAGGCAGGGACGGTGGGTCCCGCTGTGGTACTCGGGGGCCCACCAGGCAGGGCCGGTAGGTCCCGCTGTGGTACTCGGGGGGCCCACCAGGCAGGGCCGGTGGGTCCCGCTGTTTGCAGACTTCTTGCCAAAATTTGCACCCACAGTTACCCCCTCCAAGTTAGCTAAGAGGCCACCTTGGCTGGCTTGGATTCGTGGTGCAAAGCTAACGACCCCCTGTAATATATGTAGAGGAGTTTTGTCGAGTGTTAGCGGAAACATAGACTGATCGGTCAATTTTAACTGATCGGTCAAATTTGACCGATCGGTCAATTTTGACCTATCGGTTAAATTTGACTGATCGGTCAAATTTGACCGATCGGTCGAATTCAACCGGTCAAGGTTGGAGTGATCGGTCAAAAAAAAATAGAGTTTTTTGACCGATCTAGTAGAAAATTGATCGATCGGTTGATTTTGACTGATCGGTCAAACTTGACTGATCGGTCAATTTTGACTGATCGGTCAAAATTTGACTGATCGGTCAAATTTGACCGATCGGTCAAATTCAACCGGTCAAGGTTGGAGTGATCGGTCAAAAAACATAGTTTTTTGACCGATCTAGTAGAAAATTGACCGATCGGTTGATTTTGACTGATCGGTCAAACTTGACTGATCGGTCAAAATTTGACTGATCGGTCAAATTTGACCGATCGGTCAAATTTGACCGATCGGTTAAATTTGACTGATCGGACAAATTTGACCGATCAGTCAAATTCAACCGGTCAAGGTTTGGGTGATCGGCAAAAAAACACAAGTTTTTGCCTGATCTAGTAGAAAATCGACCGATCGGTTGATTTTGACCGATCGGTCAAGTTTGACCGATCGGTAAAAATCAGCCGGTCAAGGTTTGGGTGATCGGCAAAAAACCTTAGTTTTTTGCCAGATCCAGTAGAAAATCGACCGATCGGTTGATTTTGACCGATCGGTCAAGTTTGACCGATCGGTTAAAATCAGCCGGTCAAGGTTTGGGTGATCGGCAAAAAACCTTAGTTTTTTGCCAGATCCAGTAGAAAATCGACGGATCGGTTGATTTTGACCGATCGGTCAAGTTTGACCGATCGGTTAAAATCAGCCGGTCAAGGTTTGGGTGATCGGCAAAAAACCTTAGTTTTTTGCCAGATCCAGTAGAAAATCGACCGATCGGTTGATTCTGACCGATCGGTCAAGTTTGACCGATCGGTTAAAATCAGCCGGTCAAGGTTTGGGTGATCGGCAAAAAACCTTAGTTTTTTGCCTGATCCAGTAGAAAATCGACCGATCGGTTGATTTTGACCGATCGGTCAAGTTTGACCGATCGGTTAAAATCAGCCGGTCAAGGTTTGGGTGATCGGTAAAAAACCTTAGTTTTTTGCCTGATCCAGTAGAAAATCGACCGATCGGTTGATTTTGACCGATCGGTCAAGTTTGACCGATCGGTTAAAATCAGCTGGTCAAGGTTTGGGTGATCGGCAAAAAACCCTAGTTTTTTGCCTGATCCAGTAGAAAATCGACCGATCAGTTGATTTTGACCGATCGGTCAATTTTGACCGATCGGTTAAAATCAGCCGGTCAAGGTTTGGGTGATCGGCAAAAAACCTTAGTTTTTTGCCTGATCCAGTAGAAAATCGACCGATCGGTTGATTTTGACCGATCGGTCAAGTTTGACCGATCAGTTAAAATCAGCCGGTCAAGTCTAAGTCTTGAACCTGTATTTTCGAAGAAGTTGTATAGCTTGTTCTCCTCCTTTGATCTTCGATAGTCTTGAACATTGATGGAGTTCGATTTTTTCTGCTTCGAATCTTCGGTTTTGCCTGAATGCAGTTTTGAACCGGCGGTCCGGTTCACTCGGACCGGTGGTTTGCTTGGACCGGTGGCTTGTCTGGACCGGTGGTCTGACGCTTCGTCTGGTCTTGACTGTTCGCTTGGTTTTGCGCTTGCTACGGATGGATGCCACGTGTACCTACAAAAACACGCGATTTGATATGGTGAAGACACGTGTCTTCTCGATTTGTGCGCCGGTTTACCCTGGGTATATTAGTTTTTTTTTCTCGCTGTTATTTTCGCCTCACGCTTTCAAAATTTTTCGAAGTCCAGAGCCTTTGCTTCCAATCTCTCTTTCTTCATTTCCTCTTGATCGGTCAAATGGCTTCCTCTGGTAGTTCGAAGAAGTCGGGTACGGTTTCGTTGAAGAGGAAGGGGAAGGAGATCGCTGAGGTTCCATCTCCTCCGAAAGGACGTGGCAAGGGCAAGGCGGTGCTTGCCGAGCTTGGGCAACTGGGCAAAAGACACCAAGGAGTAGGGTTTGCTTCAGCGCCATCGAGGCCAGAGCATATCCCCAAAGCAAAATTTGTTTTGGGCCCGCTCATGCCTTTGAAGGAGGAACCGGAGTATGTATACAATACTAGTGGTGAGTTCACAGATTTGAAGAGAAAGAAGTGGCAGTCGCTGCTTGCTTATTTCACAGAAGGGAAGGTTCAGCCTTTGCTCCCAAGTATCCAATCTGCGTTTGGTATTGACAAGAAGACCGTCTTCACCAATTTTGCCAGTAAGGAGCAGGTCATTGGAACCATTGTGACCATCGGCCAACTCAACTGCGGTCTGCGTCTTCCGTTGCCATCCTTCGCAGCAAGGTTACTGAATACCTGTGGCCTTTGCCCCGGACAGGTGACTAGGAATGCCTGGAGAATTATCTACGCATTCTGCCGCGTAGAGTCGGACTTCCAAGAGGATCTGGAGGCATGCTACTCTAGTATTCCAGAGGGTGAAATTGCCCGGATCGAGCTTGGATATTTTTTCTATCATTATCGATGGGCTTGGAGGAAGGACAACCCGTTCTTCAATTTGACTGGCGTATCTGCGTTGCGTCCACTTACTGACACAGTCCCCTCAGACAAATTATACACTGACTGGCCCATATCTGTCTCTGGTGCATGGACTCCCCTCTCCGTACTCGAGACCCCCCGGAACGATGTGCATGATGAAGTGAAGATGTACTGCGAGGGAGGCGTCTTTGCTTGGACTTCGGAGAGGGTCGGAGCCATTGATAACCTGTTTCTCGAGCTGACCTGCGGTACCCGGTCCTGGAAGCAGTTTTCAAACTGCCCAGTTAGGTACGGAAAAGCCAATCTCCTTCACCGATCGCAGACCAGATATGAAGACAATGAGGTCTTGTACTCAGACTACAAGGAAGATCCTCAGTCTGGCAAGATCATCAGGAAGGTTCGCATCGAGAAGAAGGCTTACAGTGCGAGGCGTCGATTGCCTACTGCGGAGGAGAAGCTGGTGATCCAACGAGGCCCAGTGAAGAAGAAGAGGAAAATCCTCATCGACCCTCAACAGGACGAAGAAGGAAAGAAGAAAGAAGAAGATAGCGATGAAGAAGAAGGTGCAGGAGAGGATGTCAGTGATGAGAATGACGAGGATGGGGGTGGCGAGGATGATTTTCCTCCCACCCCCACTGATGGAGATAGTGGAAACGGGGGTGGTGAGGAAGAAATTCCTCCCACCCCCACTGGTGGTGACCAAAGGCAGGGGGGTGGTGGGGATGATCTTCCTCCCACCCCTACTGGTGGCTTGGAAGAAGAAGATTCCCAGCCTATCCCAATCGATGAGGCGAAGGCCCGTCGTATGGAAGTGGTGATGGATGTAGAAGGTGACGGCCACAAGGTGGTTCCCGCCTTTCATTTCGATGAGTTGAAGAAGCGCCCGATGCGCTTGAAGATAAAATTCTCAGGGAGTGGTGGGGTTGGAAGCAACCCCACACCCCTCGACCAACTTCCTCCAGTTACTCCCTGCATCGAAGGAGCAACCACAAGTGGGGGTCTGGAGGTCGAACAACCCCCACCCCCTCATCGCTCTTTGGCCGATGAAGTGGCTTCTCTCATGGCTAGGCTCCATCAGCCAGGCGGGAAGCAAAAGGAAGGGGGTGTCTCACCTCCCCAGGGTGCTCCCTCTCCTACTCACTTAGAGAGGGAGAGCCGTGTGGGCGATGGGGCTCCTCAACTCCAGCCAGAACCCCAGCCAGAACCAATTCCCACCAAGGAGAAATCGACCCCTCGGGGTAAGAGCTCTGACCGTGGCAAGGGAAAGGCTCATCGAGTCGATGTCTCAGGTAACCTCATTAGATTCTACTTCTAATCATACCTTTGGAGTTTGAAAATATTCTAACTCTTTTTTGAACTTCTGTTTGATTTGCAGGGAC
Source organism: Chamaelirium japonicum (assembly GCA_947650365.1). NCBI lineage: Eukaryota > Viridiplantae > Streptophyta > Magnoliopsida > Liliales > Melanthiaceae > Chamaelirium > Chamaelirium japonicum. Next base: position 2,286,361 of record CANTAL010000012.1, read on the forward strand.
TCCTGCAGGCGTAGCTTCAATTTTGAAGGATTTGGGTGAGGTTGACATCAACCACCCAACTCCCGTGATCCGGCAGCTCTGCAACCTTCCGGGGGCTCCGATCGAGGAAGCCTTTCATAGGCTTGAAGTGGTGGTAAGTGCAACAGCTTGAATTGTCTTTCGATTTGAATCCTCCAATATACTCTTATCATTTCTTGTTTGTTCGTAGAACTCAGCGGTTCTGAAATTCGGCACAAAGCTCTTCAAGAAGTACGGAGAGCGAGAAGCTTCATCTGAAGTCTCTCGTCTAACGGCTGAATTAGAAGCTGCCCAAGAGGAAAAGGATAAGCTGAGGGATCTTCTATCTTCCAAGAAGGAGGCCTTGAAGGCTAAGATTGAGGCCCTTCGCAAGGAAAAACTGGAGAGCAAGGGCTGGCAGAACGGCTTCGAGGCCCGGGGTCACGAGCTTGAGGAGTTGAGGAATCGATTTTTCAAGATCGAGAACTTATCCTTCGATCGTGCTGCTCGAATAAAGGAGTTGGAGGCAGAACTCGCTGCAAGAGATGCCGCTTTTACTGCTAAGGAGAGAGCTTCAGCTGCGAAGGAGGATGCCCTCAACAAGGAGCTTGAGCAAATGCGCACTGAATGCGCGAGTTACAGGGAGACGACGGAGAAGGCGGTGGAGGCGCTCAGGGTCCACGCTGGCAGCGTTCAATCTTCTAAGTCTTCCGTGGCGAGTAAAGCTCGAGGCGGATCCGAGGGAGAGAAGTCGCGCGCGCCAAGTGTGGCCAAGCCTTGAGATCTTCTATCTTCTTTCTTTGCTGTACTTTGTAAACTTGTGATATGAAAAGGGCACTCCTGTACTCGGCAATTTTTTGATAACAAAGATATCTTTCTGGTGCTTGAAATTGAATGTCTTGTGTTTGAACTCTTTGAATGCTGTGTTCTGGATGGTATTGAAATATTTGAATACATATACACACTTGAATGTAAAGGGATGAGTCGCAACTCGATCACCCAAACTGTTGAGTAACTTGAAAATTGAACTTTGTTGTAGCACAACTTGAAATCATTAACATTTGTATGTGAGGGGTTGAGTCGCAACTCAAGCACCCAAACTTGTTAGACGATATTGAAATTGAAGGTTGTGTTGTAGTACAACTTGAAATTGTTAACATTTGTATGTGAGGGGTTGAGTCGCAACTCAAGCACCCAAACTTGTTAGACGATATTGAAATTGAAGGTTGTGTTGTAGCACAACTTGAAATCGTTAACATTTGTATGTGAGGGGTTGAGTCGCAACTCAAGCACCCAAACTTGTTAGACGATATTGAAATTGAAAGTCATTTAACGTTTGCACGTAAGGGATAGTGTCGCAACACAAACTCCCAAACTCGTTAAATGACCAGTGACTTGAAGGTTGTGTTGTAGCACAACCCGAAACCGTTTAACATTTGCCTGTAAGGGGTTGAGTCGCAACTCAATCACCCAAACTTGTTAAACGACCTGGCAATTTGAATGCAGATAGCTTTGAATTTGAATGTAGATAACTTGAACCTGCTCCAGAATTTGAATCGATAAGATGAACATTTGAAAGCAATCTTTATCCAGCTTGAAATTTACATCAAGGATAGAGTATTTTGAGATGTCTAGCTTTCCAAGTTCGTGGCAATCGATAGGATCTTTTGCTTCTCCCTGATTTGACTATGTATAGACTTTCCCAGTTGGGAGCTAGTTTCCTGCTGCTGTGTTCTCTGGCAATCTTGAAAGTTGACCATCTCCAACCCCTAGATCTTTCGATCTCGATGGAGATCTTCACTGTTGATGCTTGACTGAATGATCTTGCCTGCCTTTGACAAATTCTTGGAGATGTCCTACACGTAGCAGATCTTCCAAATGATACTTTAGCCGGTGGCATTGATCGGTAGGATGTCCATGACTGCGATGGAAATCACAGTAGACTGTTTTATTTGCAGTGAACTTGGTGTCGGGCTGCAGTGGATTAGGCCATCGGAGGAACTCTTCATGTTGAATTCGGTCGAGGATCTGTTCGACTGGTAAATTCCACTCAGTGAAAGTGTTCTTCGTAGGAGATCGTCTTCTATCGTTCTTCGATCGTTTATTAGCAGGGGGGACTGCTGCCTCAGTATTGTGAGTTTTGGCAGCATACTTCGGAGCCTCTCTCTCCGCAGGCTTTCACTTCGACTCTCGTCCCTTTCGGGCCACTTGATCATCTTCAACCTCAATCTCCCTCTGAATTCGATCAAACATTGAACCCAGGGAAGGAGGGGGATTGCGAATGAAGTCGTTGTAGATATGTAGATCGAAGCGGAGGGCGTTCTGGAAAGCTAACATGATAGCTTCATCATCCAGATGTCTCCCGGAGAGGGCAGCGTGCTCGTTGCGGAATCTCCTTGTGAAGCTGTGGAGACTCTCGTCAGCACCCATCCTTAGACGATAGAGGGAGTCGAGCTTCTTCTCCGGCTTTAAGTTGAGCTGCTAATGATGCACGAAAAGGTTTGCCAAAACACCGAACTGGGTGATGGACCCAGCTCGAAGATTGTGATACCAGTCGAGTGATGGCTCATCGAGACTTCCTGCGAAGGTGCGGCAGAGCACGTTGTTTTCTTCTTCGTGCGGCGTTAGTGCTTGCTTGAATGCGAGGATATGGAGAGTCGGATCTCCTCTGATGCAATTGAATTTGGGGAGAGTGGGAGTTCTCCATCCCCTTGGAAATGTTGACTCGAAGAGGATTCGATGGAGAGGTCCGGCGGAGGAATACCCATCCCTGCGACCATGTCCTCGACCCAGAGGTGGGCCAAGAGGCAAGATCACAAGGTCTTGCTCAGGCATTGAAGTATTGGCCGGTTGAAGTCGGTGTCTAAGATCCGATCCAAGTCCACGTTGAAGTGGAATGGAAGGGGAGACTTTACTCTTTGAAGGAGCTCCTTTCATTTGGTGCTTCCTTGGTATGTTGAGCTTTGAAGGTGCCCTCTTGTCGCAGTTGCGGCCAGAGGATGATTGGGAGGACTCGTTGTTAAGGCGATCCCAAACACTTTGCTTCCAGGGGGTAGCAGAAGGAGTTGGGTCGCGTCGAATCCTCTCGAGGGCAGCAGTGCCCATTGACCTCCGTTGTTCGGAGTGGATTGAAGGTCGAGGAAGATTGACCCTCTCACTTGTAGAGGGGATTGGAAGAGCGACCCCAGCCTCGGAAGCTGCTTTCTTAAGAGCATCCCTCTCAGCAGTGAGGGTGGCGTTTTGCTTCGCCAATTGGAGCAGTTGGAAGTCGACCGTAGAAATTTGGTAGGTCGATGGAGGGTCTTCAGCAGGAGCGGGGACTATTTGTCCAATTGATTGTCGTGCAGGATGGGCGATTGGTCGATCGACAGATCTCCCACTCCCTGAACGAACCCCCATTTCGGGGACAGCAAGGGGCTGTCCGAAGTTGAGCCTTTGACTCATTGAACGAGTCTCGGGACGAAGTTGTTATTGAGTGTTACTTCCTTCTGGTTGACCCTGGTGTTTCGTCCTCGCCATTCAGAGAGCGAAGGGTGCAACGAGAATGCCGACGTCCGAGCGGTTGATTGCTTAATCGAGGGGGCGAGGAAGTTTGACTATTTGATCAGTTGTCTGCTCAACTGATCTAGTAGTAGTTGAAGGAGCTGGACTTTTCGCTCGGATCCCACAGACGGCACCAAACTGTGGGGGAAAATCTTCGTGCCGACCCGAAGACTTCGCAGCACCAGTCAATTGAAGTGGAAGTCAAAGAGATCGTTGTTCGATCTATCGATTGGAGTTGCAGCTTTTGATATGTAAACAGAGAGATGCAATCAGAGAGAATTGACACGAGAAATGATCTCGGAGTTCAGCCGAAGCCTACGTCTCCGTGCTATAGGGAGCAACCCGAATTCACTAATACTTTTCTCGAAGTAACCTCGACAGGCCGAGTATTACTGAAGCCTCTTTGATCTTTTCAAAGACAAGAAGAAGATCAAGGAGAGGTAGAGGGTAAGAGGAGATAGAGGTTTCTGAGACAGATATCAGATGATAGCACTGATCTGTTTTCAGAGCTCTGGTTTGAGTTCTGGAGTTTCAGGTTTTGAAAATCCGATCTCAGGGTGGAAATCAGAAGTTTTGGGATCCTTTTACATTCGAAGTCTCTGCTATTTATAGGATTCTCTGGTAGTAAATGGCGGTTTTCTGCTGTCGTATCTGGGGATCCTCCAGGTAAGGCTGGTGAGTCCCGCTGTTGTCTTCGGGGGCCCAACAGGCAGGGCTGGTGGGTCCCTCGGAAGCCTTCATGGGCCCACCGGGCAGGGCCAGCGGGTCCCGCGGTAGTCTTCGGGGGGCCCACCAGGCAGGGCCGGTGGGTCCCGCTGTGGTCTTTGGGGGGGCCCACCAGGCAGGGATGGTGGGTCCCGCTGTGGTACTCGGGGGCCCACCAGGCAGGGCCGGTGGGTCCCGCTGTGGTACTCGGGGGGCCCACCAAGGGCCGGTGGGTCCCGCTGTTTGCAGACTTCTTGCCAAAATTTGCACCCATAAGATGCGTAGCTATGTGTGTGTACTAAGGGGAAACCCTAGGTTAGTGTAGAGACGCATGTAGTAATTCCTTACCATAAGTAGACTTTGCCACATAGGTGCGATGCACCGGGATATGTTGCGAGTTGACTAGTTGACTTCACTAGGGGCACCCTACGAGAACCTCAGAGAATAGTGAAATTACTGGTGCACTTCGCTTATGTGTACCTTGCAAAGTCTCGTACACGAGGAACAACCAACTAGTGACATAAGGGCATTTTGGTCATACCATGCACCACTATGCACTAGGGGGGGCGGCCCTAAGTGTTGGGAGACTGATTAAGGCCGGACCAATTGGTTTCATAAGGTTGTTGCCTCCAATGATGGGGCCGGTCATGAGGCACAGAAAATGAGCTGGTTTTGACCGTTTTCAAAACCAAGGAAAAGATAGAGATAAAGGAGAGATATATAGGGAGAGGTTTGAATTAGCTGAACCTTATCCGTACTAGCCTCATCCATAAAGATAAGGCAGTCCTATATAAGAGTAATGGGGGAGAGGGGGGGTCGGTGATGACACGCCTTAGGGTCGGCCATGCCATAGGGAAACCCTAGCCGCCCCCTCTCCTCTCTTCTCTTCTCCTCTCTCGTCTCTCTCTCCCTCGTTTGCGCTATTGGATAGCGACTCGTCTTCCTCGCGTAGGGTTTTGTAGAAGGAGAAGGCTCATCGAATGGAGGCACTCAGAGATCCATCGACGAGGTGCCATGCATCGTGCGAGATCGGGTGAACTAGAAGGCATCTCCCGTAAGCTTTTGTTGTCCAGAATCTGCACAGAAAATCAGCGATGTTTCTACAATTCCGAAAGCTACAGAAGTCTAAATGAGGTAAAACTTATTGCAAAAGTTTCGTCTCGAAGTTCTATACTTGCAGTCCAAATTGCAGCCCAATCAGAGTTCGAAACAAAAGGTTATGCTTATTGCACCGAAGATATATCGAGTAGATCCGAGCCCGTCTACATCGACAAAGAAGAAATTTATCGTGGTAAAAGAATCCGCACGCAGGTATGACCTCTAAAATGTAGATCTAGCATAGATAGAACATGCATACATGCTAGATTGTTTTTTCACGTTAGATCGACGTTAAGGGTTCGTGTAGTTGCCATGCTAGATTCATACACCCACGCGTAGATCGTTTCGATGAAAATTTTGATATATAACACACACCGCTCACGGTCTTCGGACCTTCACTTTGCTTCCGCTGTGGGCCTCTACCATGGATTTAGATCCAACAATTGGTATCAGAGCATGCTAGTGGTGTGCGTTTCATGTTTTTCATGAAACTATCATATGCGTGCATAAATAGTATGTGCCACCATCGGGGTTCTACGAGTAGATCATGCATAATATATTGTGTGTTCTATGAATTATTGTTGCAGGGCGCCGCTTCTAAAATTAATCTAGATATGTGATTGCTGTTGTAGCTCGTGTGTCCTTAGCGTGGATTTTCTGTATTAACATTAATAAAGATGACTTTGGTTATTGCTTTAATTAGAATACTACTTTGTTTTATGTTAATACACATATAATAAAGGACCCTAGGGAACACAGTAGGCCACTAAGACTATCGACCTTGAATTGGAGACAGCATCTCGGTGAGAGCATGCAACCGCTACTGCCAACGGGGTTTTTACGACCTAGTCTTCATCAGAATTACCTATGGTAAACTGAAAGACCTCCCAATCTCCTTTTGGCCAGCTTTATGTGACCCGCATGCGCAGCAACGGCGGCATCTAGCATGGATTTTCTATATTAACATTAATAAAGATAACTTTGGTTATTGCTTTAATTAGAATACTACTTTGGTATATGTTAATACACATATAATAAAGGACCCTAGGGAACGCAGTAGGCCACTGGGGCGCATGGTGGATCCATGCTTGGGAGACCCAGTGGACCAGTTATGTGTAGACCTAGAACTAGTTCACAGCTTAGGTGATGCCGGTCGCTTCACCGAGAACAAGCTATTAGCAGGTAGAGAATGTGGTGAAGTCTCCACCATGGGAACGCGGGATACCTATTAACTTGACCAAGCACGATGATCGTGTTGAACAGGAACCAAGATGGTGCACAGTTCAGTGATTCAGACACTGGTGCATAAACCATTTTACTACTATAGATAATATGTCCTTAACCCTGAGGGACCATGTACACTGGGCCAACCAGTTGTGTGGTGCTTTGATATGGCAACGTGTACGGACCTTCCATAGTCTAATACCACGGTACGTTGGATTACCCGGCTGGTGCTTGAGTGACATGTAATCTCTACTAGTTATCCGACGTCCAATGTTGGATGGGTACGTTTTGATGAGTCAATCTGTCCACACAGTTAACCCAGGCCTGGTGGTTATCAGTATAACTGACGATGTTCCGGATGCTAGGCATAGCACCGAAAGGTGTGTATTGTTATAGATGACAAGTCATCAATTCCTAGTCAGATAATCGATCGGAATCTGACGGTGCTCCCCACCGCCCGAGTCGTATCATGGCACCAGTGATAGAAGGGACTAAGGATTATCAGAGTATAATAGAGAACAGGGTTACGAGGGAGTAACATAAGTTTAGGATCACTAGAGTTCAACTCGCGTCGCTCTCTGGGTGGCTATGCGGGTTAATCGGATTAGGTCTTATTAACGGAACTTTTGGTGTGTCACCGGAACAGTTAATCAGAGATCCGGTTGGAGCTAGAGATCCCAAACCCTAAAGGTTCTATCCTGTCGTTGCGTATAGGAATTGTTCCCCGACCTGGTTGGATACGTTGGATGCGAAGTAGCGCGATGGAGCGTAAGCCCGGAGCCTAAGAACCTAATTCACATATGTTAGGGGCAATAGGGGTATTTTGATAAATACTAAAATATGGCTTAGAATATATTGAATATGGATCTTAGAATGAGCGGAATAATTCCAGGAGCTCATAGGTCATGACGGAACTCGATTCCGAGTAGCGCGCCTCACTCAATTTCTCTTTCAGTTTTTCATTTTTCGTGAAGGGCGTTTTCGTCTAGGCTTCACGATAGACACTTGGAAACCCTAAAACCGACCCCCCCTCATCCTAATCTTATTAGGTCCGGCCCTAGCTTGCGCATGGCACTAGGAGACCGGCCCTATATGTAGAATGGAGGGGGAGGGGCCGGCCTTTAGAGTCTTCCCTCTCCAGAAAATCTGAACCTCCCCCCTCTCCTCCTCTTTTTGGTTTTGGCCAAGGAAGAAAGAGAAAGAAGAAGGAAGAAGGAGGAGGAAGGAAGGAGAAGGAAGAAGAGAGAAAGAGGAGGAAGGAAGGAGAAGGAAGAAGAGAGAAAGATAAGGAGGAGATCATGTGGCCCGTCATCGTCTTCGCAATGAATTCCTCTGTCGGCTCGTAATCCTTGCACTCAGAGACGGGATTTCGAGGATTCCTCAATTCGCAAAGGATAAGGTGCTATCTGACAGCTTCCCATGTGATTCATGTGTGGTTCATCATTGTTCTGTTCTCTCCAGATCATAGATCCAAAAAGGTATGATGATTCTAAACACCTAACTAGATGCATGCATATCTTCCGTAGATCGTAGTATGCCTCTAGGGTGTCCGCGCATATGCTAAGATCATAGATTTGCATGTAGATTGTTTTGTAGAATTAATTGTAATGAAATATACATTGTATGATCTTCGGATCTATCTTTTGCTTCCACTACGACTCTGATAAGCGGATCCAAATCCAACAATTGGTATCAGAGCACGCATTGGTGTATGTTTCATGCATGAATTCGTGAAAACATCATGTGAATATATGATGGCATATGTTTACGTCGGGGTTCAGCGTAGATCATACATATGGATTGTGCTATGTATCGTCTTTTTGCAGGTGTCGCGCTGAATAATAATCTGTGATTGCATACCTCCGGGGGTCGGACCCCGAATTTATTTTTTGCATTGATTATTATTGTGCTTATGGATTTTAAGGCTCTAGATGGGTGAGGGTGGAGGTTAACCACCCTCGGTTCCCTGGCCATGTTTCTAGGATTGTTTTCTTTTCTTTCTAGCGAAACTGTACACGAATGAGCACTTGCTCAGAGCGTGTTAGTTTTTCAGTTACAGGAAGAAGGAGATGATGCTACATCCACGGTTCGGACAAGCGGTACCATGGCGTGTAAAGACTTGGCGAAAGCGCGCACGTTGGCAATGATGGGGATCGTCGTCAGAGATCGTGCAGAACGGAAGAGTAGGATATCTTGGCTGTGCTATTCAGGTTCAAGGTCGGACCCTAGACTTGATTCAGTTTGGATGCTATTTCTATTACTTCTCTTTTCTTAGTGTTTAGAGAACCCCGATGATAATGTGATTATCTATCTTGCTTGTGAGTTTGTCTCTAGATCAGGCTTAGGGTTAGTACTAAGCTTATGGATTCATCGGTGTCTCTATATGGTTCTAACACGTACGAATCCGGTGGCTAGCTAAAAGGAAAGGTGGTAACCGCCCTCGTGGTAGTTCAGGTAGCCAAGTAATGTGCACTGAGATAGACGCAATGTTAGATTTGTTTAGAGATAACTAATGTCTCCATAAGAAGTATGATAACCCTAGTGGGATGCCCTTTCCCCACGTGGTCCTAGCGACCAAGTTAGGTTAGGATTTCACTGTGTGATACCATTTTCTAGATGATGTTTGATGGTAGTATGAACTCATTGCGATTTGGTTATGCCACCATTAGGTTGAGGTCCGGTGGAGGTTGTCGGATGTCCCTATTTAGCCAGCATCGAAACCTATAATGAGATGAGATCTACTATGACATCAGACATCAAATTGTGAACGAGGCATCATTCTAGCAGGAGTCCTTTCCATGTTGACCTTAGGCTAGGCTCCAGATCTTAGGGTTATGGTCAAACTAGTGAAGTATCGGGATCCTTGGAATCTATGTAATGTGATCCTTACAAGAAAGGCAAAACCTGAGTATTCAAGGTAGGAACTATGATATTTTCCGAGGATACTAATGATTTTCGGGAAGGTATATAATCCTAGTGGGAGCACGTGACCTTTCTAGATATGCATAAAACCTCATAAAGAAGGTATATGTAAAAGGTTCCCTCCAAAGGGGAGCCCCTGGCCTCCACAATCAACCGGCTAAGGGTTTGGGTGGGAGGTACGCAGTTCGATATTCCCATCGGGTGAGAGCTGTGTTTCCTTCCATGCTGGTTCGCCTAGTTATTTCCTACGGGACATGGAGGATGCCGGTGGCAGTGGGTGACGGTTTTTTCCTGCACCGCGGGAGCCTATGAACCCCCCTACCGATACCATCTAGATTTATGGGAAGTATCCGAAAGCTTGTGTGATGCCGCCGTTGCTGTGCACGCGGGTCGCATAAAGCTGGCCAAAAGGAGACTGGGAGGTCTTTCAGTTTACCATGGGTAATTCTGATAAAGACTGGGTCATAAAAACCCCGTTGGCTGAAGCGGTTGCATACTCTTACCGAGATGTTGTCTCCAATTCAAGGCCGATAGTCTCAGTACTCGAGCCCAGGGAATTTAGATTCCTGGATGTCTCCACTTGAGGTAGTGAAGACATAACGGCTCAAGTAAATATTATCTATTTCTAAATTCCATGAAATAGATTGTAGTAAACCCTAATTTTGCTATGAACCATTGTTTACTGAAATCATGACCAAGCTCGACCCCCTTGCCTCCATACTTAATGATAACAAACTTACGGGACCAAACTACGAGGACTGGAAGCGTAACCTGATACTCGTCCTAAGGGTTGGCAAACACACAATTGCCCTAAGTACCCCTCAACCGGCCATGCCTGGACCAAGTGCAACTGAGACTCAGTTGAAGGAATGGAAAGACTGGCTAGATGCTGATAATATATACAAGTGCTACAAAGTGGCATTCTTATAGACCGTCCTTCAGAAGTAATTCGAAGACATGGTCTTCGCTTCAGACATGATGCTCTACCTAAAGGAAATGTTCGAGGGTCGTAGTCGGGTAACTCGTTACCTGACCATCAAGAAATTGGTGTCCACGAAGATGGCAGAGGGGACTTTAGTTCGGGATCATATGCTGAAATTGTTTGGCTATGTGAACGGAATGAAGGCAGGAGCACAATCCCTGAACGTGAAGCAGAATTCTTCTCTGAAAGCCAAAGGCAAGTTTCAGAAAAGAAAGTCTAAGAAGCCCGTGAAGATGGGCCAGGTGCAGTTGCAGGTTCCTAAGCAGAATGGTCCAACAAAGCCCAAAGGAAAATATTTCCAATGCGGCAAGAAGGGGCACTGAAAGGGCGACTGCCGCACGGCTCCCAAGAAGGCTGAAACAGGTATATCTCAAATCCACATAGTGGAATCCCTTGTAGCATCCAGTTATTCTCAAGTTTTATGGATTGTGGATTCTGGTTCCACTAACCATGCTTGCAATAATTTGCAGGGATTCAAGGAGACAAGAAAACCGGTTGATGGAGAGAAATCCTAAGCATATGAACTAAGGCCGTGGCAGAGGCTGAAGCAGTTGGAGATGTCATCTTACAGTTTCTTGATGGAAGAAGTTTATTACTTAGAGACATACTTTATGTACCGTCCTTGAGAAAAAATTTAATTTCTGTTTCCTTATTGAATAATGATGGTTTTTCAGTTTTATTAGATGCTTCTGGTGTGTCAATTAAATTGAATGGTTCCTTTGTTTGTAAGGAAAAGATACAGAATGGTATCTATGTAATTAACTCCAATCATAAGTAGGATAACATAACTGAAGCTTGTATACTTAGTTCATCTAAAAGGAAAAATCCCTTAGATAATCCAACACTCCTTTGGCATCTAAGGCTTGGACACATAGCCTCAAACAGGATTCACAGGTTGGTTAAGGTAGGACTTTTAAGTCCAGATATTTCATAAAGCCTACCAACGTGTTGTTGGAATTGGATCCACTTATCAGAGTCGCAGCGGAAGTAAAAGATAGATCCGAAGATCATATGGTGTATGTTTCATTACAATTAATTCTACAAAATAATCTACATGCAAATCTATAGTCTTAGCATATGTGCAAACACCCTAGAAGCATACTATGATCTACGGAAGATATGCATGCATCTAGTTAGGTGTTTAGATTCATCATACCTTTTGGATCTATGATCCGAAAAGAACGGAACGATGATGAACCGCACGTGAATCACAAGGGAAGCTGTCGGATAACACCTTTTCCTTTGCGAATTGAGGAATCCTCGAAATCCTGTCTCTGAGTGCAAGGATTACGAACCGACGGAGGAATTCTTTGCGAAGACGATGACGAGCCGCGAGATCTCCTCCTCTTCTTACTCTCTTCTTCCTTCTCTTTCCTTCCTCTTTCTTCTTTCTTCTTCTTCCTCTTTCTTCCTTGGCCGAAACCACAAAGAGAGGGAAAGAGGGAGAGGTTCAGATTTTGGAGAGGGGAGGCACTAAAGGCCGGCCCCTCCCCCTCCATTCTACATATAGGGCCGGTCTCCTAGTGTCATACACAAGCTAGGGCCGGCCCTAATTAGATTAGGATGAGGGGGGGTCGGTTTTTAGGGTTTCAAATGTCTATCGTGAAGCTTGGACGAAAACGCCCTTCACGAAAAGTAAAAAACAGAAAGAAAGATTGAGTAAGGTGCGCTACTCGGAATTGAGTTCCGTCAGCGCCTATGAGCTCCTGGAATTATTCCGCTCATTCTAAGATCTATATTTAATATGTTCTGAGCCATATTTCAGTATTTAACAAAATACCCCTATGGCCCCTAACACATGTGAATTAGGTTCTTAGGTTCCGGGCTTTCGCTCCATCGCGCTACTTCGCATCCAACATATCCAACTAGGTCGGGGAACAATTCCTATACGCAACGACAGGGTGGAACCTTCAGGGTTCGAGATCTCTAGCTCCAACCGGATCCCTGATTAACTGTTCCGGTGACACACTAAAAGTTCCGTTAATCAGCCCTAATCCGATTAACCCGCGTAGCCACCCAGAGTGTGACGCGAGTTGAACTCTAGTGATCCTAAACTTATGTTACTCCCTCGTAACCCTATTCTCTACTATACTCCGATAATCCTTAGTCCCTCCTATTACAGGTGCCATGATATGACTCGGGCGGTGGGGAGCACCGTCAAATCCTGATCGATCATCTGACTTGGAATTAATGACTTGTCATCTATAACACCACACACCCCTTCCGGTGCTATGCCTAGCACCCGAAATATCGTCAGTCATACTAACAACCACCAGACCTGGGTTAACTGTGTGGACAGATTGACTCATCAAAACGCACCCATCCAACACTGGACGTCGGATAACCTGTAGGGATTTCATGTCACTCAAGCGCCAGCCGGGTAACCTAATGTATCGTGGTATTGGACTATGGAAGGTCCGCACATGTTAGCACATCAAAATACCACACAACTGGTTGGCCCAGTGTACATGGTCCCTCAGGATTAAGGATAGATTATATATAGTAGTAAGACGGTTTATGCACCAGTGTCTGAATCACTGAACTGTGCACCGTCTTGGTTCCTGTTCAACATGATCATCATGCTTGGTCAGTTGAATAGGAATCCCACATTCCCGTGGTGGAGACTTCACCACATCCTCTACCTGCCAATAGCTTGTCCTCGGTGAAGCGACCGGCATCACTAAAGCTGTGAACTAGTTCTAGGTCTACACAGAACCGGTCCACTGGGTCTCCCAAGCATGGATCCACCATGCGCCTCAGTGGCCTACTGTATTCCCAAGGGTCCTTTTATTATATGTGTATTAACATATACCATAATAGTATTCTAATTAAAGCAATAACCAAAGGCATATTTATAAATGTTAATACAGAAAATCCACGCTAAGGACACACGAGCTACAACACGTGTGAGTCTTGCCTGGAAGGCAAGATAACTAAAAGATCTTTCCGAGCCAAAGGTAGCAGATCTAATAGGTATTAGAGTTGGTACAGACTGATGTATGTGGGCCCATAAGTGTCCGTGCCATAGGAGGCTTCGAGTATTTTATCACCTTCATGGATGATCACTCGAGGTTTGGATACATATACCTAATGTGGCGAAAGTCTGAATCCTTTGATAAGTTCAAGGAATTCAGAGCTGAAGCAGAAAAATAGACGGGTAAAAGTATCAAGTCTCTTCGATCGGATCGAGGAGGCGAATACCTATCGGATGAATTTATTGGGTACCTGCGTGAGCATGGGATCGTATCCCAGTTGACTGTACCAGGGACACCACAATAAAACGGTGAATCTAAGAGGAGAAACCAAACTTTGTTAGACATGGTTCGAACTATGATGAGTTATGCCACATTGCTATCTAATTTTTGGGGATATGCACTAGAGACGGCAGCATATACTTTGAACTTTGTTCCATCAAAGTCAGTACCTCTAACTCCTTGGGTGCTGTGGTTGAATCGAAAGCCAAGCCTACAGCACTTTAGGATTTGGGGTTGTCCAGCACATGTGTGGAAGGACAAGTGAGATAAGATAGAGTCAAAGACTAAGGTATGTCTATTCGTTGGATATCCAAAAGGGACAAAGGGTGGTTTATTTTATGATCCTGAGGACAGAAAGGTTGTCGTATCGACGAACGCCGTATTCCTGGAGCAGGATTATTTAATAGACCATAAGCCCACCAGTAAAGTAGTTCTTGAAGAATTGCTTGGTACTGATGGGAGTACACAGACAGAAAACATAATGGGAGCCAAAACCACTAAGATAAACGATACTGTAGAATCGACTCCTATGGAACCACCGCAGGCTCGTCGCAGTGGAAGAACCACAAGTGCTCCTGATAGATATATTGGAGAAGCCTTTATGGTAGATCCAGAGTTTCAGGAGGATGATCATCTGAACTATGACGAAGCGATGGTATCCTCTGACAATGCAGCATGGCAGGAAGCCATGGAGGCAGAACTGACATCGATATCCCAAAACTCGGTCTGGACACTTATAACACCACCTCACAACATTAAACCTGTTGGGTGTAAGTGGGTGTACAAAAGAAAAAGAGGTCCGGATGGTACCTTTGAGACTTACAAAGCTAGACTAGTCGCTAAAGGTTATACCCAGCGAGAAGGGATCGACTATGACGAAACCTTTTCGCCAGTGGCTATGCTTAAGTCTATCCGGATTCTCTTATCCATTGCAGCCCATTATGATTGGGAGATCTAGCAAATGGACGTCAAGACTGCATTTCTCAATGGGGATTTGGAAGAATACATCTATATATCTCAGCTTCCAAGCTTTGTTGCAAAAGGTCAGGAATATCTGGTGTGCAAGTTGCAAAGGTCCATTTATGGACTAAAGCAAGCATCCAGAAGTTGGAACATGCGTTTTTGATCAGGCTATCCAGTTTTATGGATTTGAGCAGAACGTGGATGAACCATGTGTTTATAAAAGGAGTGATAAGACTACAGTAGTTTTTCTAGTGCTTTACGTAGACGATATCCTTCTCATTGGAAACGATATTGGAATGTTGTTTACAGTGAAGGTGTGGTTATCCTCTCAATTTGACATAAAAGACCTGGGTGAAGCGAGTTATGTTCTAGGGATTAAGGTAACTCGAGATCGCCAGAACAAGACTCTCTCGCTGTCATAGTCAGCCTACATAGATACTATCTTGGTCAGATTCAGTATGCACAACTCCAAGAAGGGACTGGTTCTATTCAGATGTGGAATGAAATTGTCCAAGGATCAGGGTCCTAAGACTCCTGAGGAGAGGGTAGAGATACAGAAGATACCTTATGCTTCGGCTGTAGGGAGTCTGATGTATGCTATGCAGTGCACGAGACCAGATATATGCTATGCAGTAGGCATAATGGACAGTTATCAATCAAATCCGGGTCCAGGGCACTAGACTACTGTGAAAAGTATACTCAAGTATCTCTGTAGGACGAGAGATTATGAGTTAGTTTACTCTTCACAGGAACTGATACCGATTGGATATACGGATTCTGACTTTGCGTCAGATCCGAAATCTAGAAGATCGACGTCAGGGTTTGTGTTTTCATTAGGAGGAGGAGCTGTCAGCTGGAGGAGCGTGAAGTAGGGATGCATCGTGGATTCAACGATAGAGGCTGAGTACGTTGCGACGTGCGAAGCAGCTAAGGAAACAGTGTGGCTCAAGAAGTTTCTCATGGACTTAGGATGCGTACCGGGAGCTCAAGATCCTATTGTCCTTTACTGTGACAATAGTGGAACGGTATCACAATCCAAAGAGCCAAGATATCACCAGAAGAGCAAGCATATCGAGCGGAAATACTACATTATCCGGGACTTGTAGAAGCAAGGGAATTGCAGTGACTTAGGTGGCGTCTGCAGATAACATGGCCGACCCTTTCACAAAGGCGTTACCGACCAAGGATTTTAAGAAGCACGTGGATGCCATGGGAGTTAAGATTGTTGTTCCCCACTAGGCCAAGTAGGAGATTGTTGTAGCTCGTCTATCCTTAGCGTGGATTTTCTGTATTAAAATTAATAAAGATGACTTTGGTTATTGCTTTAATTAGAATACTACTTTGGTATATGTTAATACACATATAATACAGGACCCTAGGGAACATAGTAGGCCACTGAGGCGCATGGTGGATCCATGCTTGGGAGACTCAGTGGACCAGTTATGTGTAGACCTAGAACTAGTTCACAGCTTAGGTGATGCCGGTCGCTTTACCGAGAACAAACTGTTGGCAGATAGAGGATATGGTGATGTCTCCACCACGGGAACACAGGATTCCTATTCACCTGATCAAGCACGATGATCGTGTTGAACAGGAACCAAGACGGTGCACAGTTCAGTGATTCAGACACTGGTGCATAAACCGTCTTACTACTATAGATAATTTATCCTTAACCCTGAGGGACCATGTACACTGGGCCAACCAGTTGTGTGGTACTTTGATGTGCCAACGTGTACGAACCTTCCATAGTCCAATACCACGGTACGTTGGGTTACTCGACTGGTGTTTGAGTGACATGTAATCCCTACAGGTTATCCGACGTCTAGTGTTGGATGGGTGCGTTTTGATGAGTTAATCTATCCACACAGTTAATCCAGGCCTGGTGGTTGTCAGTATGACTGATGATGTTCCGGATGCTAGGCATAGCACCGGAAGGTATGTGGTGTTATAGATGATAAGTCATCAATTCCTAGTCAGATGATCGATCGGGATCTGACGGTGCTCCCCATCGCCCAAGTAGTATCATGGCACCAGTGATAGGAGGGACTAAGGATTATCAGAGTATAGTAGAGAACAGGGTTACGAGGGAGTAACATAAGTTTAGGATCACTAGAGTTCAACTCGCGTCACACTCTGGGTGGCTATACGGGTTAATCGGATTAGGGCTGATTAATGGAACTTTCGGTGTGTCACCGAAACAGTTAATCAAGGATCCGGTTGGAGCTAGAGATCCTGAACCCTAAAGGTTCCACAATGTCGTTGCGTATAGGAACTGTTCCCCGACCTGGTTGGATACGTTGGATGCGAAGTAGCGCAATATAGCGCAAGCCCGGAGCCTAAGAACCTAATTCACATGTGTTAGGGGTCATAGGGGTATTTTGGTAAATACTGAAATATGGCTTAGAATATATTGAATATGGATCTTAGAATGAGCGGAATAATTTCAGGAGCTCATAGGCGCTGACGGAACTCGATTCCGAGTAGCACACCTCACTCAATCTCTCTTTCAGTTTTTCACTTTTTGCGAAGGGTGTTTTCGTCCAGGCTTCACGATAGACACTTGGAAACCCTAAAACGGACCCCCCCTCATTCTAATCTTATTAGGGCCGGCCCTAGCTTGCATATGGCACTAGGAGACCAGCCGTATATGTAGAATAGAGGGGGAGGGGCCGGCCTTTAGAGTCTCCCCTCTCCAGAAAATCCGAACCTCCCCCCTCTCCTCCTCTTTGTGGTTTCGGCCAAGGAAGAAAGAGGAAGAAGAAGGAAGAAGAAGGAGGAAGGAAGTAGAATGAAGAAAAGAGAAAGAGGAGGAGGAGATCTCGTGGCTCGTCATCGTCTTCGCAACGAATTCCTCCGTCGGCTCGTAATCCTTGCACTCAGAGACAGGATTTCGAGGATTCCTCAATTCGCAAAGGACAAGGTGCTATCCGACAGCTTACCTTGCGATTCACGTGCGGTTCATCATCGTTCCGTTCTCTTAGGATCATAGATCCAAAAATGTATGATGATTCTAAACACCTAACTAGATACATGCATGTCTTCTTCCATAGATCGTAGTATGTCTCTAGGGTGTCCGCAAATATGCTAAGATCATAAATTTGTATGTAGATTGTTTTGTAGAATTAATTGTAATGAAACATACACCGTATGAACTTCGGATCTATCTTTTGCTTCCGCTGCGACTCTGATAAGCGGATCCAAATCCAATAATTGCTTGCTACCGGGGGTCGGACCCCGTGTTAGCGAATATGTCTGGATGTGTTTTTTTCTGTATATGGATAGGTTTTAGAGCCATAGTCGAGCAAGTGGTGGAGGTTGACCACCCTTGATTCCTAGGCTTTTTGCTAGGCTTGTTTTTATTTTCTTTCTAGAAAACTATGTAAGAGCGAGCACTTGTTTGAAGCGTACTAGTGCTTTTTCGGTTACAGATTTAAAAGGAGGACTTGCCGCGGAGATCCACCATCGGGAGGACGAGCAGAACCTTGAAGGATGATGGCGATTCGGCAAAGTGAACACGATGACGGCAAAGGGCAGATAGCGTCATAAGATCGTATACAGAGGCTTGCACCGGATCGAGGAACCTTGCGAAGGATACAGAGAGCCTGCACTGTTCAAGTCAAGTTCAGAAGTCGGACCCTGAACTTGATTCAGTTATTTGGTAATTTCTTTCTATCGTTCTTTATATTTATGTAGAGAACCCTGATACGATAATTTGATTATCTGTGTTAGAGGGATGCCCTTTCCCCTCAGGTCTTAGCGACCTTATTAGGATAGGATTCCACTAGTGACGTCTATTATTTAATTGACCATTGATGATAGCAAGAATTCCTCACATTTGGTTATGCCACCATTAGGTCAACACCCGATTAGTCAGGTGTGCCTATTTGGCCAGCATCGAAACCTAGAATGAGTTGGAATTATACTATGATATTGTTCGTCAAATTTATAAGCGAGGCGCCATGGTAGTGGGAGACCTTTTCTGTCTGTCTGACCTTAGGCTAGGCTCCAGAGCATTAGAGTGATAGCTAGGTTTACAGAGCATCGATGTTCTTGGGATATGTAATATGACCCTTGAGTGGAGAAATCCACTAGAGGTAGGGACTATGATATTCTGAGATCGATCAATGCTTCGCAAAAGGCTTGAAATGCTAGTGGGAGTACGGTATGATCAGAGTCTAGTGTATAAGTTGTCGTGACCTTAGTGTACACTCATACTGCATAAAATAACCCTTAAATTTAATAAGGGATGTGTAAGAGGACTCGTTGAGATCCTCTGATCTCCATAACCAACTGCTTTCTGTCTGGGTGGAAGGGCGTAGCTCGACACCCCCTAGGGTGAGGGTTATGTTTTTCCATGCCAGATAACTTAGCAGTCTCCTTTGGGATATGGTGGTTATGGGGTGAGGAGAGAAGGGCTTTTTATCCCACCCTAGTGGGGGCCACATGAACTCCCGTGTCGTAACTGCCTAAGCTTGTGGGTAAGCATCCGAAGTGGACGTAAGACATCCGTTACTTGCACAACGAGGATCACGTGGCACTGGCCAAAAGATAACCATGGTCCATCAAAACCCTTAGGTTGCAGATTTGGATAGGGTCAAGGAAAGGCCACACTACAAAAAAAATTGTTTTTACCGATGGAACATATCCGTCGGTAATATTCGTTTTCCGTCGGTAATGATTTATAGCGATGGAAGAGATTTTCGTCGCTAGTCTGTCGGAAAAAAAGGCATCGGGAAAAAGAGGCGACGGACAAAATATTTCCGTCGGTAATAAGACTTAATACCGACGGTAATTTATTGGCCGTCAGTAATATATAAATACTTAATTAGTTTTGGATCTTTGGGATGAAGGGATCAACTTCCCTTACGGGAGGTGGGTTGGGGAGAGAAAGAGAGAGAGAGAGAGAGAGAGAGAGAGAGAGAGTGTGTGGGGGGGGGGGTCAGCCTCTAGAGTGCTGGGCGGCAAGGCCAATGTACACTAGGAGGATGGTAGAGAAGACGTAGATGCCGGCGTTTCATTACTCCCATTGACCAGACGGTGGTCGTATGTTTGGTTCTCTCGAGATAAGGCGACGCACCAGGCGGGTGCATCAGACAGTTGCATGCGATCACACACGCCGCACTATATAACTCCTCTCTCTTTCTTTCTTTATATATATATATATATATATATATATATATATATATATATATATATATATATATATATATATATATATATATATATATATATATATATATATATATATATATAGAGAGAGAGAGAGAGAGAGAGAGAGCGAGAAATGCTTGAATGCGTCATACGGTAAATATGGTAATCCAATTTAGATACACCTATAAGTTTTGGAATGTGCTAATTTTTTGTAAATGTGTTATCCATGCTATTGATAGAACATGCACAAAAAATTCACACATTCCAAAACCTATAGATGCATCAAATTTAAAAGAACTTTTGTTGACCGTCTATTTGAATTATTTTAATTTTGATACACCTATAGGGTTTGTTAGAAGGTGCTAATTTTTTGTGCTTGTTATATTAATGGCATGGATAACACATCAACAAAAAATCATCATAATCCAAAACCCATTGGTGCATCTAAATTGGATTACCGTATGCCGCATATATATATATATATATATATATATATATATATATATATATATATATATATATATATATATATATATATATATATATATATATATATATATATATATATATATATATATATATGGGTCAGGATCGGATGACCCAGCAAATTTTGACCCATTAATAACCCAACACCCTTTGAGGCACTTAGAGGTTATAGAATGGGCTGATTTTTTGTAGGGATGTTATCTATGGTATGTTGATCATCCTCACAAAAAATCAGCCCATTCTAAAACCTCTAGGTGCATCAAATGCGCACTTCAAATCAACGGTTTTTTACTGTCAATTTTAACCGTTGACTTGAAGAGCACCCTTTGATGCACCTAGAGGTTTTAGAATGGGCTGATTTTTTGTGAGGTTGATCAACATATCATAGACAACATGTCTACAAAAAAGCAGCCCATTCTAAAACCTCTAGGTGCCCCAAAGGGTGTTGGGTTATTAATGGGTCAAAATTTTGCTGGGTCATCCGATCCTGACCCTATATATATATATATATATATATATATATATATATATATATATATATATATATATATATATATATATATATATATATATATATATATATATATATATATATATATATATATAGGGTCAGGATCGGATGACCCATCAAAATTTTGACCCATTAATAACCCAGCACCCTTTGGGGCACCTAGAGGTTTTAGAATGGGCTGATTTTTTGTAGACATGTTGTCTATGATATGTTGATCATCCTCACAAAAAATCAGCCCATTCTAAAACCTCTAGGTGCATCAAAGGGTGCTCTTCAAATCAACGGTTAAAATTGACAGTCAAAAACCGTTGATTTGAAGTGCGCATTTGATGCACCTAGAGGTTTTAGAATCGGCTGATTTTTTGTGAGGATGATCAACATACCATAGACAACATCCCTACAAAAAATCAGCCCATTCTATAACCTCTAAGTGCCTCAAAGGGTGCTGGGTTATTAATGGGTCAAAATTTGCTGGGTCATCCGATCCTGACCCATATATATATATATATATATATATATATATATATATATATATATATATATATATATATATATATATATATATATATATATATATATATATATATATATATATATATATATATATATATATATATATATATATATATATATGAGGAATGATAGGCTGCGGCGTGCGGTATAGATGCGGTGCAAAATCCTGGTCGTCGGATCGCTCGGATCGGCTGCGGATCGTGCGCAAACCCCCCGCAAACCTCCCGCCGTCTGATCATCTTCCCATCCGTCCGATGCCGTATAAATCCTTTCCGCTCGGTGTATTTCTATGAGGATTTGATTCCCATCCGTTCGATCGAGGTGATCGAACGGACTAAAAAATTTTCGCTGTTACTGTAGCGGCTACAGTAACAGCGAAAAACCGTTTAGTCCGTTGGATTCCCATCGATCCAACGAATGGGAATCAACTTGAATCCCATCCGTTGGATCGATGGGAATCCAACGGACTAAACGGTTTTTCGCTGTTACTGTAGCCGCTACAGTAACAGTGAAAATTTTTTAGTCCGTTCGATCACCTCGATCGAACGGATCGGAATCAAATCCTCATAGAAACACACCGAGCGGACTGGATTTATACGGCATCGGACGGATGGGAATATGATCAGACGGCCGGGAGGTTTGCGGAGGGTTTGCGCGCGATCCGCAGCCGATCCGAGCGATCCGACGGCCAGGATTTTGCACCGCATCTATCAGGCGGGCACCGCACGCCGCAGCCTATCATTCCTCTATATATATATATATATATATATATATATATATATATATATATATATATATATATATATATATATATATATATATATATATATATATATATATATATATATATATATATATATATATATATATATATATATATATATATATATGGGAGGGATACTCTTACTCATGGCCTCTTACTCATATAGTTACCTATGATCCGGGCCGTCCATTAGATCCCAATGTACGGTTCGGATTAGATGGGGAGTTAAAGCAATGGTGTCTGCATTAAATGCCCGTATTAAAAGCCCGCATTTAATGTGGACACCATTGCTTTAACTCCCTATCTAATCCGAACCGTACGTCAGGATCTAATAGACGGTCCGAATAATAGGTAACTATATGAGTAAGAGTATCCCTCCCCATATATATATACTAGTACATGCCCATGCCTGTCGGCACTGTAGTGGGCCGCCTTCGGCGGCAACACATCTGTCGGCACTGCAACGGACCGTCTTCAGCGACAACACATCTGTCGGCACTGTGGGGGAAAATCTTCGTGCCGACCCGAAGACTCTCGCAGCACCAGTCAATTGGAGTTGAAGTTGACGTCGAAGATCGTTGGTCGATCTGTTGATTGGAGTTGAAGTTACCTCTTTCGATATGTAAACAGAGAGGCAATCAGAGAGAGAGTTTGACACAGGAGATGTGATCTCGGAGTTCAGCCGAAGCCTACGTCTCCGTGCTATAGGGAGCAACCCGAATTCACTAACACTTATGTTGAAGTGATCTCGACAGGCCGAGTATCACTGAAAACTCTAATCTCTCCGAGAGAAAAAGAAGATCAAAGAGAGGTGGAAGATGGGAAGTTGGAAATCCCAGAGCTCTGGTTTTTTAGAACTGAGAGTTCGATCTCAGATTCGATCCTTTTACATTCGAAGGCTCTGCTATTTATAGGCTTCTCTGGGAGGAATTCCGGGGCAAATGGCGATTTTCTGCTGTCGTATTTGGGGATCCTTCAGGTAAAGCTGGCGGGCCCCGCTACCGTCTTCTGGGGGATTCTACAGGCTCGTGGGCCCACCAAGCAGGGCCGGTGGGTCCCCTGGTAGTCTTCGTGGGCCCACCAGGCAGGGCCGGTGGGTCCCGTGGTAGTCTTCGTGGGCCCACCAGGCAGGGCCGGTGGGTCCCGTGGTAGTCTTCGTGGGCCCACCAGGCAGGGCCGGTGGGTCCCATGGTAGTCTTCGTGGGCCCACCAGGCAGGGCCGGTGGGTCCCATGGTAGTCTTCGTGGGCCCACCAGGCAGGGCCGGTGGGTCCCGTGGTAGTTGGTAAACTTCTGCCAAAATTTGCACCCACAGTTACCCACTCCAAGTTAGCTAGAGATCATCTGGCTGGCTTGGATTTGGTGCAAAAAAAAAAAACAGCAACCCCCTGTCTAAAAAAGGTACAAAGAGGCTTGTCGAAATGTTAGTATAAAAAAGGCTGATCGGTCAATTTTGACTGATCGGCCAATTTTGACTGATCGGTCAATTTTGATCGATCGGTCAAATTTTGACCGATCGGTCAATTTTGACCGATCGGTCAAATTTTGACCGATCGGTCAAAATTCAACCGGTCAAGAATCGGGTGATCGGTCAAAAAACATGGTTTTTTGACCGATTCAGTAGGAATTTTGATCGATCGGTTGAAATTTGACCGATCGGTTAATTTTTGACCGATCGGTCATATTTGATCGATCGGTTCAATTTTGACTGATCGGCCAATTTTGACTGATCGGTCAATTTTGATCGATCGGTCAAATTTTGACCGATCGGTCAAATTTTGACCGATCGGTCAAAATTCGACCGGTCAAGAATCGGGTGATCGGTCAAAAAACATGGTTTTTTGACCGATTCAGTAGGAAATTTGACCGATCGGTTAATTTTTGACCGATCGGTCATATTTGACCGATCGGTCAAATTTTGACCGATCGGTCAAAATTCAACCGGTCAAGAATAGGGTGATCAGTAAAAAAACATGGTTTTTTGACCGATTCAGTAGGAAATTTGACCGATCAAGAATAGGATGATCGGTCAAAAAACATGGTTTTTTGACCGATCCAGTAGAAATTTGACCGATCAAATTATTTTTGCCGATCGGTCAAGTTTGGCCGATCGGTAAAAAATTATCCGGTCAAGGTTCGAGTGATCGGCAAAAAACCTTGGTTTTTTGCCAGATCCAGTAGAAATTTGACCGATCGAATGATTTTAGCCGATCGGTCAAGTTTGACCGATCGGTTAAAAAATATCCGGTCAAGGTTCGAGTGATCGGCGAAAAACCTTGGTTTTTTGCCAGATCCTGTAGAAATTTGACCGATCGAATGATTTTTTCCGATCGGTCAAGTTTGACCGATCGGTAAAAAATTATCCGGTCAAGGTTCGAGTGATCGGCAAAAAACCTTGGTTTTTTGCCAGATCCAGTAGAAATTTGACCGATCGAATGATTTTTGCCGATCGATCAAGTTTGACCGATCGGTAAAAAATTATCCGGTCAAGGTTCGAGTGATCGGCAAAAAACCTTGGTTTTTTGCCAGATCCAGTAGAAATTTGACCGATCGAATGATTTTAGCCGATCGGTCAAGTTTGACCGATCGGTTAAAAAATATCCGGTCAAGGTTCGAGTGATCAGCAAAAAACCTTGGTTTTTTGCCAGATCCAGTAGAAATTTGACCGATCGAATGATTTTAGCCGATCGGTCAAGTTTGACCGATCGGTTAAAAAATATCTGGTCAAGGTTCGAGTGATCGGCAAAAAACCTTGGTTTTTTGCCAGATCTAGTAGAAATTTGACAGATTAGTTGAAAGTTTTGAACCTGCCCTCAGAGAGGGTTTCATAACTGTTCCGTTCTTCGATCTTCTGGCAGAGTTTTGATCATTGATGGAGTTTGATCCTTCCTGTTTTGAGTCTTTGGTTGGCTTGAATGAGGCTTTTAACCGGCGGTCCGGTTTGCTCAGACCGGTGGCTCGCTTGGACCGTTGGTTCACGTGGACCGGTGGTTCGACGTTTCGTCTGGTCCGACGGTTCGCCTGATTTTGCGCTTGCTGTGGATGGATGCCACGCGTTCCTGCAAAAACACACGATTTGATACGGTGAAGACACGTGTCTTCTCGATTTGCGTACCTGTTTTACCCTGGGTATATAAGTTTCACTGGCTGTCAGTTTTGCCTCACGCTTCCAAAATTTTTCGAAGTCCAGACGCTTTTGCTCCCGATTTCTGCTTTTACTCGATCGATCAGATGGCATCTTCTGGAAGCTCGAAGAAGTCAGGCGGGGTCCCTTCGAAGAGGAAAGGGAAAGAGATTGTTGAGGTTCCATCCTCTCCGAAGGGCGGCCGCGGCAAGGGCAAGGCCGTGCTTGCCGAACTCGGACAGCTGGGCAAAAGACACCAAGGAGTAGGGTTTGCTTCTGCACCGTCAAGGCCAGAGCAGATTCCCAAGGCAAAGTTTGTCCTCTGCCCGCAGTTACCTCTGTCGGTGGAACCGGAATTTGGGTATAACATTGGCGGCAAACTCACTGACGTGAAGAGGGAGAAACTGGAGAAGCTGTTAGCGTGTTTTACTGAGGGGAAGGCCCAGCCAGCGCTTCCGGGAGTTATGTCAGCTTTTGGCATTGACAGACGGACAATCTTTGTCTCGTATGCGAGCAAAGAGCAGGTGATGGGGACTATCGTCACGATCGGCCAGCTCAACTGTGGACTGCGCCTTCCATTGCCTCCCTTTGCTGCGAGGTTACTGAACCTCTCTGGTCTCTGTCCCGGGCAGGTGACTGGAAACTCCTGGAGGATCATCTATGCTTTCTGTCGCGTAGAATCGGACTTCCAGAAGGAGCTGAGGGAATGCTATTCCAGCCTCCCCGAAGGTGAAGAAGCCCGGATAGAGTTTGGATATTTTTTCTATCACTACCGATGGGCCTGGAGGAAAGACAGTCCATTCTTCTATCTGACGGGTGTGTCTGCTCTTCGGCCGATCGAGGACACTATTGGTTCTGATAAGCTTTACACTGACTGGCCGCTGTCGGTGTCTGGTGCCTGGACCCCGATGTCTGTTCCTGAGGTCCCGCGATACAATGTGCATGATGAAATAGACATGTTCAGTATAGGAGGAGCTCTTGCGTGGTCTCCGGAGCAGGTGGGAGCTGTTGATAATCTCTTCCTGGAATTAACCTACGGGACCCGATCTTGGAAGCAGTTCTCGAACTGCCCAGTTCGACACGGCAAGGCCAACCTTCTCCACCGATCGAAGGCCCGCTATGAAGACAATGAGGTCATCTACTCAGATTATGAGGAGGACCCTCAGTCTGGAAAAATTGTTAGGAGGCTCCGGTTCGAGAAGAAGGTTTATGGAGCCAGGCGCGCACTTCCCTCGGAGGAGAAACTGGTAACTCCGAAGGGGCCAGCGAAGAAGAAAAGGAAAGTGCTAGTTGAGGAGGAGAAGAAAAAAGAAGAAGAGGGGGAAGAAGAGGAAGGTGAAGACGATGGTGATGATGATGATTCCGACGACAGCAGCGACAGTGGTGAAGGAAATGGAGACGATGGTGAGGGCGAAGGACATGGAGGTGGCGAGGAAGAAATTCCTCCCACCCCCACTGGTGGTACCGAAGGACATGGGGGTGGTGAGGAAGAAATTCCTTCCACCCCCATTGGTAAGGCCGATGAGGATTCGCAGCCGATCCTTATTGACCAAGTTAAAGCTCGCAAGATGGAAGCGGTCATGGATGCAACGGGCGATGGCCCTAAGGTGATTCCTACTTACGACTTCGGGGAGCTGAAAAAGAACCCGCTGCGCTTCAAGATTAGGATATCGGGGAGTGGTGGGGTTGGAAGCAACCCTGCACCTCTCGATCAAATACCTCCCGAGGTTCCCCGTCTCGAAGGGGCGACAATAAGTGGGGGTGTGGAGGTTGAACAACCCCCACTCCCTTCGCGATCTCTGGCGGAGGAAGTTGCTGCTATGGTGGCAGGGCTTACCTCCTCAAGTGGACAAGAAGACAAAGGGGGAGCATCACCTCCTCGAGATGTTCCCTCTCCTGCTCACTTGGAGAGAGGAAGCCGGGTGGGTGATGCTACTCCTCATCCTTTGCCAGAGCCAACCCCCACCAAGGAGAAATCGACCCCCAAGGGTAAGAGCTCCGACAGTGGGAAGGGAAAGGCTCCCCAAGTCGAGGCTTCAGGTATCTGTACTAACCTGTTTTGATTGACTTCCTTGTCTTTGAAGCTCGAGAATATACTAATACTTAGAATTGCTGCATGGATTGTAGGTACACCTGCTGGCCCGGCTAAGAAGAAAATAAGGAGTTTGGGTGATGTTGACATCAATCATCCCACTAACACGATCCGGAAGCTTTGCAATCTTCCGGATGCTACTTTTGAAGAAGCCTTCGATCGGCTTGAAATAGTGGTATGTGCATATGCTTGACCGATCATTTGAGTTGTATCTTCAGAATAATTCTAACTCTTTGTCCATTTGCAGAACTCAGCCTGTTTGAGAATCGCAAGCAAGCTTTCCAGGAAGGCAGGAGAACGGGAGGCCGTATCCGAGGTAACCCGTTTGACGGCCAAACTGAAGGCTGTGAGCGAGGAAAGAGATAGGCTGGGGGAAATCCTATCTTCGAAGAAAACCTCTCTCAAGGCCAAGATTGAGGATCTTCGCAAGGGGAAGCTGGAGATCAAGGGGCTGCAGGATCGTTGTGAGGCGCAGAGTCACGAGCTTGAATCCTTGAAGAATCGACTCTCCAAGGTTGAGGACGTGTCATGCGGTCGCACCAACGAGATCAAGGAGCTGAAAGAACGACTTGCTACTCAACATGCTGCTTTTACTGCCAGGGAAGAGACTTCCAAGAAGGCACTGGAGCATGCATTGTCTGAATGCAAGAGTTACAAAGAAACGGCCGAGAAAGCGGCAGAGGCACTCAGGGCACATGTCAGCAGTATCCGATCCTCGAAAGCTTCGGTTGCGAGCAAGGCTCGTGGCGAATCTGAAGGGGAGAAGTCGCGCGTTCCAAGCGTAGCCAAGCCCTGATGTGTTTTTGCCTTTTTCTTTGTTGTTTACACTTGTAAACTTTTGATATGTAGCAGCTCGACATTGTACTTGACCAATTTTTGATAATAGAAGATATCTTTCTGGTGCTTGAAATTGAATGTCTTGAGTTGAATGTCATTGAATGTCCTGTTCTGGATAGCATTGAAATATTTGAATACATATACACACTTGAATGCAAAGGGATGAGTCGCAACTCGATCACCCAAACTGTTGAATAACTTGAAAATTGAACTTTGTTGGAGCACGACTTGAAATCGTTAACATTTGTACGTGAGGGGTTGAGTCGCAACTCAAGCACCCAAACTTGTTAGACGATATTGAAATTGAAGGTTGTGTTGTAGCACAACTTGAAATCGTTAACATTTGTATGTGAGGGGTTGAGTCGCAACTCAAGCACCCAAACTTGTTAGATGATATTTGAAATTGAAAGTCATTTAACGTTTGCACGTAAGGGCTAGTGTCGCAACACGAACTCCCAAACTCGTTAAATGACCAGTGACTTGAAGGTTGTATTGTAGCACAACCCGAAACCGTTTAACATTTGCGTGTAAGGGGTTGAGTCGCAACTCAATCACCCAAACTTGTTAAACAACCTGGTAATTTGAATGCTGATAACTTTGAGCTTGAATGTAGATAGCTTGAAACTGCTCCAGAATTTGAATCGATAAGATGAACATTTTAAAGCAATCTTTATCCAGCTTGGAATTTACATCGAGGATAGAGCATTTTGAAATGTCTAGCTTTCCAAGTTCGTGGCAATTGATAGGATCCTTTGCTTTCTCCTGATTTTGATCATGTCTGGACTTTCCCAGTTGGGAGCTAGTTTCCTGCTGCTGTGTTTTCTGGCAATACGAATAGTTGTTTGAAAGTTGACCATCTCTAACCCCCAGATCTTTCAATCTCAAGGGAGATCTTCACTGTCGATGCTTGACGGAATGATCTTGCCCGCCTTTGACAAATTCTTGGAGATGTCCTATACGTAGCAGATCTTCCAAATGATACTTTAGCCGATGGCATTGATCGGTAGAATGCCCATGACTGCGATGGAAATCACAGTAGACTGTTTTATCTGCAGTGAACTTGGTGTCGAGCTGCAGTGGATTAGGCCATCGGAGGAACTCTTCGTGTTGAATGCGATCGAGGATTTGCTCGATTGGTAAATTCCACTTGGTGAAAGTGGTCTTGTTTGGAGGAGATCGACGTCCATCATTTCTTGACCGCTTATTGGCTGGAGGGGCTGCTGCCTCAGCATTGTGGGCTTTTGCAGCATACTTTGGAGTTTCTCTTTCAGCAGGCTTCGCTTCGTCTCTCGCCCTTTCCGAGCGACTTGATCGTCTTCGACCTCGATCTCTCTCTGGATTCGATCGAACATAGCCCCCAGAGAAGGAGGAGGATTGCGGATGAAGTCGTTGTAGATGTGTAGATCAAAGCGGAGAGCGTTCTGGAAAGCCAACATGATGGCTTCATCATCCAGATGTCTTCCAGAGAGGGCAGCATGCTCGTTGCGAAACCTCCTAGTGAA
Source organism: Chamaelirium japonicum (assembly GCA_947650365.1). Taxonomy (NCBI): domain Eukaryota; kingdom Viridiplantae; phylum Streptophyta; class Magnoliopsida; order Liliales; family Melanthiaceae; genus Chamaelirium; species Chamaelirium japonicum. The sequence goes on from CANTAL010000012.1 coordinate 2,316,027, forward strand.
ACTTCGGAGAGTCTCATCAGCACCCATCCTTAACCGATAGAGAGAGTCGAGCTTCTTCTCGGGCTTCAGATTGAGCTGATAATGCTGCACAAAGAGTTTAGCCAAAACATCGAACTGGGTGATAGACCCAGCTCGGAGATTGTGATACCCGTCGAGCGACGATTCATCGAGACTTCCTGCAAAAGTGCGGCAGAGCACATTGTTTTCTTCTTCGTGTGGCGTTAGAGCTTGCTTGAATGCGAGGATGTGGAGAGTAGGGTCTCCTCGTATGCAGTTGAATTTGGGGAGGATAGGAGTTCTCCATCCCCTTGGAAATGTTGACTCGAAGAGGCTTCGATGTAGAGGCCCGGCAGAGGAATATCCATCCCTACGACCATGTTCTCGACCTAGAGATGGGTCAAGAGGCAAGATCGCAAGGTCTTGCTCAGGCACTGAAGTATTTGTCGGTTGAAGTCTATGTCGGAGGTCCGATCCAAGCCCACTTTGAAGTGGAATGGAAGGGGAGACTCTACTCTTTGAAGGAGCGCCTTTCATTTGGTGCCTCCTTGGTATGTTGAGTTTTGAAGGTGTCCTCTTGTCGCAGTTGCGGCCAGAAGACGATTGGGAAGACTCGTCTTCGAGGCGATCCCAAACACTTTGCTTCCAGGGGGTAGCAGAGGGAGTTGGATCACGTCGAATCCTTTCGAGGGCAGTAGTATCCATTGACCTCCGTTGTTCGGAGTGGATGGAATGTCGAGGAAGATCGACTCTCTCGGTTGTGGAGGGGATTGGAAGAGCAATTCCAGCCTCGGAGGCTGCCTTCTTCAGAGCATCCCTCTCAGCAGTGAGGGTGGCATTCTGTTTTGCCAATTGAAGCAGCTGGAAGTCGACTGCAGAAATTTGGTAGGTCGATGAAGGGTCTTCAGCAGGAGTGGGTGTTGTTTGCCCAATCGACTGTCGCGCGGGGTGGGCGATAGGTCGATCGACAGACTTGCCACTCCCTGAACGAACCCCCATCTCAGGAACAGCAAGGGGCTGTCCGAAGTTGAGCCTTTGACTCATTGAACGAGTCTCAGGACGAGCTTGTTGTTGAGTGTTACTTCCTTCTGGTTGACCTTGATGTTTCGTCCTCGCCATTCAGAAAGCGAAAGGTGCAACGAGAGTGCCGTTCAGTTGTCTGATCAACCGAGAGGGCGAGGAAGTTTGACTATCAAGATCAGTTGTAGGTTCAACCGATCAAGTAGTAACGGAGAGTTGGACTTTTTGATCGGATCCCACAGACGGTGCCAAACTGTGGGGGAAAATCTTCGTGCCGACCCGAAGACTCTCGCAGCACCAGTCAATTGGAGTTGAAGTTAACGTCGAAGATCGTTGGTCGATCTGTTGATTGGAGTTGAAGTTACCTCTTTCGATATGTAAATAGAGAGGCAATCAGAGAGAGAGTTTGACACAGGAGATGTGATCTCGGAGTTCAGCCGAAGCCTATGTCTCCGTGCTATAGGGAGCAACCCGAATTCACTAACACTTATGTTGAAGTGATCTCGACAGGCCGAGTATCACTGAAAACTCTAATCTCTCCGAGAGAAAAAGAAGATCAAAGAGAGGTGGAAGATGGGAAGTTGGAAATCCCAGAGCTCTGGTTTTTTAGAACTGAGAGTTCGATCTCAGATTCGATCCTTTTACATTCGAAGGCTCTGCTATTTATAGGCTTCTCTGGGAGGAATTCCGGGGCAAATGGCGATTTTCTGCTGTCGTATTTGGGGATTCTTCAGGTAAAGCTGGCGGGCCCCGCTACCGTCTTCTGGGGGATTCTACAGGCTCGTGGGCCCACCAGGCAAGGCCGGTGGGTCCCCTGGTAGTCTTCGTGGGCCCACCAGGCAGGGCCGGTGGGTCCCGTGGTAGTCTTCGTGGGCCCACCAGGCAGGGCCGGTGGGTCCCGTGGTAGTCTTCGTGGGCCCACCAGGCAGGGCCGGTGGGTCCCATGGTAGTCTTCGTGGGCCCACCAGGCAGGGCCGGTGGGTCCCATGGTAGTCTTCGTGGGCCCACCAGGCAGGGCCGGTGGGTCCCGTGGTAGTTGGTAAACTTCTGCCAAAATTTGCACCCACAGGCACTGTAGCGAGTCGCCTTCGGCGGCAACACACTTGAAAGCATTTGGCAATAAAACATTTTTGACAACAACACCGGCATATTCATAGGGCCACCCATTTTATCGCCCGTGCCAATTGGCACGAAACGGGCGCTTTTGGCATCGACCAACTATGTAATGACCTGGATAATTCTGGTAATTAGAATGGTTAGTTTTCTCAGCTTTTATTATTTGCGAATAATTTTATTCTTCGTTGGTTTAATAAGAAATAAAATCTTAGAAAATTCTTTGATTATTTTGTCTTCACCGTATCATAGTTTGCTCTTAATTTTGAGTTTCACGCAAGGCTATCCGCACTCGTCGATCCGAGATGCGGGTAGGAAGTTAATTGCAGTTGTACCGCAGACTGTCCATTGGTATCACAGAAATTCTGCTATCATTCAGATATTAGAATAAATTTATGTTATACATCATCAGGTGCGCGTCGTCGCCCCGATTCCAACGCATATTTTTGGGAGATTTTTCGACAAGTGGTTAGGGAGATATGATTTTTCGAAGTTTGCATTGCGGTTAGGCATTCGGATCCGATCCGGATTAGGATTAGGACTCCAATCCGAACTGAATCAACCCATCCAAATCTAATCCGATCAGCAGGAGATAATTTGTCCCCTCTTCCGTTAGCCTTGGTTTCATTCCCATATGTTCGATGAGGATCGGACGGTGGGAGGGGGAGACCCCTTCTCCAAGTCATTAGGGTTTTCTCTCTAAAAACATTCATCGTATACCTCCTCTCTTTACCCATTGTGTGCACCTACATCCAGATCTCTCTCTTTCTGCGTTCCCCTCTCCCCAACAGCCCTCTCGTCGGCAACGTTGATCCCCTCCGGTAAGAATCCTCCCCACCTCCTCCTTCCTCTCCCTATTCTCATCTTCTTCTCTTCTCCTTCCTCCTCTCTTCTTCTCCATGCTGATCTTCTCCTCTCTTTTTATTTTATTTTTTTTTCTCTTTGGGTTGCTGCTGTAATCAATAGGAATAACAACCAAGGATGAAGGGATTGTTTGGTCCTCCTCCCCTTTCTTTTGATCACAGCAGATTTGTAAGAAATTGGCCTTGTTTTAGACTTGATTGGACCCTCTTTCAAGTGCTTCTTAGTTGTTGTTTCATAACAAAATTCAAACCAAAACATTCCCCTTTCGGTCCTTACTTCCACCGCCTCGCTGCAGAAATTTTGCCGGCAAAACAGTAGTTGTCATGGCCCTTGTGTAGGCCTTTTATTCCACCAATTTCACCTCTTGTCTCACTGCATTATGCTGAAACGTTCACCCTTGGACAGCCATGAAACCTTGGCGATTTCAGATTTCTTTAAGTCTGTTTGTCCTCTAATCTCCTCTCTTCATCTCTCTTAAAGTTTCTCTCTAATTCTCATACTTCTCCCTTCCTTGTATTCTTTATCTAAAATTTATCTAATTTGTATCTCTATACAATGAAATCTAATACATGTGTTTTAATCGTATTTGTAACTACCTGTAGGAATTACCGATTGTACCCGAATCTGAAGCGAAGCAACACGTAGGTTGTAGTCACGCTTCAACTGGTTAGTCGTACTGCATGCCACTAGTTTAAATAAATATTTTAATCATAAAATATTGCATGTTTAGTTAGGAATCGTGGCCGTGGCACATAGCGATGTGCTAGGCCATTAGGTAGATCTTATATTAAATTGTGTTTATTATTCGCGATGGGTGATATCCCGTGTCGCATGGGGAACATGGTGATGTTCCCAGACTTTAGCATGGTAATTACTGTTCTCGGTATCAAATTGGCCGAGGGTTGACCTCTTTTCTACTTTGGGTTGTACCCCAGGATACTCGTACAATATTTTACACTGGGACTAAGTAGCGAGAAGTGGCTTAGAAGGATGGATTTTACAAGCTTTACAAGTTTCTTGATTTTAATGAATTACGATTTTAAATCGGGAATAAGTCATGGCAGGTTGCATGACTTGGAAGGAAAATACCATGGCAGGTAGCATGGTATCTGTCATTGCAATAGCATGACAGGCTGCCCAGGGTTCGGGTAGGAGGTCCATGTGTACACAAGGGTAGTGAGCCCCCGAGTGTAGCATAGTCTGAATAAAGTAAGTAGGACCAAAGGGTTGGGCTAGGAGAGAAAGAAAAGTACAAGAATGATAATCCCTGGCGGGGACAGATTTAGTTAGCCCAATCCTGGAATTTATTCCAAAGAAAGTAAGTTGGGCCGGAGTTGCTCCACCGTGAGAGACGGGAAACCCCACTTGGCCACTTGGGTGCAGTACAGTACTGTGTTTGTGCACGCTTCTTTTTTCTCTCAGTGCACAGGAGGATAGAGTAGGTTCCCCTCTGAAGTGAAATTGAGACCCTATGACACACTTCTTTTCTCTCTTAGTGCCATAGTAATGTCATCGGGACAGTAAAAACCGAGTGCTCATACTTCTTTTCTTTTCTTCTTTTTTTCTCTTATTTTGTTTTCTGTTTTGATCACTTTAGGGATTTTCTCTCATGAAGTGGAATGGGACACCTCATGAGGGAATCATCTTCACAACTTAAAATGTAGGACAATGGGTTCTCTCATGAAGTGATATGGGTTGCCTCATGAGGGAATCGTCTGTTAGTATGTGTATCATATAAATAATAAGTGGACACTGTAGAGTAGAGTACATTATATAGATTTGTAGTACTTCTGGTTGTAGTTTTACAGTTTCTTTACAATACTTCTTTTGCAGTTACTTGTTCTTTTGATGTTAATTTTGTATAAATAAATTTGATAAATATATATTGTTGTATATAGTTGCTTCTACTTGTTTTTGCTAGGACCACTGAGTAATCGTACTCAAGGGGAGTTGGTTGTTGTTTTTCTCTCCCCCAGGTTCTCACCACCAGGTGGAGCATTAGGTGCGTGATTACAGTTCCTGTTCTAGTAGGAGTAGCAGTGTGGCGCAGGAGTTTGCGAGGGTAGGGGTGATAGCTGTAGTTTCTATTCTGTCTTTTATTTTAGTATAGTTCTTTTGTAATAATGAAAGTGGACATGAGACAATGGTTATTATATTTAATGGACTTGGTTTATTATCACTCTGTGGTTTCTGTTTATCTTTCATATAAATCACCCTCGAGTTTTGGACCCTCTCTCCTTAGTCTGAAGTTTGGGGTGTGACAAACTATCCCTCCTCTATAATCGATCAATCACAGCTGTCTCTATTCGAACGGATTCCTCGAGATCGACCCGATGGTTTGGGGCGATCGAAATTTCAGCAGGTGGGTTTATAGTCGTTGATGCGAACAACGATCACGCGATAAACAGTCAAGTTTAGTGCAGTTTTAATGGGCTGGGATTTTAGGGGTTTAGTGCAGTTTAAATGGGTCGGAATTTGAAACCAAGGGGAGGGAGTTGGTTGATAGGGAAATAGAGGTCGTGCGTTAATTTTTGAACAAATGGTTAGATCTACTCGGATTATTTTTGTCCAGTCAGCTTGTCCTAGTCAGCTTCCGTTTTGTCTAGTCAGCACAAAACCGACGTGCCATGTTATATATATATATATATATATATATATATATATATATATATATATATATATATATATATATATATATATATATATATATATATATATATATATATATATATATATATATATATATATATATATATATATATATATATAGGGGCATGCTATGCTGCGGCATGCGGTACGTGCGGCACCGCACCGCAGCCGTCTGATGCACACGCTGCTTGCATCGCATGCACGTAGCGGTGCATCAGACGGCATGCGGTAGGTGCCGCACTTACCGCATGCCGCATTATAGCATTTCTCTCTCTCTCTCTCTCTCTCTCTATATATATATATATATATATATATATATATATATATATATATATATATATATGTATATATATATATATATATATATATATATATCAGACGGGAACCACCTCCGGTGACTTCTAGCACCTCCTGATTATGAATTTGAATGACCTTTGTTTTCGTTTAAGGCTTTGATAGCCATCGGTGACCTATCAAAGCAGCGAATAACGCTGTTTTCAAAAATAGCATCTTCTCTCTCTCTCTCTCTCTATATATATATATATATATATATATATATATATATATATGTATATATATATATATATATATGTATATATATATATATATATATATATGTATATATATATATATATATATATATATATGTATATATATATATATATATGTATATATATATATATGTATATATATATATATATATGTATATATATATATATATAGGGAAATGGGTTCCTGGTACATTGTACCAGGATATTGCCTGTGACATAGCCCCGGGTGATGACACGTGGCTGCTGCGCTGTGCGCTGCCGAACCCAACCCGATCCCGCTCCCGCACCGCACCGCACTGCACCGCACAGCAACCCGATCCCAACCTGATCCCAGACCGTCCGATCGTGCCCGGTAAGGTGATCGAGCGGCCGTTACAGTTTTCGCTGTTACTGTAGCGGCTACAGTAACAGCGAAAACTGTTACTGACCGTCCGATGCCGTATAAATCCAGTCCGATCGGTGTGTTTCTATGATGATTTGATTACCATCCGTTCGATCGATAGGATCGAACGGACTAAAAAATTTTCGCTGTTACTGTAGCGGCTACATTTGGCTGCTGCATTTGGCTGATCTTTACCGGCTAAGGCGACGATGGTCGCCGCTAGCCTTCATTTATTCCGATAGCTAAAATGGCCGCCACTTTTGGATATTTTTTCGACCAGTCTCAACTTGGCACTAGGGGTGTGCAAGATTCAAACCAAACCGACCAAACAAAACCAAACCAGCTGATTTTGATTGGTTTTGACATGGACCAGATTGGATTGAGTTTTTAAAAAACCGACATAATTGGATCGGTTGACAGATTTGTAATTGTAAAACCGATCTAAACCAAACAAAACCAACATTTGCATATACATATGTCATTTTATTAAGTATACCATATGTCCTCAAAAACCCTTGCTACCAATAACCTTTGCAATATTATAGGATGACTCAAAATCAGTTAAAAATCTTATTTAGTTTTAATGATTTGACAATAATTATTAATTTTTAAGTTGAAACTATGTCCTAATAGAAGTAGAAAAAAGTCCAATAAAAATATGGGCCAAAGCCCAAACCGACCATCCAATTCAATCCAAACCGATTTTAATTGGATTGGATCGGATTAGATTCCACAGTTCAGTTTGGATCGGATTGAAAATACTCAAAACCGATCAAGATTGGATCGGTTTGGATTTTCCTTAAATAGGTTAGTTTCGAACTGATGCACACCCCTACTGCCCGCCGCTTAGGTGGCCTTAGAAACCAAATTCTTAATGCTATGTAGCCAGCTTGTTTGTCAACTTTTGTTGCACGTGACATTCAGAGCCATGTTCTCAAAGATCTGTGTCATATATATGTATATATATATATATGAAGGAAATGTGGATTTCAAAACACTTCATAATGTAAAGAGGTCATGTTTGAAATATTTTAATTGTTTCATGGATATCTTTTTATTACAAAGGACATGTTTGAAGGATGACTGGTTGGAGTTCAAAAGCGTTCAAAAAGGCATATTCTCTCCTTATCCCTTTGATCTGTCTTTAAAATGAAGGCATCCGTTGGAGATGTATAAACATCCATCTCAATCCTTGATCACAAGCTTTATGGCTCCAAAGCCTCCATCTAAGCATCAAAAACAAAATTTAGTACTCATAGCTGCCGCCTACTATACTCACGTCTTCTGCGGGCTAATGAGCGGATTGCACTTTGCACCATGTGCTGGTTCCGTCTCTGGTTTGTGCGGAGTTGACACCGACGTGTCTTCCCCTTAATGTGAGAGGACTCGGAGGGGGGGGGGGGGGGGGGAGCATAATTATTAGAGATAGGGGGGGGGTCGGGCCATAATTATTAGAGATAGGAATTGGCCGCCGCCCACATTTGCATGATCCACCTGGCTTGGAAGACCAGCAACCGTTGTACCACTTTCCCCCATATTAGGGGAGTGTCTGATATTCACACGCCTCTTAGTTTGAAAAATCTACTGCAATTACTGTCCGGTGGTCCGAAGGCCGCCTGTCATTCGAAAGGTCACCGATGAATGGGCTCTTGGCCTGGTGCCGGTGGTACTCCTCCGCTCCCACGTGGGAAAGGATCCCTGTTCCAATCCCCGTATATATATTCTCAAGGCCGTAGTGTCTTGTTTGCATGTGTGAATCTTGACCGTTGATGTTATGTCTACATTTTTTTTTTTTTTGAGAACCCCTTCTAAAGGAGGGAGGGTTTGGCGGACCCCAACCAGAAGTCATTAAAACCTAAGATAACAGATTGTTACAAAAACTGATAGCCTCCGCCCCTAGTTTCTCTTTCCAAGGCACAATCCAAGCACTGAAAAAGGAAATCACCGAGTGCCGCAACTTATCCTGCCCTGCAGACTTACCGTTGAAGATTCTGCTATTCCGCTCAAGCCAGATAACCCACACGATTGCCATGACCAAAATGTCCCACGGCTTCCGGATCTCCACCGGAATTTTCCTTCTTCTCCAAGAAGTCCAAAGTCCCCTAAGGGTCCTGGGGTGCGAAGATAGTCCTGCTTTACTCTCGAAGTGATCGCACAGGACCCGAGCAAAAGGGCATCCGAGCAGAAGATGTGAGGACGTCTCCTCTTCCGAGGCGCAGAAGGTGCAGGAAGCATCCAATGCCTGGGGGTGATGACGCCGCATCAGATTCGCCTTCGTCAGAATCTTATTCCTCGAAGCCAACAAGGAAAAGATTTGGACCTTCGATGGAGCCTTCGACTTCCAGATAGCCTTAGCCAGCCCGTGCCGCTGCATTCGAGGCAGGAGATGATCATAGAAAGATCTAACTGTGAATACTCCTGAGGATGTGCCGCTCCACCGGACCTTATCCCGGACTGGCCTGAACGAAGCCGCCTGAAGAATCACGTGGAGGTCCTGCAACATGTTATGTCTACATGATGATAGGATTTAATAAAAAACAACTATGTTACCTCTTCGGAGCTCTTTAAAAGATGGAACCCAAATTGTTTGTCTCGTTTCTCTGCCCTATCTTCTGCACCTAACGTCATAGTCGTCCGTTGCATCTATACCCAGTTGCATCGCACTCAACCCCAACCGACAGAAGAAGGAACGGTTGTGATTGGCCCTAAGACAATGGCTCCAGCTTGGTACTTGATCGCTGACGCTCCTTTACCTGCCGGTTGGGATTGAGTGCGATGCACCGGTCAGGTATCGGTGCAATGGACGACTATGATATTGGGTGCAGACTATTTGGGTTCAGTTCTTTAGCACCTTATCCTCTGACCGCCTAGTCCGTCTAGCAAAAAATAAAAAGGACTCATGGTGGATTGGTCAAACTTTGTCTCATATCATACCCGGCCGTCTATAAATAGCATGCTAGTGATCCTTGGGACTCATATCAAATCAGCCAATTCTCTTCCCAAATCATTGGTAGTGCTCAACTCGGCTCCCGCCATGTCTCTTTTGTTTCAAAGAAGCTAGCCGAGCCTCAACCATGTCGAATCCACCAGCCTCTCTTTCGACTCAAAGATCCTTAACCATGCCGGAAGTGAATCAGATCCAGCCCCCGACTTACGGGAACCTGATCACCGTCCTTAGCATCGACGGCGGTGGGATAAGAGGGATCATCCCCGCCACCATCCTCGCCTTCTTGGAGTCCCAACTTCAGGAGATTGATGGAGGGGATGCAAGGATCGTGGACTATTTCGACGTGATCGCAGGGACGAGCACCGGCGGGCTTGTGACCGCAATGATCACGGCGCCGGACGAGAACAACCGCCCTCTCTTTACAGCTGAAGGCATCAAGACCTTCTACCTGGAAAACTGCCCCAAGATCTTCCCACAATCCAGGTAAATCACATTAAACATGGATGAAACTAATGCAATCAGTTGTTATTTTACTGATTTTTTTTTTTTTTCGTCGCAGCGGGGGATTACTTGGTGGAGTCTCTAAATTTCTCGAAACATTTAGTGGGCCAAAATACAATGGAAAGTATCTGCATCAGATCATCAAGGAAAAATTAGGGAGTTTGAAGTTGCACCAGACCTTGACGAATGTGGTCATACCAACCTTTGATATCAAGCAACTCCAACCCACCATTTTCTCGTCCTATGAGGTTCCATTTCATTGCTTTCTCATTTTCTCTCATCTTTTTCCTTTGATAGAAGGTAGTGGACTTCCCACCAAATCTTTATTGGTATCTAGCTAATATGGTACCTAGAGAGGCATATAATAATATAAATAGGCCAACATAATAATAAAATCTCTTAACCATACATTAAATAATAAAATAATAAACCCTTCCCCTAAAGCATAATAGGACGCTTGGATCGGCGAAGTCCAGCTGAAGGTTCTTTTTCCGGATCTCTTTTCGATCTCCAAGAGACAAGAGGCTTCGGTTCATTTGATGATTAGGAGATCTAATTCAAGCTGTCGTTGGAGAATCCGTTTCTCTTCTCACCTCTCCCCGACGTTGCGTGTTCAGTTAGATGATCTTATGGAAATCCTCTCAGCTGTCATCATCAGGCAACAAGCGGATTGTACTAGGTGGAAGTGGTACCCGTCTGGGGTCTTTTCGATTAGATCCTTTTATAAGAAGCTGTTGCCACCGGTGGAGAGATTTTTGCCTTCTAGATCTATTTGGAATTCCAAAGCCCCATTGAAGGTCAAGATATTTTCTCTCTTAGCTTCGAGGAACAAGATATTGATGAAGGTAAATCTTATAAAAAGACATAATCCTCTTATTTCCCGGCTCTTCCTGCACCTTCTGCGGTAGGGTTGAGGAATCCTCTTCGCATCTTCTGCTCGAATGTTCTACGGCTAAGAAGATCTAGTTGCATTTTGAGGAGATCGGGGGTGTTGCCCCCACCCTCGAAATCTACGGGCTCTTTGGCACTCTTGGAGGCGCAGAGAAATTAAAAAGGATTTGCGAAGTCCTTGGGATATTCTGGCAATGAGCATACTTTGGACTCTTTGGCTAGAACTGAATAAAAGGATTTTTCACCGGAAGACGGCTACGAAGGAGGAGCTTAGCAAAGCCATCGTTGCTACCTTCAAGATTTGGATTGTACCTTGGGTGGAGAAATTCTCAGTAGAGGGCAGAGATTTTTGTAATCATATTTTTCCTTGATTTAGTTTAATAAAACTGGTTGGGGGCTGCCTAACCCTCCCTCCTCTAAGGAGGGGTTCTCAAAAAAAAAAAAAAAGCACAACACATAGCAACTATTGCTGGCAATTTTGGACCCGACACGAAGTTAGCGGTCTGGGTCAGGGTTAAACGGGTTCGGGTCGTAAACGGGTCGACACGATAGACCCATTTAATAAACAGGATGGGTCCTGGTTTAGGGTCCGAACAAGGTAGACCCGGGAAGACCCGTTTAAAATTCAACAGGTCATGTCGAGTCGGGTCTACCCGCAATCCGATACTGTAATAAATAGTACTAGCGGGTCTATCTGGTCAGGTCGGGTCGAGTCGGATTGGGTCGGATCGGGTCAACTGAGTAGACCCATGTGGTAAACGGGTCTTATCGGGTCTACCCGTTTATTAGCGGGTCAGGTACGGGTTTAGGATTTAGAAACTGTCACAAGGAATCACTAGCATGAACGAAGAGAGAGAGAGAGAGAGAGAGAGAGAGAGAGAGATGCTAGGGATTTTGGGGAGAATGATTGATTCCTTTCATTAGGCCAAGGGCTAAATATATATGTCACTCATACAAGAAAAAACAAGGGGTATCCTATACAGGCTATCTACGGGTATGTGTATCTCAACACTATACACTATCACTAACAGTCCCCCTCAAACTCAAGGTGGGTCATGCACCATGAGTTTGCTAATCAAAAACTGAAAACGTGGAGCAGGGTGTGACTTCGTGAAGAAGTCAGCAATCTGTTCTCCAGAGGAAACAAAGGGGAGAGAGATGGTCTCGGCCTCATACTCCTGGCGAGAGTAGTAGCAATCGAGCTCGATGTGCTTCGTCCTCTCGTGGAAGACCGGGTTGGTGACAATCTGTATTGCACTCCGATTGTCACAGTGAAGGGCTGTAGGTTCAGAGATCTCAACCCCTAGATCTCCAAGAAGTCGTCGCAAGTGAATGATCTCTTTGGTAGTAGAGGCCATGGCTTGAAACTCTACTTCAGTACTGGAGAGAGAGACAACGCTATGCTTCTTGCTGCGCCATGAGATAAGAGAATCTCCAAGAAATAGACAATAGCCGGTAGTCGATCGACGAGTGGTCGGATCACCAACCCAGTCAGCATCCGAGTAGGCACGTAGGACCAGAGGAGAAGTCGATAATAGAAAGAACGACTAGGTGATAGTGCCTCAGAGATAAAGAAGAAGCCGAAGAAGGGCAGCATAGTGAGCAGAGTGAGGGGCTTCGATAAGCTGGCTGATAATGCTAACGACGTGAGCAATATCGGGCCTGGTGATGCAGAGGTAAACCAACTGACCAACGATCTGTCGATACCGAGTAGGATCTGAGAGAGGCTCACCATCGGTGGGATGAAGCTTCACGTGAAGCTCAAGAGGGGTGACAGCAGAGTGATCATCGAAAAGGGCAGCTCGGCTAAGGATGTCAGCTGTGTACTTCTGCTGGGATAGCAGAATCCCTCACTCACTGTGGGCAATCTCTAACCCAAGGAAGTAGCGAAGAGGACCTAAATCTTTCATCTGGAACCGGCACAGAAGATGCTGTTGAAGGGAAGTGATGGCAGCGAAGTCATCACCGGTGATGATCATGTCGTCGATATATAATAGGAGAACTGCCCTGCCTTGAGGAGATGACCGCACAAAAAGTCAGTGGTTCTGTGAGCTCTCAATGTAGCCGATCTCGGAGACGACTCGTCGAAAACACTCAAACCAAGCTCGAGAGGCTTGCTTGAGCTCGTAGATAGCTCGACGGAGACGACAAACATGCTGGGGAGGAGTATGCAAACCAGGGGGTGGCTGCATGTAGACGACCTCTGAAAGATCACCATGGAGAAAGGCATTCTTCATGTCCATCTGGAGAAGAGGCCATCGACGGACTGCTACAACTGCCAGGAGTGCACGAACGGAGGTCATCTGAGCTACGGGTGCGAAAGTCTCCTCGTAGTCTATTCCGTATACCTGAGTGAAGCCACGGGCCACCAACCGAGCCTTGTGCCGCTCGATGGAACCATCAGGTCACCGCTTGACCTTGTAGACCCACCGACAACTGACAAGCTCAATGCCAACAGGAAGGAGGACGATATCCCAAGTCTGAGTCTGCTCAAATGCCTGAAATTCCTCGCTCATAGCCTGCCACCAATGAGGGGACTGGATGGCCTCCCGGTACGATTGAGGCTCCTGGTCTGTATAAAGGGCTGCAAGAAAGGCTGTAAACTGAGGCGAGTAGGAGGTGACCGTGGCAAAGCCAAAATGGTCAGGTAGGCTAGAGCTAAAGCTGAAGCGATCAGGTGGGTAGTGCTCACGCTGAGGATAGCGGGGCGGCGGGCGAGGATCCACGACCAGCGATGTCTGACAGCTGGGCGTAGCAGGCGGAGTACCATGGACATCAGGAGGATAAGGAAGACCTACGGAAGCAATCGGTGATGGAGGAGAGGAGGGGATGGAGGAAGACTCCGTGGAAGAATCACTAGAAGTAGGGGGAGAAGTAGAGCTGGACAAAAGGGGTGATAGAAGGGGCTCGAGAGTCGGAGACAGGGTGGGAGGAGTCTCTAAGAAGGTGAGGTCCTGAGCTGTAGATGAGTAGTAAGGGGCATCCTCGACGAAGGAGATGTGTCGAGAGATGCGAAGGCGACGAGTCAAGGGGTTATAGCAACGATAAACCTTGTGCTCAGCGCTGATTCCTAGGAGGATGCATTTAACTGCACGTTCAGACAGCTTCGTGCGCTCATGGGGCAGAAGGAGAACGAAACATGTGCACCCGAAAGTACGAAGCAGACTGTAGTCAGGAGGGGAAGAGAAAAAACGCTCGTGGGGAGATGCACCACCCAGAAAAGCAGAAGAAGGGGTAATGTTGATGAGGTTGACTGATGTCAAGACAGCCTCAGCCCAGAAAGTGCGTGGAACCGAAGCAGAGAGAAGAAGAGCACGCGTCATCTCAAGGATATGATGGTGCTTCCTCTTGGCTTCTCTGTTTTACTTGTGTGTGTGAGGACATGAGTGCTGGAATAGGGTTCCATGGGACTGAAGAAGTGTCCGTATAGTAGTGGAGAGGTACTCGAGGGTGTAATCAGATCGAAAGGTCTTAATATGACAACCAAACTGTGTGTGGACCATCAAGGTGAAAATCTTGTAGACCTGGAGAACCTCAGAGCGGTGCTGAAGAAGGTAGACCCAAGTGTATCGGCTGAAGTCATCGAAGAAAGAGATATAGTAGCGATAGCCACACATCGAAGGAAGAGATGCAGGGCCCCAGATATCGGAGTGTACTAATTCAAAAGGAGCAGAACTCTGAGAGATACTAGAAGGAAAAGGTAAGGCTGTAGCTTTGGCAAGCTTACAACAAGTACATGTAGATAAAGAAGAAAAAGAGCAATGACCTAGAGCTCTAGTCTGGAGTAAGCTCTTAAGTCGAGACTCAGAAATATGGCCTAGTCTTCGGTGCCATAAGTCGGCATCGGGAGAAGCTAAACTACAGACGCCAGAAGGGGGAATGAGGGAAAGATAGAGATGCTCGAGATGGTACATCCTGCCTGACCTACGACCAGCGCCAATCATCCGTCTGGTACGTGGATCCTGCACAACACAAGAAGAAGGGGAGAAAGTCACAACACATCCAAAGTCACAGAGGCTGCTAATGGAGATGAGTTGCATGCGAAGCTGGGGGACATGCAACACAGTGGGTAAAGAGAAATGACCGCTCGGTTCTGTAGTGGTGGTAATCGATCCATACTGCGAGATGGCTAAAGAAAAGCCATCTGCAGTATGTATCGATGGGATGTGCGGTGCCGATCGGCAATCGGTAAGCAAGGAAGCATTGGAAGTCATGTTATGAGAAGCCCCAGAGTCCAAAATCCAAGTAGCGAAGGTACCGGGAGTGGCTAAGTGAGCAGAGGAACTGGAGGCGCTGGAAGCCTCGGCGGAGCTAAAGCTCGCCTGCTGGTCTAGGCGGAACTAAAGCTGTGCAAGCTACTGCTGAAGGAGCTGAGTAGTGTCAGGGGCATCCAAGGAACCCCGGGGTGATGATGGAACCGTGCGAGGAGAGGACAGAGCAGTAGCAGTAGCAGCAGCAGCAGTAGAGCCAACGGGTCGACCACGTCCTAGGGGTCCCTGCCTCTTCTCGAGATGCAGCTTCCAACATGTGGCGACGACATGACCTGGTTTGTGGCAGTAAGTGCACACAAACCGATCACGACCAGAAGCAGAAGTAAAAGAGACAGCTGGGGCTACAGCAAGGACGCCCGTGTGGCTGGAGGGGGACGGAGGAACCTTGGTGGCGATGGTGCATAGCCTGGTCTCTTCGGCGACAAACTCAGTAATTACAGCATCCAAGCGTGGAAGTGGGTCTCGATGGATCAGGGCGCCAGCAAGTGGGCCAAACTCTGGTCGAAGGGCCATCAGAAACTGATAAAGCTGACGGTGCTCTCAGAAGGCTTGGTGGGCGGCACTGCACTCGGGAGAGACGGGAGGTACCAGTGACTGAAGCTCTCGCCAATAACCACGCATCTGCGCATGGAATTGCTGGATCGTACGATCACCCTGCTGTTCGGACTGGACCTGGGAGAGAAGAGCATACTCGCGGGCGCCGCTAGACTCCACGAAGCACTCAACTAAGGAGCGCCATATAGCTACGGATACTCCAAGGGCGGCGAGGTCAGCACGTGTTGTCCGATCGACCGAAGCGACAAGGTAGGCGGCGACCCGTGCATCACGAAGACGCCACGCTTGAAGCGCGACAGGGAAAGCCTGACTCGGTGCCGTGGTGGTGCCGTCGAGTAATCCAAGAAGGCCACGTCCGAGAAGCGTGGTCTGGACGGTGGCTGCCCATGCTTCCCAATCGGCGGAGGAGGCGAGAGGAAAGTCCGTCGAGCTCGGCAGGAAGTCATGAGTATACTCGAATGGGAGGCTCTCATGGTGCAGTGGCACGGGTGGAGGAGCATCTACGGAGGAGGAGTCGGCCATGGTAGCTCACCGGCCGGATCAGTGGCTTCACTTGGAGCAAAGAGACCGAAGATACAGATCTAGAGTTCGCCGGTGCGAGATCGAGAGTGTCTCGAGGGATCGTTCCGAGATCAAGATCGAGATCGTCGCGAGATCAAGAGGGCCAGAACTGGAGTTTGCCAGCGCAAGAGAGGGCTTTTGGTCGGATCTTGCAAGTTAGATCTGGTCGGATCTGGCCAGATCTGGTCGGATCTGGAGGGAGGAGCGGCCGGACCTTATATGACCCACCGGCCGGATCTGCTCAGGGTGTCGTCGCGTGATCGAGAGGGCTGGATCTCGAAGATCGCCAGAGCTGTGCAGAGCCGGATCTCGGAGGGTCTGGTGGCGGCCGGACCTGGTGCTCGCAAGTCGGATCTGGCCGGATCTGCTCAGTGGCGGCCAGACCTGGTGCTCGAAGCGGCTGGCCGGAGCTGCGCAGGGCCGGATCTGGCCGGAGTTGCGAAGGACCAGATCTGGTGGCGGCCGGACCTGGTGCTCGCAAGTCGGATCTGGCCGGATCTGCTCAGTGGCGAGGCAGCTGGCCGAAGAAGCTACGACGATCGAGGAGAGGCGGCTGGCCGGATCTGCTCAGAGTCGGATCTCGCAAGATCTGGCCAGAGAAGCTGTGACGATAGAGGAGCGGCGGATCGTCCGCTCTGATACCATGTCACAAGGAATCACTAGCATGAACGGAGAGAGAGAGAGAGAGAGAGAGAGAGAGAGAGAGAGAGAGAGAGAGAGAGAGAGAGAGAGAGAGAGATGCTAAGGATTTTGGGGAGAAGGATTGATTCCTCTCATTAAGCCAAGGGCCAAATATATATGTCAGTCATACAAGAAAAAACAAAGGGTATCCTATACAGGCTATCTACGGGTATGTGTATCTCAACACTATACACTATCACTAACAGAAACGATTAGTTAAACGGGTCGGGTCCGGGTCTAGGGGTTTTGGACACGACCCGAAACTAGACACGACACGAACCCTGACACGACACGACCCGTTGACACCCCTAATAGCAACAGAAAATTGAATGTTGGTTCAAATCAATAGGAAAAGGAGCATGATTCTGCTGTGGCTGTGGCTACTAATGGCATGGTAATGGATGAGACCGCTTTGAAATCTTTGAAAGTGAAGCTCACCTTCGTGAAAGCCCTTTATCTATTCCTCTGTTGACACTGGAGCAATATTCTTCCTTATTTGGATTTGGGTTCGCCCTTCATTTTTCCACAATGACTTCCAATATCTTTGATCCAAAACGTACAATCAAAATGTCTGAATTAATTATTTGAATAGGTAACTTCAGCTCTCCCTTTCTTGATTGGTATTGAAAGAGACTATTTTTTTTTAGAATTCCCTCTCAGTGAATGAGGGGGTTTTGGCCTAGACCCCAACCAGTATATTAAAAATAAAAGGAGTAATTACATAGGGACAAAAGGAAAGACAGAAAGAAAATATATTACACCGAGTCTAAAATCACCATGACACGTTCCTTCATCTTGCCCTTAAGCGCCTTGCTCCAAGCATGTAAGATCTCCTCAACGCGGTTGATCAGTTGTGGGTGTGATATCGAGGTCTGTTGGAAGACCCTCCTATTTCTCTCGAGCCAAATATTCTAGCATGTAGCCATAACAACTAAATCCCAAAGGGATCTCAAATCCTTTGCTACTCTCCTCTTCCTCCATAAGGACCAAAGCAAAATGAGGGAGGCCGGGTGCCCTAGAAGCTGAATTTTGCGCTTGAAATAGTCCCAAATGGGCTTTGCATAGGCACATGGTAAGAAGAGGTGAGAGCAATTCTCCAAAAAATTGCCACAGTTGGGGCAACGAGTATTTTGGATGTTGGGGTGCTTCCTCTTTACCAAGTTCGTACAGGTAATCGAAGATTTTCTTAATTGTCAACCTCTTGCACAAAACAATGTGGTTCCTCATCATCTTCTTGAATTTGTAGATTCTAAATATCTTTTTACTTACCGATTTAGCCCTCTACAATTCCTCTTATTATATAGCGATTCACCAAGAACTCTTGAAGCTAGAAATCTATTAATTGATCTACTCAAGTCAAACAAATGTTTAATTTTTTTAATATGACTTTAAAACAATTTGACAAAGTTAAAAATTTTAAAAAAAATTACTTTTCTTCGCTTACTTTCCATTATTCTACTTGTAACAACTTTTGTGCATTTTGTTTGTACGCATTGACTCTGAGTAAATGGAATATGTGGTACAATGTAATATTTTATAAATTTTTTTTAAGAATTACGATAGAGAAAAAAATTTCTTATTTAGTAGACCTAGCAATATGTTATATTTAATATAGAAACAATAAATTATTAACTAAATAAATAGAACATAGTTGAATTAATTTACTAATATTGATTAATTTAGTCGATATAGTAGTAGGAATATTGTTAAAAATATGAATCTATGCTACATTTGCCTCTATCAATAATCCTACAAATATTTATAGTTAATCATAATTATACAAAAAAGAACCTTTAAAGATTTGTAACAAATAAGTAATTTCTATTGGCTATCATACTATTGAAACGACAAGCATAGTTCAAAAAGGAGTAATTTCTATTGGCTTTGATCATGAATGGATATCTAAGTCTAATTTAACATTTTAAGGGCATGCCATCAATTTTGTAACACCTAAAGAACTATCTTGTAGGTAAAAAATAACGCATCTTTGGATGCGCAACTGTCGGATATTTGCATTAGCACATCGGCCGCACCAACTTACCTTCCCGCCCACTACTTCCAAACCGAAGACATCGACGGAAATGTTAGAGAATTCAACCTTATTGATGGTGGTGTGGCAGCTAACAATCCGGTAAGCTAAGTAGGCATTTTTTTCTTTATATAATAAAAATGTATGATGCTCATCCAAATTAAGGTTTCTTATGTAATTAACACAATTCTTTTACAATGAACAACTATAGGCTTTGGTTGCTATGGGGCAAGTGACAAAAGCAATTTTCAAAGGAAACCCTGATTTCTTCCCAATCAAGCCTACGGATTATGGGAGGTTTTTGGTTATCTCATTAGGAACAGGTACACACAAAAATGAGAAGAGGTTTGATGCGGAGAAGGCGAGCAAATGGGGAATTTTGGATTGGTTGGTAGCTGGTGGTTCGAATCCATTAATTGACGCTTTCACTCGAGCAAGTGGAGATATGGTTGATATACACATATCTGTACTCTTCCAAGTCCTACATTCAGAATCTAACTATTTGCGAATCCAGGTAATCTTTCCTTTCATTTTTTTCATTTGCATTTTTGGATTTTGATAGTGCCCCACATCTTCATACAATAGTACTGCATCCTACAAAGGAGGGTATTAATATTTCTCACATGCGATGATAAGTGATAGCTCAAAAGCATCTGAAGGAAAATGATCATGCTTTCTTTAAATGTTACAAAATATTTAACAAGGGAATGGATGTGTGAAATAAATGTTTCTTTTGGTTTATTTGTCCAAAAAAGGTTCAAACTTACTTAATTAGGACATTTGCTGAAATTCCAGGATGATACGCTAACTGGGACAATATCTTCAGTTGACATCTCCACGAAGACAAACTTGGACAGTCTTGTTAAAATTGGTGACGAGTTATTGAAGAAACCCACTTCAAGGATCAATCTTGAGACTGGTGCATGCGAACCAGTGGGGGAGACCACTAATGAGCAAGCTTTAACAAGGTGAGCCATTTTATCAAGAGGAATTTATATCAAAAAATTTATAGAGGGATTTCTCAAAAATTCATATAAGAGTTGATGTGAAATATATATAAAAAAATAATTTCATTTTTTTATCAGTATAACATAAAATATAAGTGACAATTTACATTTATCAAACTAATATATGTAAAATTAGACAAATAATTTCATATTATATGTAGTATAGCAATAAACAATATCTTATAAAATTTTTGGGAGCTACTAAATCATCCTCTATTTAAATCAGTATGAAAAGCTAATACTTTTCTTCCATTGTTAATTATAGGTTTGCGAAGATACTTTCACAAGAGCGAAGACTTCGAGAGATGAGATCGCCACTTCCCAAAGCTCGACATTTGCCAAAATAAAGATGTGGTTGTACTATCATTATTTATTTTTACATAAGCATGTCAAGTCATGGATGATGGGGACCAGATTTGGTGACTGCACCAATTCCACTGGTACCTACGATCGGCCCCTGAAGATCGATTTATCTTTTGTATCACATTAATTAACTAAATTTGCCATATTTAATAAGAAAAAATTAAACTTGCTGCGCAGATCACTTATTTTGGTTTTTTAAAGTTCCACATTACCTGTGGGAACTTATGCATGTAACCCGCTTGTTATATAAAGATGTATGGTCTTCTCTTTTATGACATCGATGAATTGAACAAAAAAAAATGAGAATACTTGTTAGCATCAGGGTTTGCTGGATTAGAATCCATCTCAGATGGATTCCTTCAATCTGGTGGACTCCAGATCTTTCCCCTTTTCTTCTCTTCACCCCCCCTCGAACTCTTTCTCAACCTTAGCCTCGAATCAGGTATAAGCTAGCAAAGATACACAGATCCCCCATGTCCATCTCTTGCTAGCTAATAGCATCCGGTGTTCCTCTCTCTCTCTCTCTCTCTCTCTCTCTCTCTCTCTCTCTCTCTCTCTCTCTCTCTCTCTCTCTCTCTCTCTCTCTCTCTCTCTCTCTCTCTCTCTCTCTCTCTCTCTCTCTCTCTCTCTCTCTCTCTCTCTCTCTTACATGAGATTGATAGAGAGGATGCATGGATCACGAACCTTCTACCTTGAAAACAGCCCAAAGATCTTCCCACAATCCAAGTAAATCACACATGGAAATTCTATGGTACCTTCGGTATCATACCGAAATTCATAGGGACCATTCGATGGCCCTATGGTGGATCTCAGGCATCCCCCTAGGGTGAATCCCATGGCCCCTGGAATAATGCTCCCACCACTTTAATGCATGAAAATTAAGATGGATGCTGGACATGGGTTCGATATGGCACCGAAATTTCCCCATTCGGAACCATAGTGGAACCCTAAAACCATTACATTCATTGAAGCTACAATGAAAGGTACCGCATTTTCACACCAAAGATAGTTTTAATATTTTCTTCTATGTTTTTTTTCTTTATTTTTTCTATAAATTTTTATAAATAAAACAAAAAAGCAAGGGAAAATTTTAATATATATTTAAAATTGACAGTCTGTGAGATATTCTTCCATTCTTTATTATTGAGCAAAGTTATTCTCACAATAACCAACGCCATAGCCAACCCCATCACAAACCTACATGCTACATAGATGGCTTCTCCTTATTGGCAAAACTATGGGCCATGGGATGATCCCTAGGGGGAAGCTACCATGCACCACTGCCTGTCGCCCATTACCGACGACGCCCCCGTCCCCGCCGGCTCACTGCCACCCCCATCGGCCACCACGGTGGTCAGCGGGGGTGGTTGCCGGTGGTGGGTCGCTAGTAGGGTGCGGCAGCCAACGAGACGGCGGTGATCAGCCATGGCCAGCAGGACGGTAGCAGCCGGTGGTGGGCGGTGGCCGATGGTACTCGCATCCCCCAGAGTTCATCACATGGGCATGAGTCCCACCAATCAGGAGATGCCACCTATGTAGGTTGTGATAAGTTAGTTATGGGTTGGTTAAATAGCATTACTCTATGCCATGTGCCTATCCACAAGGGATGGATGGCTCCCAGGGTGTGTGTGCAGGTGTTTGGTCACATGATCGAATCTCAATCCAGCTTATTATACCGATCTTAGGAGAAGTGATGTTTTGCATGAATATGATGACTGCGACTCCCTCCACTTAGTGGAGGTTCGCTATTTGTGGGAAGCCACCCGATGGGGTGATATTATTGTAGCCTTTATTATTTAGCAAAGTTATGCCCACAGTTATGAAAGGATATGTCTGTCCGTCACGTCATAACCGCTATGTGTGAAGAGTTGTGACCCTCTATGGAAAGGTGTACCTCTTAGGAAGAGTTGTGTCTCTTCAAAAGAGTTGTGTCCTTTCAGAAGAGTTGTGTCCCTCCGGAAGAGTTATGTCCCTCCAGAAGAGTTGTATCTCTTTAGAAGAGTTGTGTCTCTTACGAAGAGTCACATAGAACTCTATATATATGTACCCCTTGTGTATATTGAATTTCAATTGGAATGAGAACATTTTGGTTGTAGTTTCTCTCTTGCATGATCTCTCTCTTTTTGGATTACAACACGTTATCAGCACGATCTCGCTCACGGAAAAGAGATCGCATAGAGAGAAAAACGAATCTCTTGGCAATAATCCTCCATAGTGACAACCTCCTTGCAAGGTACGCCTCGAACCATCTAAGAATATACCCAAGCAATATCTGCCTGAGCGGATGCGATGATCCACCTGGGTGGATTGGCCGCCCGAGCGGTTGCAATAACCGCCTAGGCGATTTGGTAACTATTGGCCCGCGAACCAATGTTTCGGTTGGGTATTAAGGGTATTTCGATTCCTATAAGTCCAGGCCTTAAATCTATGTTTTATTTATGATAAACATCTTTTTAGTTCTATAATAATTTGTCAACTTATTTGTGATATATGAATAACTATTTATGAACATTTTATTTGGCATAATTACATAGATCCAATATGTCGAATTTAACGAAACTTAAGTTTATCGTACTTGATATTTCTGGAAAGAATTACTTATCCTGGATTCTCGATGCCGAGATTCATCTACATACGAAAAACCTCGATAAAATAATCAAAGAAGGAAATGAAGCATCCCAGCAGGATCGCGCCAAAGTTTTGATTTTCCTCCATCATCATCTACATGAGGGTCTGAAAATTGAATACCTCACTGTGAAAGATCCACTACTCGTTTGGAATGCCCTGAGCGAGAGATATGACCACTTGAACACGGTCATTTTGCCCAAGGCTCGTTATGAATGGATCCACCTATGCCTACAGGACTTCAAGACTATTACAGAATAAAACTCTGCATTATTTAAGATAACTTTCCAACTGATGTTATGTGGGGAGATCACTGATGATAATATGCTGGAGAAGACATTCTCCACATTTCATGCCTCTAATGTGCTCTTGTAGTAGCAATATAGAGAGCACGGATTCCAGAAATATTCTGCATTGATCTTATGTCTTCTTGTTGTGGAACAAAATAATAAACTCCTATTAAAGAATCATGGATCCCGTCCCACCGGCTCACTTCCCATACCGAAAACCAATGAAATTTACTTTCATGGTCATGGGAGAGGCCAAAGCCGTAAGAATATTCGTGGACGTGGACGTGGACGTGGTCGTGGGCGTAGGTACTGGCACGAACGCGGTTGTAGTCATGGACAATGTCATAATAATCAAGACCAGAAAACTGATGATACCATAAATGACACCCAGATGAAGAAGCACCGAAATAATGACACTATTTGTTGTCGATGTGGAATGACTGGACAGTGGTCTCATACCTGCCGTACGCTGATACCGGGCTTCGATAAAAGGAAAAGAAAAGAAAGGCAAGATAAATTACATCAATCAATCCACCTCGGATGCAAGATCGACTCATTTTGATGCCTCGGAGGCAGGGCCGACACGAACGCAGGGCATAGTCAGACTGACAGAGCACAAGGCACAGGCATGCTGACAAAGTGCAGGCCAACCAGCAAAGCGCAGTTGAACCAACAGAATACAAATCACAAGTAGGCCGATAAAACGTAGGCGAATTGGCAGAGAGAAGGATTAAAAGATCGAACTACGGTAGAGAGTAGGAAGAGAGAGGGGTTGATGACAGCGTCAGAAAGGCCAAAAATGGTCCATAAGGATGAGAGTAGTAGGGACAATAGAGAAACTACGACCAGTCACGAATCCACAGTACTAGTCAAAAATCTCCCTTCAGCACAAGTTCCAAACCCCCTTACCACTAGGTGAAGCTCTGCAACTCGATCCCACTCTCAACACACAAGCACAGAGTAGAGGCGTAGTGGCTCACGATCACAAAGAAGAGTAGAGGGGCTCGTGATCGGCAACGCAAGGGTACATGGATAGGGCCAGCGAGCAGGATTCAAGGGGCGATCGTGAGGCAAATCGCGAGGGGCGGTCATATCTGATCGACTCCTAATCTAATCCACGAGGGCCAGCGAGCGGAACGCGATGGGCAATGACGATCGCAGGTTGATAGCAAGGGAGATGAGGCAGCCGATCGGGATCACAAGTCAATAAGGGATGCTTGTGCCGATCGTGAGAGAAGCTTGATCAGGAAAAAGCTCAACTGGTGATCGAGATGGAAGAAAACAAGTTTACTATGCCCGGCCTCCCCGAGGTCACAGACGGCGACCGAGAAGACCGAGGTCAGAGATGGGATCTTCGAAACCCTAGACCGGCTCTGATACCATGTTACGAAGAGTAAGAAAGAGACTAGGGTTTGGGGAGAAAACTTTTTATATTGATTTCATTATATAAGACTACCTCTCCTTATAAAAGTAGAGAACGAATGCCATTACAATACCACAACTAAGGAGGAAATAATAGTAACACTACATCTAATAGCATCGAATTGCATGCAAAATACGTATTCAATTTATATACATCTCCCCATCGATGACATCAATGAGAATCGAACCCACCAGTACCAACCACCCTCCACTACTTTTGTGTTCCAAGGCGATTTCCTAAATTTGAGTGCCCTTCCTATCAGAGGCTTCGTCCACGTAGTGTGCAACCGCTTTGAAAGTCTCTCTAAGAGCAGTTTAAAACATTTAACAATCTCAAGCGATATTATTTAATAAGATTAAAACTAATTTCTATATTTTGAACCAACTTTTCGAATTCTAAAGCCCTTAACTTAGTCGTCCCGAACCACAGTATCAGGGTCCTACTATCGACACATGTTGTTCCTGTCCGATTGGATAGTTCCGGATTGTTAAGATCTATAGGCCACAGAGAGAAGCCCAAAGGGGCTCCCATCATAAGGGCCGGGTGATCAAACGGGTGGGGACAGGTGTCGTTGGTTGGACCCCGAACCATGGTGATTCCCTGGTTCGGTGCGACTATTTTAAGCCATTCATTCGAATTCCCCCAAAGAACCTATAAAAGGGGCCCACATGTCCCTACTTCCTTAATAAATCCCGAGACACAAGTCAAGCTCCCCTAGCCACCAGTCACCTGAGTCCCTCGCCACCGTTAGACTGCCGACCGCTATCGCCGACCGTCGTCAGGGGGGGTATCCAGTCGTCGCGGCCAGTCGGGTCGTCGGCAACCACCAGGTTGGCCATCGACAACGCCAATTGGAACACTAGTCACCGGATCGTCGGTCGGGCCCTCATCAGTCGAGACGCCAGTCGGACCATCACCCACCGCCTGTCGCTTCATCGTTGACCGCCGCTGTACGCCGCCCTTCGGGTGAGCCATTTTCTGTTAGTGGAACGCCCCGCGACCACACATGGCTGATTCTGGCCAAGTGCATGCAGTGGGCTTGGGTCAACCCAAGTAATTTGGGCTTAGCCCATTGAGTACTGGACCAACCCATTATTAGGAGCAACCCACAATTAATATTGAAGGCAACCCAACAACTCATAGTTGAAAGACCTATAACATGTAAAAAGTTTCACCATAATAGAAATGGCCAAATTACCTTTTTATAGTAAAATATTAATAATTTATGGAATACATCTCGATTTTGTAAGCAACCATGGATTCATGGCATCGACCCTAACCTAGGACACTAAGAGTTATGATGAAATCAATCTTGGTCACAACCCTGTTGAATAATTATCATTATACCGTTAACCAAGTTTGACCAGCTCAAGGGCCAGGTTCAGGTGAACCAGACCGGTTTACTGTGTATGGCACATCGGGTCGGGTCTGGGTTAAAACGTACGGGTCGGGTCTAGAGTTTAAGTTTCAACAGAAACCTGAGGCAGACCCGTTATTTATGGATCTGCCCCCGGCCTTCTTCTCTATGAGAACCAGCGGGCAGCTAGGTTCCTGCGCGACGGCAACGGTGGCCAGTCTGGGAGCACCGACAGTGCCTCGTCGGTTTCTCCCCCGCATCGCCCCCACGGAGGAGGTGCGAGAGGAGGCGACTGGAGCGGCCGTCGAAGCCCGAGAGGGTCCGGTCATGGAGGGGTCACGCGGGTGGCCTGGTGCGGCCTGGGTGCGCCGGTGATCGCTGATAGGTAGGGTGTAGCGGCGTTCTCCACCTGCCAGGCTGCAGTCAAGGGAGAACGGTGGGGTGTCGTGTTGGAGGTCCAGTTGGCATGGCCGTAGGTGGGTACGTTCGAGGGGGTTTGGGTTACAACCATGGTGGTGACTGGTGTTTGGTCGTGGAGGAGAACGGAGATGTGGAGAGGGAGCGGTGACTGACCTGGGGTGGTTTTGCCGGTGTTGGGGGTGGTGCTTGCAGGGGATAAATGCGGTAGTTCCTCTCTTCTTCCCCGATCTCTTCTCTTCCTCTCCCTCCTTCTCCCGTTCTCTTTCTCGGTTCATGTAGGGGGTTTACGGTTATGGTATGGGGATTGGGGTGATACTAGTGTTGGAAAAAAATCCTATGGTAGAGGCCTGCAACGGAAGCAATTTGCCGGTCGAAAGACCCTGCGTGATGCACGTTACACGATAAAACTTTCACAAAACTAATGTGCGTGCACGTATGTGCATGTGAGACGAACGCCCTAAAGTCAATCTAGCGAATCGAATGTCTAGTATGTATGCAATTCGAGACTATGCAAGATTACGAGCAAGAAGAGGCTAAAAGGCGAAATATCGACAAAGAAAGGTATGGATGCGTGAGACCTAATAAGAGGTAAGCACTCGGCAGAGGCAGGCACTCGACACCTCTAAGAATATCTCTATCATCACGGACGAGGAAAGAAAAATAGAGTCATAGCTCTGATAGGATCATACAACCAGGAAGAGAGAGAATCAAAGAGCCGGCACTTGAGTGACCAGAGAGAGAAGATCCGAGGATCCGGAAACTAGGGAGAAAGATGATAGAATCAAAGCTCTGATTGGGTTACACGACCGTAAGAAAGAAGATCCGAGAGCTGGGGCCAATCGTAGGCCACGGGCGGAGTACATGACTCATGTAGGTGGTCCGGTAGTGTGTAGGGTGCAGGCAGATGGTCCGACAGAGTGAAGGGTGCAGGGCACAGGCGACCTGATATAGCACAAGGTGCATGCAGAGCAATAGAGTGCAGGGGCGCAGACTGACGATAGAGCACAAAGCACAGGGCACAAGCGGACCGGTAGAGTGCAGGACGTAATGTCGAAGTAGGCATAGACACTGCACAGGCAGTGCAGACGTGAGCGTAGGCAGAGCACAGGGCCGATGCGAGCGAAGGCAAGGTGCAGGTAGATCCGACGTGAACAGGAGACAGTGTCAAGAAGGCTAGAAATGGTCACAAGGAGAGACAATGGTGTCAAATACTCAGGCACAAAGCTCGAGTGGAGACGAGGCGACGCAGGAGCCGGCACAGGAAGGGCTGACATGAGCGCATGGCATGCAGGGCCCAAACGGGCCGACACGGGTATGGGCAGTGTCGACACGAGCACAGGGCCGACGCGAACGCCTGGTATAGTTACACCGACATAGCACAAGGCGCAGACATGCTGACAAAGTGCAGGTCAACCGACAGAGCACAGGTAGATCGGCAGAATACAGATCGCACGCAGGCTAGAGTGTAGGCATACTAGTAAAGATAAGGAGAACAGAAAAATCGCACTACAGTAGAGAGCAGGAAGCGGGGTTGATCATAACGTCGAAAAGGCCAAAAATGGTTTATTAGGACGAGAGTAGTAGGGACAATAGAGACACTACGGCCAGTCACGAATCCACAGCTGGGGCCAAAAATCCCCTTTTAGCACAGTTCCAAACTTCCTTACCACTAGTTGGAGCTCTACAACTCCATCCCACTCTCAACACACAATCAAAGATGGCATCACACTCTCTGCAAGCAGAGAGGGCGGTTGGCACAGAAGGGTGAAGATGAAGAGAGGCGCGGTGGCTCGGCATCCTTGAGGGCTGCGATTGGTCTAATGGCAGCGACGATCAGCGTCAGGGATTGCAGAAGAGGGCTACAATGAGGTGAGGATCCGTGACGGCGCACAAGCAACGACGGCTCAAAAGGGTTGCGACTATGGCGTTGGGTGCTGCACGGCATCGATCGCAGGTGAGGGTGGAGGTACACCAGCAGGTGATCTGCTGCTCGATGCGAGAGAGTAGGAGGCCAGCATGGGCTACGGGCTGAACTCCACGATGGCGTCGTAGGAGAAGGCCAGGCACGTGCGACAGGATCTCGGCGAGAGGTCGGTGCGGCCGGAGGTGACAAGTGCTCAAGGTAGGCGGTCATTTGGCCCGCAGGAGCAACCAGAGGTGATGCGGGCGGCCGAATCTGGAGCGCAGGGGGCTAGATCGGAGGCTGGTGGTCAGTGACATAGAGCATAGGGCGGCCGGTGCTCACAGGCCAGTCGAGGATCGTCCGGTCGATCGAGGGACGTCTGACCGAGGTCCGCACAGATCATAGGGGGAGGGAGGCCGAGGTCCGCACAGAGCACAGGGCGGCCCGTGCTCACAGGCCGGTCAGGGATCGAGGAGCAGAGGGAGGGCTAGGGCAGCAGCTCACACAGAAATCTCCAATCGGCGAGCGGGGAACAGATATGATCGCGCACGAAGTACACTACAACAGACCTGAGTATTTTCGGGGGCCAAAATTGACAGTATATTTATTTTTTCGGGGGTCTAGCCGCTGCATTTGCTCGCCGTAAATATACCTGTCGCAAATACCATATACGGCCATAGCCACCGATATATATATACAATATACGATTCTTTTGTACCGCCGCAAATAATACTTTTTTGGCTAATGTACCGCCGTATTTGAGTCTGCATTAAACGGCCAATAGCCCCCGTATTTGCCCTGTCTTATACGGCTGACAGCTTCCGTATATGACCTATGTTATAAGGCCGACAGCCCCCGTATATGATGTGTTATACAACCGACGCCCCCGTATATGATGTGTTATACAACCGACAGCCCCCGTATGATGAGTAAGGATCGAGGCACATACCAGATTACCAGGGTGGGAAACTCATCGCAGGCCAGGGAGCACAAGGGCCAGGGCATGCAAGTCGATCGCGGCAAAGCTCATCGCAGGCCAGGGAGGGAAGTTGGATCGTCGAAGACTTGACGCGCGCATGCAAAATCTTTTCGCGCCGAAAAAACCTTTGATGCGGCGGCAAGGACACCAATCTCGGCGGCTCGACAGATGCGGCGGCCTGGATCTCCCTCTAATGAGGCGGCCATTACCCCCAACCTCTGATGCGGCGACCTGGATCCCCGAATTAGAGGGGGATCCGCTTCGAAGCAGATCCCCTTTGATGCGGCGAGCTGGACCCCCGAAATTGATGCTCTGATGCGGCGGTCTAAACCCCCGAATCCCATCTTCGATGATGCGGCGGCCGTGTTGGAGAAATCCGGCCCCCTTGAGCTGGCTGCCGATTTCGAGAGAGAGATCGGTCCCCCTTGAGCTGGCCGCCAATTCCGCGAGAGAGATCCGGCCTCCTTGAGCTGGCCGCCGGTTTCGCGAGATAGATCCGGCCCGCCGGATCTGGCCGCCGATTTTTCGGCCGAAAAAAACAGTGATCTGGTGTAGTGGTAGAGGCGTAGTGGCTCACGATCACAAAGAAGAGTAGAGGGTCTTGTGATCAACAAGGCAAGGGTATATGGATAGGGCCAGCGAGCGGCATGCAAGAGGCGATCGCGAGGCAGATCACAAGGGGCGGTCAGATCAGATCGGCTCCTGATCTAAACCATGAGGGCCAGCGAGCGGAACACGATGGGCGATGGCGATCGCAGGTTGATAGCAAGGGAGATGAGGCAGCCGATCGGGATCACAAGTCAATGAGGGACGCTTGTGTCGATCGTGAGAGAAGCTTGATCGAGAAAAAGCTCAACCGGTGATCGAGATGGGTGAAAATAAGCTTACTATGCCCGGCCTCCCTGAGGTCACCGGCAGCGACCGAGAAGGCCGAGGTCAGAGATGGGATCTCTAAAATCCTAGACCGGCTCTGATACCATGTTATGAAGAGAGAGAGAGAGAGAGAGAGAGAGAGAGAGAGAGAGAGAGAGAGAGAGAGACTAGGGCCGGGTTTGGGGAGAAAACTCCTTATATTGATTTCATTATATAAGACTACCTCTTCTTATATAAGGAGAGAACGCATGTCATTAAAATACTACAACTAAGGACGGACTAATAGTAATGCTACATCTAATAACATCGAATTGCATGCAACATACGTATTCCATTTCCTAAAATTGAGTGCCCTTGCTATCAGAGGCTTCCTCCACGTAGTGTGCAACACACTCCTTCAGTCCCCTCTTAAGCAAGGGCTCTCTTTACTCGATCTCTTTGCTAGTTTAGCACAACTGCTTTGAAAGGGGGAATGTCTCATACACCGGTAAGTTTGGGTGATCCAAGACTATTAAAGTCTCTCTAACAGCAGTTTAAAACATTTAACAATCTCAACCGATATTATTTAGTATGATTAAACTAATTTCTATATTTTAAACCAACTTTTCGAATTCTAAAACCCTTAACTTAGCCGTCTTGAACCACGGTATCAGAGTTCAGCTATCGACACCTGTTATTCCTGTCCGATTGAATAGTTCCGGATTGTTAATATCTATAGGCCACAGATATAGCACAAGGTGCATGCAGAGCAATAGAGTGCAGGGGTGCAGACTGACCGATAGAGCACAAAGCATAGGGCACAAGCGGACCGGTAGAGTGCAGGACGTAATGTCGACATAGGCATAGACATTGCACAGGCAGTGCAGACGTGAGCGTAGGCAGAGCACAGGGCCGATGCGAGCGAAGGCAAGGTGCAGGTAGATCCGACGTGAACAGGAGACAGTGTCAAGAAGGCTAGAAATGGTCACAAGGAGAGACAATGGTGTCAAATACTCAGGCACAAAGCTCGAGTGGAGACGAGGCGACGCAGGAACCGGTACAGGAAGGGCTGACATGAGCGCATGGCATGCAGGGCCCAAACGGGCCGACACGGGTATGGGCAGTGTCGACATGAGCATAGGGCCGACGCGAACGCCTGGCATAGTTACACCGACATAGCACAAGGCGCAGACATGCCGACAAAGTGCAGGTCAACCGACAGAGCACAGGTAGACCGGCAGAATACAGATCGCAGGCAGGCCAATAGAGCGTAGGCATACTAGTAAAGATAAGGAGAACAGAAAAATCGCACTACAGTAGAGAGCAGGAAGCGGGGTTGATGATAGCGTTGAAAAGGCCAAAATACAGATATGATCGCGGACGAAGTACATTACAACAGATCTGAGTATTTTCGAAGGCCAAAATTGACAGTATATTTATTTTTTTCGGGAGTCTAGCCGCTATATTTGCTCGCCGTAAATACATCTGTCACAAATATCATATACGGTCATAGCCGTCGATATATATATACCATATATGATCCTTTTGTACTGCCGCAAATAATACTTTTTTGGTTAATGTACCGCCGTATTTGAGTCTGCATTAAACGGCCAATAGCCCCCATATTTGCCCTGTCTTATACGGCTGGCAGCTTCCGTATATGACCTATGTTATAAGGCCGACAGCCCCCGTATATGATGTGTTATACAACCGACGCCCCCGTATATGATGTGTTATACAACCGACAGCCCCCGTATGATGAGTAAGGATCGAGGCACATACCAGATTACCAGGGTGGGAAGCTCATCGCAGGCCAGGGAGCACAAGGGCCAGGGCATGCAAGTCGATCGCGGCAAAGCTCATCGCAGGCCAGGGAGGGAAGTTGGATTGTCGAAGACTTGACGTGCGCATGCAAAATCTTTTCGCGCCGAAAAAACCTTTGATGCGGCGGCCAGGACACCAATCTTGGCGGCTCGACAGATGCGGCGACCTGGATCTCCCTCTAATGAGGCGGCCATTACCCCCAATCTCTGATGCGGCGACCTGGATCCCCGAATTAGAGGGGGGTCTGCTTCAAAGCAGATCCCCTTTGATGTGGCGAGCTGGACCCCCGAAATTGATGCTCTGATGCGGCGGCCTAAACCCCCGAATCCCACCTTCGATGATGCGGCGGCCGTGTTGGAGAAATCCGGCCCCCTTGAGCTGGCCGCCGATTTTGAGAGAGAGATCGGCCCCCCTTGAGCTGGCCGTCAATTCCGCGAGAGAGATCCGGCCTCCTTGAGCTGGTCGCCGGTTTCGCGAGATAGATCCGGCCCGCCGGATCTGGCCGCCGATTTTTCGGCCGGAAAAACAGTGATCTGGTGTAGTGGTAGATCAGATCGGATCGGCTCCTGATCTAAACCATGAGGGCCAGCGAGCGGAACGCGATGGGCGATGGCGATCGCAGGTTGATAGGAAGGGAGATGAGGCAGCCGATCGGGATCACAAGTCAATGAGGGACGCTTGTGTCGATCGTGAGAAGCTTGATCGAGAAAAAGCTCAACCGGTGATAGAGATGGGTGAAAATAAGCTTACTATGCCCGGCCTCCCTGAGGTCACCGGCAGTGACCGAGAAGGCCGAGGTCAGAGATGGGATCTCTAAAACCCTAGACCGGGTCTGATACCATGTTATGAAGAGAGAGAGAGAGAGAGAGAGAGAGAGAGAGAGAGAGAGAGAGAGAGAGAGAGAGAGAGAGAGAGAATGGTTTGGGGAGAAAACTCCTTATATTGATTTCATTATATAAGACTACCTCTTCTTAACTCATGTCATTACAATACTACAACTAAGGAGGGACTCATAGTAATGCTACATCTAATAACATCGAATTGCATGCAACATACGTATTCCATTTATATGCTTCTCCCCTGCGGTGACATCAATCAGAATCGAACCCACCAGTAGCGACCCCCCCTCCAAGACGATTTCCTAAATTTGAGTGCCCTTGCTATCAGAGGCTTCCTCCACGTAGTGTGCAACACACTCCTTCAGTCCCCTCTTAAGCAAGGGCTCTCTTTACTCGATCTCTTTGCTAGTTTAGCACAACTGCTTTGAAAGGGGGAATGTCTCATACACCCGTAAGTTTGGGTGAGCCAAGACTATTAAAGTCTCTCTAACAGCAGTTTAAAACATTTAACAATCTCAACCGATATTATTTAGTATGATTAAACTAATTTCTATATTTTAAACCAACTTTTCGAATTCTAAAACCCTTAACTTAGTCGTCCTGAACCACGGTATTAGAGTTCGGCTATCGACACCTGTTATTCCTGTCCGATTGAATAGTTCCGGATTGTTAATATCTATAGGCCACAGAGAGAAGCCCAAAGGGGCTCCCATCATAAGGGCCGGGTGATCAAACGGGTGGGGACAGGTGTCGTTGGTTGGATTCCGAACCACGGTGATTCTCTGGTTCAGGGCGACTATTTTAAGTCATTTGTTCGAATTCCCCTAAAGAGCCTATAAAAGGGGCCCACATTTCCCTACTTCCTTAATAAATCCCTAGACACAAGTCAAGCTCCCCTAGCCACCAGTCACCTGAGCCCCTCGCCACCGTTAGACTGCCGATCGCTATCGCCGACCGTCATCTGGGGGTTATCCAGTCGTCGCGGCCAGTCGAGTCGTCGGCAACCACAAGTTGGGCCATCGGCAACGCCAATGGGGACACCAGTCATCAGATCGTCGGTCGGGCCCTCATCAGTAGTGACGCTAGTCGGACCATCACCCACCGCCTGTCGCGTCGTCGTCGAACGCGACTGTGCGCCGCCCTTCGGGTGAGCCATTTTCTGTTAGTGGGTTGCCCCGACCACACATGGCTGATTCTGGCCGAGTGCAATGGGCTTGGGTCAACCCAAGTAATTAGGCCTTAGCCCATGGAGGACTGGGCCAACTAATTACGATATACAATTGACCTATTGGGTCGGCCCAATGAGTATTAGGCTGGGCCCAATTCCAATTACAATATTCTATATTTGTTCCCAGCACAATAAATATAACGTGCCAAGCTCAATTCTGAATTGGGATCAGTCCGGTTATAACCAAAACTGATTTAATAACTAAAGTCTATTGTTAGAAGCAACCCACAATTAATATTGAAGGCAACCCAACAACTCATATTTGACCTATAAGACCTTTTCGGTCATATCAAGAGCAAACAGATTTAGAATTGAGTTTCTTTTATCGTCACAGACACTGGATAGAAAGACCTATAACATGTAAAAAGTTTCACCATAATAGAAATGACCAAATTACCTTTTTATAGTAAAATATTAATAATTTATGGAATACACCTTGGAATTCGATTCTGTAAGCAACCATGGATTCATGGCATCTGACCCTGACCTAGGAACTAAGAGTTATGATGAAATCAATCTTGGTCACGACCCTGTTGAATAATTACCATTATACCGTTAACCAAGTTTGGCTGGTTCAAGAGCCTGGTTCAGGTGAACCCGACCGGTTCACTGTGTATGGCATAGTGGTCTGGGTTGAAACGTACGAGTCGGGTCTAGAGTTTAAGTTTCAACAGAAACCTGTGGCAGACACGTTATTTATGGATTTGCCCCTGGCCTTCTTCTCTATGAGAACCAGCGGGCAGCTGGGTTCCTGCGCGACGGCAACGGTGGCCGGTCTGGGAGTGCCGGCGGTGCCTAGTCGGTTTCTCCCCTGTGGGTGCAAATTTTGGCAGAAGTTTACCAACTACCGCGGGACCCACCGGCCCTGCCTGGTGGGCCCACGAGGACCACCACGGGACCCACCGACCCTGCCTGGTGGGCCCATGAGGACCACCGCGGGACCCACCGGCCCTGCCTGGTGGGCCCACGAGGATCACCACGGGACCCACCGACCCTGCCTGGTGGGCCCACGAGGACCACCGCGGGACCCACCGACCCTGCCTGGTGGGCCCACGAGGACCACCGCGGGTCCCATCGGCCCTGCCTGGTGGGCCTACGAGGACCACCGCGGGACCCACCGGCCCTGCCTGGTGGGCCCACAAGGACCACCGCGGGACCCACCGACCCTGCCTGGTGGGACCAAGAGCCTGTGGAATCCCCCAGAAGACGGTAGCGGGGCCCGCCAGCTTTACCTAGAGGATCCCCAGATGCTACAGCAGAAACCGCCATTTACCACCAAAGAATCCTATAAATAGCAGAGCCTTCGAATGTAAAAGGATCGGATTTTCAAAACCTGAAACTCCAGAACTCAAACCAGAGCTCTGAAAACAGATCAGTGCCATCATCTGATATCTGTCTCAGAAACCTCTATCTCCTCTTACCCTCTACCTCACCTTGATCTTCTTCTTGTCTTTGAACAAGTCGAAGAAACTTCAGTGACACTCGGCCTGTCGAGGTCACTTCGAAAAAAGTGTTAGTGAATTCGGGTTGCTCCCTATAGCACGAAGACGTAGGCTTCGGCTGAACTCCGAGATCACTTCTCGTGTCAATTCTCTCTGGTTGCTTCTCTGTTAGCATATCAAAAGCTGCAACTCTACTCGATAGATCAAACAACGCTCTTCGACTTCAACTTCGATTGACTGGTGAGGCGAGGTCTTCGGGTCGGCACGAAGATTTTCCCCCACAGTTTGGCGCCGTCTGTGGGATTACGAGCAAAAAGTCCAGCTCTCCGCTACTCCTTGATCTGTTGAGCATACAACCGATCTTAATAGCCAAACTTCCTCGCCCCCTCGGTTGATCAGCCAACTGATCGGACGTCGGCACTCTCGTTGCACCCTTCGCTCTCTGAATGGCGAGGATGAAACATCAGGGTCAACCAGAAGGAAGTAACACTCAACAACAACCTCGTCCCGAGACTCATTCAATGAGTCAAAGGCTCAACTTCGGACAGCCCCTTGCTGTCCCCGAGATGGGGGTTAGTTCAGGGAGTGGGAGATCTGTCGATCGACCGATCGCTCACCCTGCACGACAGTCAATTGGGCAAACAGCCCCCGCTCCTGCTAAAGATCCTCCAGCGACCTATCAAATTTCGGCGGTCGATTTCCAACTCCTCCAATTGGCGATGCAAAACGCCACCCTCACCGCTGAGAGGGATGCTCTTAAGAAAGCAGCTTCCGAGGCTGGGATCGCTCTACTTATCCCCTCTACAAGTGAGAGGGTCGATCTTCCTCGACATTCAATTCACTCCGAGTAACGGAGGTCAATGGGCACTGCTGCCCTCGAGAGAATCCGACGCGACCCAACTCCCTCTGCTACCCCCTGGAAGCAGAGTGTTTGGGATCGCCTCGACGACGAGTCTTCCCAATCGTCTTCTGGCCGTAACTGCGACAAGAGGGTACCTTCAAAGCTCAACATACCAAGGAAGCACCAAATGAAAGGCGCTCCTTCAAAGAGTAGAGTCTCCCCTTCCATTCCACTCCAACGGGGACTCGGATCGGACCTTCGCCATCGACTTCAACCTGCTGATATTCAGAGGCCTGAACAAGACCTCTCGATTCTACCTCTCGATCTACATCCAGGTCGAGGATACAGTCGTAGAGATGGATATTCCTCCGCCGGACCTCTCCATCGAAGTCTCTTCGAGTCAACATTCCCAAGGGGATGGAGAACTCCTATCCTCCCCAAATTCAACTGCGTCCGAAGAGATCCTACTCTCCACATCCTCGCATTCAAGCAAGCTCTAACGCCGCACGAAGAAGAAAACAACGTGCTCTGCCGCACTTCGCAGGAAGTCTCGATGAGCCGTCACTCGACTGGTATCACAATCTCCGAGCTGGGTCCATCACCCAGTTCGATGTTTTGGCTAAACTCTTCGTGCAGCATTATCAACTCAATCTGAAGCCAGAGAAGAAGCTCGACTCTCTCTATCGGCTAAGGATGGGTGCTGACGAGACTCTCCGAAGTTTCACTAGGAGATTTCGCAACGAGCATGCTGCTCTCTCTGGAAGACATCTGGATGATGAAGCCATCATGTTGGCTTTCCAGAACGCTCTCCGCTTCGATCTACACATCTACAACGACTTCATTCGTAATCCCCCTCCTTCTCTGGGTGCTATGTTCGATCGAATCCAGAGAGAGATCGAGGTCGAAGATGATCAAGTCGCTCGGAAAGGGCGAGAAACAAAGAGAAGGCCTACTGAGAGAGAAGCTCCAAAGTATGCTGCCAAAGCTCACAACGCTGAAGCAGCAGCCCCTCCAGCCAACAAACGATCAAAGAATGAAGGGCGTCGGTCTCCAACGAAGACCACTTTCACCGAGTGGAATATACCGGTTGAACAGATCCTCGATCGCATTCAACACGAGGAGTTCCTTCGAAGGCCCAATCCTCTCCAGCCAAACTCCAAGTTCACGGTCGACAAAACTGTTTATTGCGATTTCCATCGAAGCCATGGCCATTCCACCGATCAGTGCTATCGGTTAAAGTTTCATCTCGAAGACTTGCTGAGAGAAGGCCATCTCCATGAATTCACCAGAGAAGGACAAGATCAACGTCGATCCTCTGCAAAGGGGAAAGAGGTTTGTTGGATTCATCAGATCTCTTCCAACCCATCACCTCTCATCGTGAATGCCAATATCTTTGGCATTCATGGATCATTGCACAATCAATCAATGACCGGGAAGGAAGTCGATCGGCAGATTAGGCGCATCTTCCATGTTCGATCTACTGCAAACAAAGAAGATACCTGGATCGAGAAGCCCATCGAAGGCCTTGCTTGGCCGTCCATCGTCTTCAACGACACTGACCTTCAAGGAGTTCATACTCCACATCGAGACCCCCTGGTTTTGAAACTCATCATCGACGGAAGCACCGTCAATCGAATCCTCATCGACACCGGGAGTTCTATCGACATTATGTTCTCAGACTGCTTCAAACGTCTGGGACATAAATATCAAAGCCTTGACGTCGTTCCAACTGTGATCACTGGTTTCAACGGCGAACAAAGCATCACGGTGGGTGAGTCGAGATTCACCATCGACCTCAGCCAAGAGACTCGAGTCTCGGTGAGGTTTGCGATCGTCGAGGGAACGTCCAACTACAACGCCATTCTCGGACGACCATTCCTCCACCAGATCAATGCCATCTCCTCTTCTTATCATCAACTACTCAAGTTTGCAACTGGAGAAGGCATCGTCTGCATTCGAGGCGATCAACAAGCTGGAAGGTCTTGTGAGGCTGCTGCGGCTAAGACAGATCGAAAGATCAACATTGCTCCTCCGAAGCGACCACGAGATGAAGCTGGTCCCTCTTCCAAATAGCAATTAAAGGAGATTCCGCTGACCGAACCTCCACCAATCGAATGGGAAGCATCACCTTCAATTGAAGAAATCATCCCAATCAACATCGGCAGCGGAGATCTCCCTCGACAAACTTTTATTGGTACCGGTCTTAGCGACGCAGAAGCGCAAGACATGGTATCCTTCCTCCAGTCCAATATCGACGTCTTCGCTTGGTGTTTCGAAGACATGCATGGTATCAATCCAGATGACGCTTGTCACCGACTTGCAATCAAAGAAGAAGTGAAGCCTATCAAGCAAAAGCCACGCACCATCCGACCAGAGCTGCAAATTGTCGTTCAAGAAGAAATCACCAAGCTACTCGCAGCAGGCTTCATCCGTGAAGTAGAGTATCCTACCTGGATCTCTAACATAGTTGCTGTTCCAAAGAAGAACGGGAAGGTCAGAGTCTGCATCGACTTTACCAATCTCAACAAGGCTTGCCCCAAAGACCCATTCCCCATGCCAAGGATTGATAGACTCGTCGATGCCACTGCTGGCCACGAGCTATTGTCTTTCATGGATGGGTACTCTGGATATAATCAAATTCCGCTTCATCCGGATGATCAAGAGAAGATATGTTTTGTGACTAGCCGAGGTCTCTACTGCTACAATGTAATGCCATTCGGCCTCAAAAATGCTGGTTCTACCTATCAAAGGTTAGTCACAAAAATGTTCGAAGATCAGATTGGTCGCAACGTCGAAGTCTACGTCGATGATCTCCTCACCAAGAGCTCCACTAGAGGGAAGCATCTATCTGATCTGGCAGAAACCTTTCAAGTCCTTCGAAAGTATCGTATGAAGCTCAATCCGGCCAAGTGCGCTTTTGGAGTTCAATCGGGCAAATTTCTAGGTCACCTTGTGACCAGAAGAGGTATTGAGGCTAACCCCGACCAGATTCGAGCCATCCTCGACATGCCATCACCTACCAATCGGAAGGAAGTGCAACGTCTCACTGGAAGACATGCCGCTCTCAATCGATTCATCTCAAAGTCCTCCGATAAGTGTAAACCACTCTTCGACAAACTACGTAAGGCGGATACATCAGGATGGAGTCCAATTTGTGAAAAAGCTTTCCAAGGCATCAAGAAATATCTGGTGCAAGCTCCTATCCTGACTGCTCCACTTCCAAAAGAAGACTTGTGGCTTTATCTCGTCGTCACCAATCAAGCAATCAGCGCAGTCCTAGTTAGTAGAAGAGGTGGCATCGAACATCCAGTCTATTATATCAGCCACACTCTTCTTCCAGCTGAAACTCGCTACTCAAAAACTGAGAAGGTCATCCTGGCCTTGCTCACTGCATCGCGTCGTCTCCAACCACACTTCGTCTCCCACCAGATCACTGTTATTTCAGAACACTCGCTCAAAGATATCGTTGACAAAGCTGGTCGAGCTGGTCGAATGACCAAATGGGTGATCGAAATGAGTGTTCTGGGGATTCAGTTCGAATCTCACACTTCTATCAAAGGTCAAGCAATCGCTGATTTTCTAGCTGACTTCCCAGTAGAAGACCCCATAACATGGGAGGAAGATATCGATATGCGTCTTGAAGATGAAGACGAGCCTCCATCTAATACAACTGCTAAAATAGATCCAAGCCTTGAGGCTCCTGCCACAACTCCTCCATGGAAGCTTTATACTGATGGAGCTTCAAGTTCGATCGGTTCGGGAACTGGGATAGTCTTAGTATCCCCCGAACTTGATCATCTACAGAAGGCCACTCTCCTAGGGTTCAACGCCACCAACAACGAAGCCGAATACGAAGCACTCATTTCCGGACTCGAAATGGCGGAATCCCTGGGGGTAGATCGAATCATCGTCTATAGCGACTCCTAGTTGATCATAAGGTAAATCAATAGAGAGTACACAGCTCGTGAAGAAAGAATGCAACTCTATTTGGCCTTAGTGCGACATCTTCAACAACGCTTCACAAATACTGAATTCGTTCAAATTCCAAGGGCAGAGAATCGTGAAGCAGATGCTTTAGCTAATGCTGCCTCCGTCCTTGGAGACTCGCTCGGAGGAAGGCAAATACAAATTGATTATCAGGAAGTGCCCAAGACCACTCCCGAACAACAGATCATTGCTACCACAAAGAGATCTGGGGGTGGAGATCAACTGGTATTGAACCTTACCACTACAAGTAAGCTAGAGGATTGGAGACAACTAATTTTTAACTTCTTCAAACATGGTGAAATACCCGAAGATCCAAATCAATCTCGAAGACTTCAAAGGAAGCTCCCATGCTACATTCTACAAGGAAAGGACCTATATTTCAAATCTCATAACGGGATATTGCTCAAGTGCCTTGGTCCCGAGCAAGCACAGGCAATCCTGATTGATATCCACTCTGGAGCTTGTGGGAATCATTCGGGAGGAAGATCTCTTGAAGCTAAGACAAAGCTACAAGGTTACTACTGGCCTACAATGGCAAAAGATGCTCGACAAGTTGTTCAAAGATGCGAGCCGTGCCAACGACACGCTCGAGCTATCCATCTCCCTGCAGATGAGCTCCATCAGCTATCAAGTCCCTGGCCTTTCCATCAGTGGGGGTTAGATTTCTTGGGTCCTTTCCCTCCAACTCCGAGCAAGAAGAAGTATCTACTGTTGGCCACTGATTACTTCACCAAATGGGTTGAAGCCGTGCCACTCTTTCGAGAGACCGA
The DNA here is from genome assembly GCA_947650365.1 of Chamaelirium japonicum. Lineage (NCBI taxonomy): Eukaryota > Viridiplantae > Streptophyta > Magnoliopsida > Liliales > Melanthiaceae > Chamaelirium > Chamaelirium japonicum. The sequence goes on from CANTAL010000012.1 coordinate 2,357,189, forward strand.
TGATGAAGTGATCAAGTTCATTCGACATAACATCTTCTCAAGGTTTGGTACACCTCAAGTTCTTGTGGCCGACAACGGAGCTCAATTCGACTCTGACAAGTTCCGTGAGTTCTGTCTGAACAACGGAATCAAGCTCTTTTATTCAACTCCAAGATACCCTCAATGTAATGGTCAAGCTGAAGCCTCCAACAGAGCTATTCTTGGTATACTCAAGAAGAAACTCAACGATAAGAAAGGATTGTGGGAACAGGTCCTACCTGAAGTCCTTTGGGGATATCGCACAACTCTGAGAAGATCAACAGGGTTCTCACCCTTTCGTCTAACATATGGATCGGAAGCAGTACTCCCAACAGAAAACATATCAAGTACTCTGAAGACCAGAGCAGTTGAAGAAGGAATCAACGAAGAGCTTTGGATCAATGATCTAGACTTCTCTGAAGAACTACGAGACCAAGCTTCCCTTCGTGTGGCAACGTATCAGCAGAAGATCAAACGAGCCTATGATGAAAAAGTCTACAAGCGATAATTCCCAATCGGCAGTCTGGTCCTTAGAGCAGTCTTCTACAATACAAAGGAACACAGCAGTGGGAAACTTGCTCCCAACTGGGAAGGACCTTATTGTTAGAATTGGTGAGGTCTATAGCTCGTAAAAACCTAGTGTTTAGCTATGTATGGTTGATAGTATAGGATTGCATATTGGTACGTACCTTAGTACGTGTTCTGATTACAGAACAGAGAGCCATGGCTACATGGTAATCCACTTGAGTAGGAGACTCAAGGGACTGGTCCCATGTAACCTAAATACGTTCGCAGCTCTGATTAGGGTTGGTCGCCCTATCAGGTTAAGCTGTTGGGATGACAGAGCGTGGGTGTCTCCACCACGGTCATTACCAGGCACAGTGTCTGTGGCCGAACGGAACCAACACGGTGCACAGATCGGTGAGCAGACACCGGTGCACTAAACCGTGTTTCTGCTTAGGGTAAAACGGTCCTAAACCCTGAGAAGCCATGTCTGGTGGACTAACCAGTTGTGTGGTGCTTTGGCGCACCAATGTGTGAGGATCCGGATGCAGTGATCCAAAACCACGGTGTACTGGGTTACCCGGCTGGCGTTGCATCAGCATGTCACTCCTGCAGGCTATCCACACCCCTAACGGGAGGTGCGTTCCTTGGTCTGACCTACGTCGTATTAAACCCTGGCCAGGTGGTCATCAGTTCGACTGGTGACGGATCCGGTTACTCGGCAGAGTTATCGGAGGTACGATGTACGTGGTCAACCTGGAAGGAACCGAGTCATATGAGCACTCGAGTCTGACGGTATTCTCCACCGCTCGAGTTGCGTCATGGCACCAGTGGAGGGACAGCGAGTTTACCATACTAAGCGGAGAGCAGGGGTATGAGAGAGAACATAGTAAGTCCGGGGGAATTGGAGTGCAGCCTGCGTCGCACTCTGGGTGGCTATGCAGGTTAACTCGGACTCAGAGGATCGATGGTACACTCGGGTAGTGTGTCGATCGAGTCTGAGTTGGAAGCCATGAACCCTGGTCCCTGAAGGTTCCACCTTATTGACATTATGTACGGTTCTTATACCATCTCCTCGAAACACAGAACGTAGGTAGAGGAAGCGAGAAGTCCAAGCATACGCTCCGTGAGTGCTTCGCACTAGTGCACGGTAGATGCGTAGCTACGTGTGTGCACTAAGGGGAAACCCTAGGTTAGTGCAGAGACGCATGTAGCAATTCCTTGCCATAAGTGGACTTTGCCACATGGGTGCGATGCACCGGGATATGTTGCGAGTTGACTAGTTGACTTCACTAGGGGCACCCTACGGGAACCTCAGAGAATAGTGAAATCACTGGTGCACTTCACTTATGTGTGCCTTGCAAAGTCTCGTACACGAGGAACGGTCAACTAGTGGCATAAGGGCGTTTTGGTCATACCATGCGCCACTATGCACTAAGGGGGCTGGCCCTAAGTGTTGAGAGACTGGTCAAGGCCGGCCCCATTAGTTTCGGGAGGTTGTTGCCTCCGATGAAGGGGCCGGTTATGAGGCACAGAAAACAAGCTGGTTTTGACCGTTTTCGAAAACAAGGAAAGGATAGAGATAAAGAAGAGATATATAGGGATAAGGTTTGAATCAATCATCCTTATCCATACTGTCCTTATCCATATGGATAGGCCGGCTATATATATGAGAAGGAGAGAGAGGGTGCACGAAATTAATAGAGCCATGCAAGCCCTAGGGCCGGCCATGGCATGGGGAAACCCTAGCCGCCCCCTCTCCTCTCTTCGCATCTCCTCTCTCGTCTCTCTCTCCCTCGCTTGCGCCATTGGATGGCGACTCGTCTTCCTCACGTGGTGTTTTCATAGAAGGAGAAGGCTCGTCGTATGGAGGCACTCAGATATCCATCGACGAGGTGCCATGCATCGTGTGAGATCGGGTGAACTAGAAGGCGTCTCCCGCAACCTTTTGCTGTCCAGAATCTGCACAGAAAATCAACATTGTTTTTGCGATTCCGGGAGCTACAGAAGTCCAAACGACGTGAAACTTGTTGGAAAAGTTGCGTCTCAAAGTTGGTTACCTGCAGTCCAAATTTCAGCCCAATCGGAGTTCGGAGAAGAAAGTTATGGCCGTCGCACCGAAGCTATGTCGAGCAGATCCGTAGCCCGTCTCCATCGACAAAGAAGAAATTTGTCGCGGTGAAAGATTCCGCACGCAGGTATGATCTCTAACAAGTAGATCTAACATAATTAGAACATGCATACATGCTAGATTGTTCTTTCGCGTTAGATCGTCGTTAGGGGTTCGTGTAGTTGCCATGCTAGATTCATACACGCATATGTAGATCGTTTCGATGAAAATTTTGATATGTAACGCACACCGCTCACGGTCCTCGGACCATCACTTTGCTTCCGCTGCGGGCCTCTGCCATGGATTCATATCCAACAATTGGTATCAGAGCACGCTAGTGGTGTGCGTTTCATGTTTTTCATGAAACCGTCATGTGCGCGCATGAATAGTATGTGCCGCCATCGGGGTTCTACGAGTAGATCATGCATAGTAGATTTTGTATGTTCTATGAATCGTTCTTGCAGGGCGCCGCTTCTAAAATTATTCTGGATATGTGATTGCTTGCTACCAGGGGTCGGACCCCGTGTTAGCGATTTTGTCTAGATGTTTTTTCTTCTGTGTGTGGATAGATTTTAGAGCCATAGTCGGGCAAGAGGTGAAGATTTACCACCCTTGATTCCCAGGCTTTTGCTAGGTTTGTTTTCCTTTTCTTTCTAGGAAATTGTGTACGAGCGAGCATTTGCTCGAAGCGTACTAGATATTTTTCGGTTACAAATTGAAGAGGAGGACTTACCGTGGAGATCCACCACTGGGAAGATAAGCGGAACCTTGGAGGACGATGGCGATCCGGCGAAGCGTACACGATAGCGGCAAAGGGCATAAAGCGTCAGAAGATCGTATACAGAGGCTTGCACCGGATCGAGGAGCCTTGTGAAGGAGACAGAGAGCCTGCGCTGTGCCAGTCAGGTTCAGGGGTCGGACCCTGAACTTGATTCAGTTGTGTGCTTATTTCTTTCAGTAGTTCTTTATATTTCTGTAGAGAACCCCGATGCGATAATTTGATTATCTGTGTTAGAGGGATGCCCTTTCCCCTCGGGTCCTAGCGACCTTATTAGGATTGGATTCCACTAGTGACGCCTATTATTTAATTGACCCTTGATGATAGTATGAATTCCTCACATTTGGTTATGCCCCCATTAGGTCAACATCCGATTAGTCGGGTGTGCCTATTTGGCAAGCATCGAAACCTAGAATGAGTTGGAATTCTACTATGACATTATTCGTCAAATTTATAAGCAAGGCGCCATGGTAGTGGAAGACATTTCCTGTCAGTCTGACCTTAGGCTAGGCTCCAGGGCATTAGCGTGATAGCCAAGTTTGCAAAGCATCAATGTTCTTGGGATATGTAATGTGACCCTTGAGTGGAGAAATCCACTCGAGGCAGGGACTATGATATTCCAAGATCGATTAATGCTTCGCGAAAGGCTTGAATGCTAGTGGGAGCACGGTATGACCAGGGTCTAGTGTATAGGTTGTCGTGACCTTAGTGTACACTCATACTTGCATTAAATAACCCTCAACGTTAATAAGGGATGTAAGAGAGGACTTTTAGAGATCCTCTGGCCTCCACAGCCAGTCGTTTTGTGTTTGGGTGGGGATGTATAACTTCACACCCCCTAGGGTGGGAGCTGTGTGTTTCCATGCCAAATTACTTAATGACCTCCCTAAGGATATGGCGATTACGAGGCCAGGAGAGAAGGGCTTTTCATCCCACCCTAGTGGGGGCCGCATGAACTCCCGTGTCATAATTGCTTAGGCTCGTGGGTAAGCATCCTAAGTGCACGTGAGGTATTCGTTGCGAAGACAACGGTGATCACGTGGCACTGGCCAAAAGATAACCATGGTCCATCAAAGCCCTTAGTTGGCAGATTTGGACTGGGTCAAGGAAAGGCCCGTGTAAGCGGATTGACGCTGCATGATGCCCCCTAGGGCAGGTGTAGTCGATTCCGAGATCTTACATACATGGTTAATTAATCCATAGAGGTGTCTTCGCTGTGAGGGTAGCGCTGACATTTGGATATAATTAGCTTATTTTCAAAATCCATAAAATAAGTTATTTTGCATTCATTTTCATTCAACCATATAGTTCCCCTATCCGCTATCCCATAAGAGAACCAGTTATCGGGTCTCTAACTACGTAGAGTGGAAGCGCAATCTTTAGCTTATGCTTAGGGTAGTAAATGTACATTGGCATGCAATCTAAATATCCCTGTACTAGACCTAATGGGTCCAGATATCACTAGGGCACTAACTAGGGCATATGAAGACTGGCGAGAGTCTAAGGAGATGTGCAAGTGCTATGTTATAGCAGACTTGCGGACAATTCTTTAGAAGCGAGTCAGAGATATGCCGGGTCTTCTCTAATTAAGTTTTACTTGCATTAGATGTCTGGAAGGCGAAGTCAGTCGACTCATCGCTTTTCCACTAAGATACTTGTCGGTACCGAGATGTCAGTGGGTATGCTTGTTCGGGAACACATCTTTGAGTTCCAGAACGAACTAGATTCCCAAGACATGGTACCAGATGACGAGGTGGTGGAAGATGTCTGTCTTGCATCCTTGTCTGGAACCTTCGAAGGCGTTATCAGAGACTTTAGCTTTAACAAGTTAGAGATGATAAACGCAGAACTTCTAAGGAGATTTCCAAAAGACAAAGGATAAGATCAAGATTAAAGGCAATGCCTTTAGTGCTTAACCTAAGTCTTCTTTAGAAGAACCTAAGGGAATAACTTATAAGAGATCGAAAACTATTCTAGTGCAGAAACTGGTGTGGAATCCTAAGTCTGGTAACGCCAAGGACGGAAGTATTTCCGCTGTGGCGAGCATAGGGGGTATTTGAAGATTGAGTATGACCTCAGGATGTTAGGAGTTGAGTCGCTATCTAGTAGCAGTTCTTATGCTTCTTGGAATGTAGACTTTGTGGGTGCAAATTTTGGCATAAATCTACCACGGGACCCACCAGCCCTGCCTGGTGGGCCCACGAGGACTACAGTGGGACCCACCGGCCCTACCTGGTGGGCCCACGAGGACTACAGCGGGACCCACCAGCCCTGCCTGGTGGGCCCACGAGGACTACAGTGGGACCCACCGGCCCTACCTGGTGGGCCCACGAGGACTACAGCGGGACCCACCGGCCCTGCCTGGTGGACCCACGAGGACTACAACGGGACCCATCGGCCTTGCCTGGTGGGCCCCCGAAGACAACCGCAGGGCTCGCAACTTTACCTGGAGGATCCCCAGATACTGCAGTAGAAACCGCCATTCGCCACCCGGAATGCCTATAAATAGCAGTGCCTTCGAATGTAAAAGGATCGAGATCCAGATCCACAAATCTGATTTCCACTCTGAGATCTGACTTTCAGAACCAGAGCTCTGGAATTTCACACTTCCGATCTACCATCTCCCTTTGATCTTCTTTTAGAAAGATCAGTGTTTACAGTGATACTCGGCCTGTCGAGATCACTTCAATATAAGTGTTAGTGAATTCGGGTTGCACCCTATAGCACGGAGACGTAGGCTTCGGCTGAACTCCGAGATCACTTCTCGTGTAAAACTCTCTCTGATTGCATCTCTCTGTTTACAAATCAAAAGCTTCAACTTCGATCAACAGTCGATCAACAGATCGACCAACGATCTTCGACGTCAACACGAACATTCAATTGACTGGTGCTGCGAGAGTCTTCGGGTCGGCACGAAGATTTTCCGCCACAGTTTGGCGCCGTCTGTGGGATCCGAGCGAGAAGCCGTGTCCTCTCTACTTCGACTACCAGATCAATAGCCAAACTTCCTCGCCCCCTCGGTTGATCAGACAACTGATCGGACATCGGCAATCTCGTTGTACCTTTCGCATTCTGAATGGCGAGAACCAAACATCAGGGTCAACCAGAAGGAAGTAACACTCAACATCAACCTCGTCCTGAGACTCGTTCAATGAGTCAAAGGCTCAACTTCGGGCAGCCCCTTGCTGTCCCCGAGATGGGGGTTCACTCAGGAAGCGGAAGATCAGTCGATCGACCGATCGCCCCTCATCCTCATCAATCAATTGGGCAGACTGTCCCTGCTCCTGCTGAAGATCCTCCATCGACTTACCAGATCTCTGCAATCGATTTCCAACTACTCCAATTGGCGAAACAAAACGCCACCCTCACTGCTGAGAGGGATGCTCTGAAGAAGGCAGCTTCCGAAGCTGGAATTGCTATTCCGATCCCCTCCGCAAGTGGGAGGGTTGATCCTCCTCGACATTCAATTTACTCCGAACAACGGAGGTCAATGGGCACTGATGCTCTCGAGAGGATTCGACGCGACCCAACTCCCTCTGCTGCTCCTTGGAAGCAGAGTGTCTGGGATCGTCTTGAAGACGAGTCCTCCCAATCTTCATCTGGTCGTAACTGCGACAAAAGAGCACCATCGAAGCTCAACCCGCCAAGGAAGCACCAAATGAAAGGCGCTCCTTCAAAGAGTAGAGTCTCCCCTTCCCTTCCACTCCAACGTGGACTTGGATCGGACCTTCGACACCGACTCCGACCAGCAAACACTTCAATGCCAGAGCAAGACCTTGCGATCTTGCCTCTTGACCCACCTCTAGGTCGAGAACATGGTCGTAGGGATGGCTACTCTTCTGCCGGGCCACTACATCGAAGCCTTTTCGAATCAGTATTTCCAAGAGGATGGAGAACTCCTACCCTCCCCAAATTCAACTGCGTCCGAGGAGATCCAAGCCTCCATATACTTGCCTTCAAGCAAGCTCTAACGCCACACGAAGAGGAAAACAACGTGCTCTGCCGCACCTTCGCGGGAAGTCTCGACGAGCCTTCACTCGACTGGTATCACAATCTCCGAGCTGGGTCCATTACCCAGTTCGGTGTTTTGGCTAACCTCTTTGTGCAGCATTACCAGCTCAACCTGAAACCCGAGAAGAAGCTCGACTCTCTATATCGACTAAGGATGGGTGCAGATGAGACTCTCCGCAGCTTCACGAGGAGGTTTCGCAACGAGCATGCTGCTCTCTCTGGAAGGCATCTGGATGATGAAGCCATCATGTTGGCTTTCCAGAACGCTCTCCGCTTTGATCTACACATCTACAACGACTTCATCCGCAATCCCCCTCCTTCTCTGGGAGCTATGTTCGATCGAATTCAGAGGGAGATTGAGGTGGAAGACGATCAAGTCGCTCGAAAAGGGCGAGAAACTAAGAGAAGGCCTGCTGAAAAAGAAGCACCTAAATATGCTGCAAAGGCTCACAACACTGAAGCAGCAGCCCCTCCGGCCAACAAAAGATCAAAGAATGATGGGCGTCGGTCTCCAACGAAGACCACTTTCACCGAGTGGAACATGCCAGTCGAGCAGATACTCGACCGTATTCAACACGACGAGTATCTTCGGAGGCCCAATCCTCTTCAACCAAATTCCAAATTCACAGCAGACAAAACAGTCTACTGTGAATTCCATCGAAGTCACGGCCATTCCACCGATCGGTGTTTTCGGCTGAAATTCCATCTTGAAGACTTACTACGAGAAGGCCACCTTCAAGAATTCGTCAACAACGGGCACGATCAACGTCGAACCTCTGCCAAGGGGAAAGAAGTATGTTGGATACATCTAATCTCTTCCAACCGGCAACCAATTTCTGTGAATGCCAATGTCTTTGGCATTCATGGAACCTTGCACAATCAAGCTTTGACCGGGAAGGAAGTCGATCGGCAGGTTCGACGCATCTTCCATGTTCGATCTACTGCAAACAAAGAAGATACCTGGATCGAGAAGCCCATCGAAGGTCTGGCTTGGCCATCCATAGTCTTCAATGACACCGATCTTCAAGGAGTTCACACTCCCCATCGAGACCCCCTGGTCTTGAAACTCATCATCGATGGAAGCACCGTCAATCGAATCCTCATAGACACTGGAAGCTCCATTGACATTATGTTCTCCGACTGTTTCAAACGTCTGGGACATAAGTATCAAAGTCTCGACGTCGTCCCCACTGTGATCACCGGCTTCAATGGTGAACAAAGCATCACAGTGGGCGAATCCAGATTCACCATCGACCTCAGCCGAGAGACTCGAGTCTCGGTGAGGTTTGCGATCGTCGAAGGAATGTCTAGCTACAACGCCATTCTTGGGCGACCATTCCTCCATCAGATCAATGCCATCTCCTCCTCTTACCATTAACTACTCAAGTTTGCAACTGGAGAAGGCATCGTCTGCATTCGAGGCGATCAGCAAGCTGGAAGATCTTGTGAAGCTGCTGCTGCTAAAACAGATCGAAAGATCAATATTGCTCCTCCAAAGCGGCCACGAGATGAAGCTGGTCCCTCTTCCAAATAGCAATCAAAGGAGATTCCGCTGACCAAACCTCCACCAATCGAATGGGAAGCATCACCTTCAATTGAAGAAATCATCCCGATCAACATAGGCAGCGGAGATCTCCCTCAACAAACATTTATTGGTACCGGTCTTAGCGACGCAGAAGCGCAAGACATGGTATCCTTCCTCCAGTCCAATATCGACGTCTTCGCATGGTGCTTCGAAGACATGCCTGGGATCAATCCAGATGACGCTTGTCACCGACTTGCGATCAAAGAAGAGGTGAAGCCCGTCAAGCAAAAGCCTCGCACCATTCGACCAGAGCTACAAGTTGCTGTTCAAGAAGAAATTACCAAGCTACTCGCAGCCGGATTCATCCGAGAAGTAGAGTATCCAACTTGGATCTCTAACATAGTGGCTGTTCCAAAGAAGAATGGGAAAGTCAGAGTCTGCATCGACTTTACCAATCTCAACAAGGCTTGCCCCAAAGATCCTTTTCCCATGCCAAGGATAGATAGACTCGTCGACGCCACTGCTGGCCACGAGCTGTTGTCTTTCATGGATGGGTATTCTGGATACAATCAAATTCCACTCCACGCTGATGATCAAGAGAAGACATGTTTTGTGACTAGCCGAGGCCTTTATTGCTACAATGTCATGCCATTCGGCCTCAAAAATGCTGGTTCCACCTATCAAAGGCTAGTCACCAAAATGTTCGAAGATCAGATCGGTCGCAACGTCGAAGTCTATGTCGATGATCTCCTCACCAAGAGTTCCGTTCGGAGCAAACATCTATCTGATCTGGCTGAAACCTTCCAAGTCCTTCGAAAGTATCGAATGAAGCTCAATCCAGCCAAGTGCGCCTTCGGAGTTCAATCTGGCAAATTCCTGGGTCATCTTGTGACCAGGAGAGGTATTGAAGCCAATCCTGATCAAATTCGAGCCATCATCGATATGCCTTCACCTACAAATCGAAAAGAAGTTCAACGTCTCACTGGAAGGTTAGCAGCACTCAATCGATTCATTTCAAAATCTTCAGACAAGTGCAAGCCACTCTTCGACAAATTACGAAAGGCGGATACATCTGGCTGGAGTCCAATCTGTGAAGAGGCATTTCAAAGTATCAAGAAATATCTGGTGCAAGCTCCTATCCTGACTGCTCCACTTCCAAAAGAAGACTTGTATCTCTACCTTGCCGTGACCGATCAAGCAATCAGCGCGGTCTTAGTCAGTAGAAGAGAAGGCATCGAACATCCAGTCTACTACATCAGCCACACTCTTCTTACGGCTGAGACTCGCTACTCAAAAACTGAGAAGGTCATATTGGCCTTGCTCACTGCATCGCGTCGTCTTCAACCGTACTTCGTCTCCCACCAGATTACTGTCATTTCAGAACACTCACTCAAAGATATCATTGACAAAGCTGGTCGAGCTGGTCGAATGACCAAATGGGTGATCGAAATGAGTGCTCTGGGGATTCAATTCGAATCTCGCACTTCTATCAAAGGTCAAGCAATTGCTGATTTTCTAGCTGACTTTCCAGTTGAAGACCCCATCACTTGGGAAGAAGATGTCGATATGCGCTTGGAAGATGAGGATAAGCCTCCGATCAATCCTACAACGAAAATTGATTTAAGTCTTGAAGTTATTGCTGCAACTCCTCCTTGGAAGCTATATACTGATGGAGCATCAAGTTCGATCGGTTCGGGAACTGGGATAGTCTTAATATCCCCCGAACTTGATCATCTCCAGAAGGCCACTCTCCTTGGGTTTAATGCCACCAACAACGAAGCTGAATATGAAGCACTCATTTCCGGACTCGAAATGGCAGAATCTCTGGGGGTAGATCAAATCATCATATACAGCGACTCCCAATTGATCATAAGGCAAATCAATGGAGAGTACACAGCTCGAGAAGAAAGAATGCAACTCTACTTGGCCTTAGTACGACGTCTTCAACAACGTTTTACTAGCGCTGAATTCATTCAAATCCCCAGAGCAGAGAACCGAGAAGCAGATGCCTTAGCTAATGCTGCCTCAGTTCTTGGAGACTCACTCGGAGGAAGGCAAATACAAATTGATTATCAAGAAGTGCCCAAAACCATCCCCGATCAACAGATTCTTACCACTACAGAAGGATCTGGGGGTGGAGATCAGCTTGAAGATTGGAGACGACAAATTCTTGACTTCTTCAAACATGGCAAAATGCCAGAAGATCCAAATCAAGCCCGAAGGCTCCAAAGGAAGCTCTCTTGCTACACTTTACAAGGTGAAGATTTATATTTCAAATCTCACAACGGGATGTTACTCAAGTGCCTTGGTCCTGAACAAGCACAGGCAATCCTGATTGATATCCACTCCGGAGCTTGTGGAAATCATTCGGGAGGAAGATCCCTTGAAGCCAAGACGAAGCTACAAGGGTACTACTGGCCAACAATGGCAAGGGATGCTCAACAAGTCATTCAAAGGTGCGAACCTTGTCAACGGCACGCTCGAGCTATTCATCTCCCTGCAGATGAACTCCATCAATTATCAAGTCCCTGGCCCTTCCATCAATGGGGTTTAGACTTCTTGGGTCCTTTCCCTCCAACTCCAAGCAAGAAGAAGTACCTACTGCTGGCCACAGATTACTTCACCAAATGGATTGAAGCTGTGCCCCTCTTCCGAGAGACTGATAACGAAGTGATCAAATTCATTCGGCACAACATCTTCTCAAGATTTGGTACACCTCAAGTTCTCGTTGCAGACAATGGAGCTCAGTTTGACTCCGACAAGTTTCGAGAGTTCTGTCTGAACCATGGTATTAAGCTATTCTATTCAACTCCAAGATATCCTCAATGCAATGGCCAAGCAGAAGCCTCCAACAGAGCTATTCTTGGTATACTCAAGAAGAAACTCAATGATAAGAAAGGATTGTGGGAGCAAGTCCTACCTGAAGTTCTTTGGGGGTATCGCACAACTCCGAGAAGATCAACTGGGTTCTCGCCTTTTCGCCTAACATATGGATCAGAGGCAGTACTCCCAGCAGAAAACATATCAAGTACTTTGAAGACCAAAGCTGTTAAAGAAGGAGTCAATGAAGAACTTCGGATCAATGATCTAGACTTCTCTGAAGAACTACGAGATCTAGCATCACTTCGTGTGGCCAAATATCAACAGAAGATCAAAAGAGCCTATGACAAGAAAGTCCACAAGAGACAATTCCCAGTGGGTAGTTTAGTTCTCAGAGCAGTTTTCTACAATACCAAAGAACACAGCAGTGGAAAGCTTGCTCCCAACTGGGAAGGTCCATATATCATTGAGTCAGTTGGAGGCAAAGGTTCTTACAGACTGATTACACCAGAAGGAGATAGATTGCCTCGAGCTTGGAATTCTAGACACCTCAAGTTGTTCTATCCATAATGTATATTCTGTGATGAATAAAGCTCTCTTTCAAATGTTCAAGTGTACAAGTGTTCTGATTTTCAATCCAAGTTCTGAAGCAATTACAAGTTATCCATATTCAAATTACCAGGTCTTTTAACAAGTTTGGGTGTTAGGGTTGCGACCCAACCCCTAGCAAATGTTAAAAACTGACCATTTTCAAGTTACCAGGTCTTAACATGTTTGGGTGTTAGAGTTGCGACTCGACCCCTTACTAGCGAATGTTAAACTGACCTTCGAAATTCAATATCCAATTTCAATCAATTCGATATCGTCTAACAGGTTTGGTAGTCTGAGTTGCGACTCGACCCCTTACATTCAAATGTTATTCGAATTCAAATTCAATTTTCAAAGTTACAAGTTTGGGTGATTGAGTAGCAACTCAACCCCTTACATTCAAGTATATGCGTATTCAAATTATGTTCAAATGTATGAATACTCAATCATGTCAAATAGCATTCCAGAACTCAACATTCAAAGACGTTCAACTCAAAAGAAGTGCAAGTTTCAAATACAAAAAAGATGCCTTCTATTATCATCAAAATATGTCAGATACAAGGAGCTGTTACATTTCAAAAATTTACAAGTACAACAACAAAGAAGAAGAAAAGTCTCAGGGCTTGGCCACACTCTTCGCATGCGACTTCTCCCCTTCAGATCCAGGACGAGCTTTACTCGCCACTGATGCCTTGGAGGATCGGACGCTAGCTACATGAGTCCTGAGCGCTTCTGCCGCCTTCTCTGCTGTCTCCTTGTAAACCTTGCACTCAGACAACGCGTGCTCCAGTGCCTTCTTCGAAGTCTCTTCTCTGGCAGCGAAGGCAGCGTGCTGGGTAGCAAGTTGTTGCTTCAGCTCTTGGATTTCGATGGTACGGCCACAGGACACATCCTCAACCTTTGAGAGTCGAGTCTTCAAAGATTCGAGTTCGTGACTCTGTGCCTCACATCGATCCTTCAGCCCTTTGATCTCCAGCTTTCCCTCCCGAAGTTCCTTAATCTTGGTTTTGAGAGAAGCTTTCTTCGAAGTCAGGAGATCTCTTAGCTCATCTCTCTCCGCGGTCAACTGATTTATTTCATCTACAGCTTCTTTTGCTCCCGCCCTCATGGAGAGTTTGGTTGCAACATTCATAAGTGCTGAGTTCTGCAAAAGAACAAAAGAGTTGAATTATTCTGAAGAAAGATAAGATTCAAATGATCGATCAAGCAGATGCACCTACCAACAGGTTAATTCTATCAAAAGCTTCATCCAAAGTGGCACTCGGAAGGTTGATGAGTTTTCTGATCGCAGCAGTGGGGCGGTTGATATCAACTTCACCCAAGTTTTTTATTGTCGGAGTCAATCCAACAGGCGTACCTGCAATCAAAGGGAATCAAAGTGTTAGATTATTTTCGAACTTCAGAAACAAGACATTCAAAACAAGTTAAGTTCAATTACCTGATGTTTCGACCTTCGGCTCTTTGCCTTTCCGACGATCAGAGCCACTCTTGGGAGTTGATTTCTCCTGAGTCGGGGTTGGCGCTGGTTGAGGTTGAGGAGCCCCATCCCCCACTCGACTTCCCCTCTCCAAATTAGCAGGGGGGGAAGCATTCCTGGGAGGTGAGGCTCTCTCTTCTTGCGACCCGCCTGGCTGGATAAGCCCGGCCAGCATGGCCTCCACCTCGTTGAGCAGAGAGTGAGAGGGGGGAGGGGGTTGCTCAACCTCTACACCCCCACTCATTGTTGCTCCCTCAATGCGAGGAGCGTCGGGGGGGATTTGATCCAGAGGCGTGGGGTTGCTTCCAACCCCAGCACTCTTCGACAGCTTTATCTTGAAGCGCATCGGCTTCTTCAATTCGTCGAACTTGTAGGTGGGAACCGCTTTTGGGCCATCACCTTCCATGTCAAGCACTTCTTCCATTTGACGGGCTTTGACCTCGTCAATGGGAATTGGAATCGAATCCTCCCCTGTTGCACCACCAGTGGGGGTGGGAGGAATTTCTTCCTCACCACCCCCATTTTCATTCTCACCATCCCCATTGGAGGAGGTAGTAGACGGATCATCCTCGCCGTCCCCGTCCTCGTCTTCATCATTGCCACTAATGTCGTGGCTGATATTCTCTGTCTCTTCTTCTTCTTCATTTTTCTTCCCTTCTTCTTCCTCTTCGTTCTTCTTCTTTTCTTCTTCTTCATCTTCCTTAGGCTTGACGAGTGTTTTTCGCTTCTTCTTCGCGGGGCCTCTTTGGATAACCAACTTCTCATCCATAGTGGGCAATCGGCGCCTCACGTTGTAGATTTTCTTCTCGACCCTAATCTTCCGGATGATCTTGCCCGAGCTGGGATCCTCTTCATAATCAGAGTATAGGACTTCGTTGTCCTCATACCTGTCCTTCGATCTGTGGAGGAGATTGGCCTTGCCATATCTCACAGGACAGTTAGAAAACTGTTTCCACGACCTGGTTCCACAGGTCAGCTCGAGGAACAAATTATCTATGGCTCCCGCCCTCTCAGAACTCCAGGCGAAGATGCCTCCAGCGCTGTACATCTTAACTGCGTCGTGTACGCTGTCTCGGGGGGTGTCTGGCACTGACATGGATGTCCACGCGCCGGAGACAGAGATTGGCCAGTCAGTATACAATTTGTCCGAAGGGACTGTATCGGTGAGTGGGCGCAGAGGAGATATTCCAGTCAAATTATAGAAAGGGCTGTCCTTCCTGTAGCTCCATCGATAGTGAAAGAAGAAATATCCAAGCTCGATCCGGGCAGGTTCTCCTTCCGGGATACTGGAGTAGCAGGCCCTCAAGTCCTCTTGAAAATCTGACTCCACTCGGCAGAAGGCGTAAATGATTCGCCATGCATTCCCAGTGACCTGCCCCGGGCAAAGGCCAGAAGTATTCAGCAATCTGGCAGCGAAGGGTGGCAGAGGCAGACGTAGACCGCAGTTGAGTTGGCCAACGGTCACTATAGTTCCCATGACCTGCTCTTTGCTAGCAAAATTGGTGAAGACTGTCTTCTTGTCGATGCCGAATGCAGTCTGAATGCTGGGGAGCGAAGGCTGCGCCCCCTTCCCTTCTGTGAAGAAAGAGAGCAATGCTTGCCACTTCTTTCTCTTCGTATCCGTGAGCTCGCTACCTACATTATACATATACTCCGTCTCCTCTGTCAGGGGCATGAGAGGGCCCAGAACAAACTTCACCTTGGGGATGAACTCTGGCCTTGATGGCGCCGAAGCAAACCCAACCCCTTGGTGCCTTTTGCCAAGCTGGCCAAGTTCAGCGAGAGCAGCCTTGCCTTTGCCACGGCCCCTCGGAGGAGATTGGACCTCGACGATTTCCTTTCCCTTTCTCTTCGAGGGAGTCGTACCGGACTTCTTCGAACTGCCCGAGGAAGCCATTTCACCGATCAGACAAGCGCAGAGAACAGAGAGCAGAAATCAAGAGAGCAAGAGTCTGGACTTCGAAAAATTTTGGAAGCGTGAGGTACACGTGGCATCCATCCGTAGCAAGCGCAAAACCAGGCGAACAGTCGCGACCAGGCGAAACGTCGGACCTACCGGTCCGCATGAACCAACGGTCTAATCAAGCCACTGGTCTAGGTAAACCGGACCGCCGGTTCAAAGCAACCATCAAGCCAATCAAGGATTCAAAACAAGAAGAATCAAGCTCCATCAATGTTCAAAACTCTGCCAAAATATCGAAGAACAAAGCAGCAAACTCTCTGAAGGGCAGGTTCGAAACTTTACCTTGACCGGATATTTTTCACCGATCGGACAAATATGTCCGATCGGCGAAAGTTATCTGATTGGTCAAATTTCAACTGGATCTGGCAAAAAACCAAGGTTTTTTGCCGATCATTCGAACCTTGACCGGATATTTTTCACCGATCGGACAAACATGTCCGATCGGCGAAAGTTATCTGATCGGTCAAATTTCTACTGGATCTGGCAAAAAACTAAGGTTTTTTGCCGATCATTCGAACCTTGACCGGATATTTTTCACCGATCGGACAAACATGTCCGATCGGCGAAAGTTATCTGATCGGTCAAATTTCTACTGGATCTGGCAAAAAACTAAGGTTTTTTGCCGATCATTCGAACCTTGACCGGATATTTTTCACCGATCGGACAAACATGTCCGATCGGCGAAAGTTATCTGATCGGTCAAAATTCTGCTGGATCTGGCAAAAAACTAAGGTTTTTTGCCGATCATTCGAACCTTGACCGGATATTTTTCACCGATCGGACAAACATGTCCGATCGGCGAAAGTTATCTGATCGGTCAAATTTCTACTGGATCTGGCAAAAAAACTAAGGTTTTTTGCCGATCATTCGAACCTTGACCGGATATTTTTCACCGATCGGACAAACATGTCCGATCGGCGAAAGTTATCTGATCGGTCAAAATTCTACTGGATCTGGCAAAAAAACTAAGGTTTTTTGCCGATCATTCGAACCTTGACCGGATATTTTTCACCGATCGGACAAACATGTCCGATCGGCGAAAGTTATCTGATCGGTCAAAATTCTACTGGATCTGGCAAAAAACCAAGGTTTTTTGCCGATCATTCGAACCTTGACCGGATATTTTTCACCGATCGGACAAACATGTCCGATCGGCGAAAGTTATCTGATCGGTCAAATTTCTACTGAATCTGGCAAAAAACCAAGGTTTTTTGCCGATCACTCGAACCTTGACCGGATATTTTTTCACCGATCGGACAAATATGTCCGATCGGCGAAAGTTATCTGATCGGTCAAATTTCTACTGGATCTGGCAAAAAACCAATGTTTTTTGCCGATCATTCGAACCTTTACCGGATATTTTTCACCGATCGGACAAACATGTCCGATCGGCGAAAGTTATCTGATCGGTCAAATTTCTACTGGATCGGTCAAAAAACCCTGTTTTTGACCGATCACTCGATTCTTGACCGGTTGAATTTTGCCCGATCGGTCAAAATTTGACCGATCGGTCAAAAGTGACCGATCGGTCAAAATTTAACCGATCGGCCAAATTTCAGCTGATCGGTCAAAAATACTACTGGATCGGTCAAAAAACCCTGTTTTTTGACCGATCACCCGATTCCTGACCGGTTGAATTTTGACCGATCGGTCAAAATTTGACCGATCGGTCAAAATTTGACCGATCGGTCAAATTTGACCGATCGGTCCAAATTGACCGATCAGTCACTTTTTTCTCTAACATGCGGCAAGTTTCTTCGTGTCCGTTTTTCTAAACAGGAAGTTGCTATTTTTTGCACCAAAATCCAAGCCAGCTAGAATGCACTCTAGCTAACTTGGAGGGGGTAACTGTGGGTGCAAATTTTGGCATAAATCTACCACGGGACCCACCAGCCCTGCCTGGTGGGCCCACGAGGACTACAGTGGGACCCACCGGCCCTACCTGGTGGGCCCACGAGGACTACAGCGGGACCCACCAGCCCTGCCTGGTGGGCCCACGAGGACTATAGTGGGACCCACCGGCCCTACCTGGTGGGCCCACGAGGACTACAGCGGGACCCACCGGCCCTGCCTGGTGGACCCACGAGGACTACAACGGGACCCATCGGCCTTGCCTGGTGGGCCCCCGAAGACAACCGCAGGGCTCGCAACTTTACCTGGAGGATCCCCAGATACTGCAGTAGAAACCGCCATTCGCCACCCGGAATGCCTATAAATAGCAGTGCCTTCGAATGTAAAAGGATCGAGATCCAGATCCACAAATCTGATTTCCACTCTGAGATCTGACTTTCAGAACCAGAGCTCTGGAATTTCACACTTCCGATCTACCATCTCCCTTTGATCTTCTTTTAGAAAGATCAGTGTTTACAGTGATACTCGGCCTGTCGAGATCACTTCAATATAAGTGTTAGTGAATTCGGGTTGCACCCTATAGCACGGAGACGTAGGCTTCGGCTGAACTCCGAGATCACTTCTCGTGTAAAACTCTCTCTGATTGCATCTCTCTGTTTACAAATCAAAAGCTTCAACTTCGATCAACAGTCGATCAACAGATCGACCAACGATCTTCGACGTCAACACGAACATTCAATTGACTGGTGCTGCGAGAGTCTTCGGGTCGGCACGAAGATTTTCCGCCACAGACTTCTGGTCTACAGATATTCAAGGAAAGCAGAAGGCTACTTTATAGTGAAGGAATCCTAACATAGGTACTGATGCCATAAGCCGCTGCGGAAGCTGTTAGATATGATTGTCTTAGTTTTTCCGAAATACGGATTTTGTTTTTTAGAGATGTAGTTCTGTTTCCTCTTTGGTAAATGAAGTTTTTAGTTTTAGACAGCACCGTAGGTGTGTATCTTAAACTAAATAGATAGCTTCATTACTAGAGAAATAGATCAGAATAATCTCTTTATATTTAATCCTAATTCGGAAATAGATATCATGACAGCTGCAGCGTCTAATTTAAATTCATCTAAATCCTTCGGAGAAGCTATCCCATTTGTGACCCCTCTGATTTAGATATTCTGCCTTAGATAAATTCAAAGGTAAAAGAAGGCCGAGTTTCTGTTCACAGATTCATCGGAGATCCTTCTAACCTATGAATGTTATCTGGAAGGCAGAATAACTAAAAGGGCCACTAAGGTATTGGAGTTAGTTAATTTTGACGTCTATGGTTCCAAGAGCGTCTAGACGATAGAAGACTCTTCGATTTAATCAAAGAAATAAGTCACTATCGGACGAGTTCCATAGGATCCTGAGAGAGTATGAGATTATCTCCCAGTTAAATGCTCTAAGGATGACACGTCAGAATGAAGTCTCCGAGAGAAGGAATCGGACTCTGTTTGACATGGTCCGTAGTATGATGAATATTGCCAAGTATACTACCCACCTTTGGTGGGGTTGTACCTTAAAACAGTAGCTTATATCTGAAACTATCTCTCATCTAGATCAGTACCTCAGACCTATAGAGAGCTATGGTCTAAGCGAAAGCTGACACTATAGTGTCTCGAGATATAGAGTTGTCCTGTACTTGTGCAAAACGACAAGAGGGATGAGATGGAGATGTAGTTCCAGGTATATCTGTTTGTAGGTTACCCTTAGGAGGCATAAGATGGACTGTTTTATGATCTTGAGGTTAGGAAGGTAATCGTTTCTACGAACACCATCTACCTAGATCAAGATTATATTATAAGACCATAAGTTTATCAGTAAGGTAGTTCTGGGTGAACTACTGGGTACTGGTAGAGAGTGCGCATTTGAAAAACGTAGTGGGAGTAGATGATACAAGAAACTAGTATACCAGGTATTGTAGAAACGATTCACTTTGTACCACCACCACCTCATCGTTGTGGGACCATCAGAGCTCCTGAAAGATACTATGGAGAAACTTCGATAGTTAATCCAGAGTTTCAGGAGGATGATCCTTAGAGCTACGAAGAAGTAGTGGGAGCTTCCTTTGTACCACCACTACCTCATCGTTGTGGGACCATCAGAGCTCGTGAAAGATACTATGAAGAAACTTTGATAGTTAATCCAGAGTTTCAGGAGGATGATCCCTAGAGCTACGAAGAAGTAGTGGGAGCTTCCGACAGCTCTGACTGACAAAAGACCATGGAGGCAAGCTTACATCAATGTCCCTTGGAACAGTCTTGACACTTATAGCACTATCACCCTTCAGGGTGTAGGAGGTGTATAAGAAGAGCACCCGGTTAAGACTTAAGTAGCTAGATTAGTTACCAAAGGAAAAGGGATTGACTATGTCAAAACCATCTCACTGGTAGCTATGCCTAAGTCTATAACGGATCCTCTTAATCCATCACAGCCCATTATAGTTGGGAGATCTGGTTGATGGATGTCAAGACAGTTATTCCCTAACGGGAATTTGAAAAGGGACATATGGATGATGTAGCCTCAGGCTTTGTGTCAGTAGGTTAGGAAGATATGGAATGCAAGTTGCAATGGTCCATTTATGGACTGATGCAAGCATCCAGGTTGGAATGTCTATTTTGATCAAGGGAATCCGCTCACACGGATTTGATCAGAATGAGGATAAACCAAGTTGGTACAAGAAAGGTGAAATAGCTACAAGGGTGTATTTAGTACTTTACGTTAACGATATTTTACTGATTGAAAATGATGTAAGAATATTGTTTACGGTAAAGGTTTGTAGTCATCACAATTCGATGTGAAAGACCCTAATGAGGCGAGTTATGCTCTGGGAATCAAGGTAACTCGAGACAACCAGAGCAAGATTCTCTTGCTGTCACAGGCTACGCATGAAGATAAGATTCTAGCCAGATTCGTTTTAAGAGGCTAGATATCTATTGCGCAGCAGGAAGATGGGTCGGTTTCAGTCGAACCCGGGTCCAGATCTTTGGACCGATATGAAGGGTATACTCAGAAATCCTCGTTAAGTAAGGATTGTGAGTTAGCTTGCACTTCACAGGTCCTGATATCGATTGGACACACAGGATCTGACTTTGGTGTCAGATGTGTGTTTCAGAGAATCGATTTCAGGGATTATTTTTATTTTGGGATTAGAAGCGGTAATTGGTAGAGTGTGAAGCAAGTGCATCACAGACTCTACCACAGATGCTTAGCACGTTGTTGCGTGCGAAGTAGTATATCAGGTGGTAAGGCTTAGGAAGTTCTTAGAGAACTTGGGACGCGTACCAGAGGCTCAGTTATCTGTTGTTACAACAGAAGAGCGGTAAGCAAGGTCCAAGGAGACTAGGCATCGCCGTGAGGGGAAACCCATTAAGTACAAACTCCACTTGATCTGACAGTTATATGAGGAAATGCAAGTAGCGGTACTGAGGTTGAATCTACAGACAATGTTGTCAATTCCTTTAGGGAATTCCTGCAAAGGCTTTTGGGCAGCATGTAGAAGCTACAGAGCTCAACACCGTTATTCCTCGTTAGACCTAGTGGGAGATTGTTAGAATTGGTGAGGTCTATAGCTCGTAAAAACCTAGTGTTTAGCTATGTATGGTTGATAGTATAGGATTGCATATTGGTACGTACCTTAGTACGTGTTCTGATTACAGAACAGAGAGCCATGGCTACATGGTAATCCACTTGAGTAGGAGACTCAAGGGACTGGTCCCATGTAACCTAAATACGTTCGCAGCTCTGATTAGGGTTGGTCGCCCTATCAGGTTAAGCTGTTGGGATGACAGAGCGTGGGTGTCTCCACCACGGTCATTACCAGGCACAGTGTCTGTGGCCGAACGGAACCAACACGGTGCACAGATCGGTGAGCAGACACCGGTGCACTAAACCGTGTTTCTGCTTAGGGTAAAACGGTCCTAAACCCTGAGGAGCCATGTCTGGTGGACTAACCAGTTGTGTGGTGCTTTGGCGCACCAATGTGTGAGGATCCGGATGCAGTGATCCAAAACCACGGTGTACTGGGTTACCCGGCTGGCGTTGCATCAGCATGTCACTCCTGCAGGCTATCCACACCCCTAACGGGAGGTGCGTTCCTTGGTCTGACCTACGTCGTATTAAACCCTGGCCAGGTGGTCATCAGTTCAACTGGTGACGGATCCGGTTACTCGGCAGAGTTATCGGAGGTACGATGTACGTGGTCAACCTGGAAGGAACCGAGTCATATGAGCACTCGAGTCTGACGGTATTCTCCACCGCTCGAGTTGCGTCATGGCACCAGTGGAGGGACAGCGAGTTTACCATACTAAGCGGAGAGCAGGGGTATGAGAGAGAACATAGTAAGTCCGGAGGAATTGGAGTGCAGCCTGCGTCGCACTCTGGGTGGCTATGTAGGTTAACTCGGACTCAGAGGATCGATGGTACACTCGGGTAGTGTGTCGATCGAGTCTGAGTTGGAAGCCATGAACCCTGGTCCCTGAAGGTTCCACCTTATCGACATTATGTACGGTTCTTATACCATCTCCTCGAAACACAGAACGTAGGTAGAGGAAACGAGAAGTCCAAGCATACGCTCCGTGAGTGCTTCGCACTAGTGCACGGTAGATGCGTAGCTACGTGTGTGCACTAAGGGGAAACCCTAGGTTAGTGCAGAGACGCATGTAGCAATTCCTTGCCATAAGTGGACTTTGCCACATGGGTGCGATGTATCGGGACATGTTGCGAGTTGACTAGTTGACTTCACTAGGGGCACCCTACGGGAACCTCAGAGAATAGTGAAATCACTGGTGCACTTCACTTATGTGTGCCTTGCAAAGTCTCGTACACGAGGAACGGTCAACTAGTGGCATAAGGGCGTTTTGGTCATACCATGCGCCACTATGCACTAAGGGGGCTGGCCCTAAGTGTTGAGAGACTGGTCAAGGCCGGCCCCATTAGTTTCGGGAGGTTGTTGCCTCCGATGAAGGGGCCGGTTATGTGGCACAGAAAACAGGCTGGTTTTGACCGTTTTCGAAAACAAGGAAAGGATAGAGATAAAGAAGAGATATATAGGGATAAGGTTTGAATCAATCATCCTTATCCATACTGTCCTTATCTATATGGATAGGCCGGCTATATATATGAGAAGGAGAGAGAGGGTGCACGAAATTAATAGAGCCATGCAAGCCCTAGGGCCGGCCATGGCATGGGGAAACCCTAGCCGCCCCCTCTCCTCTCTTCGCATCTCCTCTCTCGTCTCTCTCTCCCTCGCTTGCGCCATTGGATGGCGACTCATCTTCCTCACGTGGTGTTTTCGTAGAAGGAGAAGGCTCGTCGTATGGAGGCACTCAGAGATCCATCGACGAGGTGCCATGCATCGTGTGAGATCGGGTGAACTAGAAGGCGTCTCCCGCAACCTTTTGCTGTCCAGAATCTGCACAGAAAATCAACGTTGTTTCTGCGATTCCGGGAGCTACAGAAGTCCAAACGACGTAAAACTTGTTGGAAAAGTTGCGTCTCAAAGTTGGTTACCTTCAGTCCAAATTTCAGCCCAATCGGAGTTCGGAGCAGAAAGTTATGGCCGTCGCACCGAAGCTATGTCGAGCAGATCCGTAGCCCGTCTCCATCGACAAAGAAGAAATTTGTCGCGGTGAAAGATTCCGCACGCAGGTATGATCTCTAACAAGTAGATCTAACATAATTAGAACATGCATACATGCTAGATTGTTCTTTCGCGTTAGATCGTCGTTAGGGGTTCGTGTAGTTGCCATGCTAGATTCATACACGCATATGTAGATTGTTTCGATGAAAATTTTGATATGTAACGCACACCGCTCACGGTCCTCGGACCATCACTTTGCTTCCGCTGCGGGCCTCTGCCATGGATTCATATCCAACACTTATATCGTTGAATCGGTAGGAGGCAAAGGTTCTTACAGACTGATCTCACCAGAAGGAGATAGATTGCCTCGAGCTTGGAATTCTAGACATCTCAAGTTGTTCTATCCATAATGTAAATACCATGATGAATAAAGTTCTTTCAAATGTTCTAATATGCAAGTGTTCAGCTTTTCAATTCAAGTTCTGAAGCAGTTTCAAATTATCCATATTCAAGTTACCAAGTCTTTTAACAAGTTTGGGTGTTAGAGTTGCTACTCAACCCCTTACTGGCAAATGTTAAACTGACCTTCAAATTTCAATATTCAATTTTAATCTATTTCGATATCGTCTAACAGGTTTGGGTACTTGAGTTGCGACTCAACCCCTCACATTCAAATGTTACACGAATTCAAGTTCAATTTTCAAGTTACAATAAGTTTGGGTAATCAAGTTGCGACTCGACCCCTTACATTCAAAAGATTGTGTCTATTCCAATGCTATCCGATACATGATATTCAAAGACATTCAACTCAAGAGACATTCAATTTTCAAACACCAAAAAGATCTTTTGATTATCAAAATTTGCCAAGTACAATGTTGAGCTGCTACATGTCAAAAGTTTACAAGTGTAAACAACAAAGAAAAATACATCAGGGCTTGGCTACGCTTGGAGCACGCGACTTCTCTCCTTCAGATTTGCCACGAGCCTTGCTCGCAGCCGAAGCTTTAGAAGATCGGACACTGCTGGCATGTACCCTGAGTGCCTCTGCCGCTTTCTCGGCCGTTTCCCTATAACTCTTGCATTCAGACAGCGCATGCTCCAGTTCCTTCTTGGAGGTCTCTTCTCTAGCAGTGAAGGCAGCATGCTGGGCAGCAAGTTATTCTTTCAATTCCTTGATCTCGGTTGCGCGATCACAGGACACGTTCTCAACCTTGATGAGCCGATTCTTCAAGGATTCAAGTTCGTGACTCTGCGCCTCGCAACGGTTCTGCAACCCCTTGCTCTCCAGTTTCTCTTTGCGAAGTTCTTCGATTTTTACCTTGAGAAACTCCTTCTTTGAGGACAGCACCTCCCTCAGCTTGTCCTTCTCCTCACGGGCAGCCTTTAGTTCAGCTGTCAAGCGGGATACTTCAGCTGAAGCTTCTTTTGCTCCCGCCCTCCTGGAGAGT
Organism: Chamaelirium japonicum; assembly: GCA_947650365.1. Lineage (NCBI taxonomy): Eukaryota > Viridiplantae > Streptophyta > Magnoliopsida > Liliales > Melanthiaceae > Chamaelirium > Chamaelirium japonicum. The sequence goes on from CANTAL010000012.1 coordinate 2,381,899, forward strand.
TTGCTCGCGATTCTCAAAACTGCTGAGCTCTGCAAATGGATAAAGAGTTAGAATTATTCTGAAGATACAATTCAAATACTTGATCAAGCAGATGCACATACCACTACTTCAAGCCTATCGAAGGCTTCGTCAAAAGGAGCATCCGGAAGGTTGCAAAGCTTCCGAATCACACCAGTGGGGTGGTTGATATCAACATCACCCAAACTCCTTATCTTCAGAGCCGGGCCAGCAGGTGTACCTACAATCCATGCAGCAGTTCAAAGTGTTAGAATATTTTCAAGCTTCAAAGACAAGACAATCAAGGCAAGTTAGTGCAGATACCTGAAGCCTCGACCTGAGGAGCCTTTCCCTTCTCATGGTTGGAGCTCTTACCCTTGGGGGTCGATTTCTCCTTGATAGGGGTTGGCTCTGGCAGGGATTGGGGGGTAGCATCACCCACCCGGCTTCCTCTCTCCAAGTGAACGGGAGAGGGAACATCTCGAGGAGGTGAGGCTCCCCCTTCATCTTCGTGCCCGCTCGAATTATCGAGCCCTGCCACCATAGCAGCTACCTCCTCAGCCAGAGATCGCGAAGGGGGTGGGGGTTGTTCAACCTCCACACCCCCACTTGTAGTCGCCCCTTCGAGACGAGGAACCTCGGGAGGTATCTGATCGAGGGGTGTAGGGTTGCTTCCAACCCCACCACTCCCCGATAGCTTGATTTTGAAGCGCAGTGGGTTCTTTTTCAAATCCCCAAAGTGATAAGTAGGGATCACTTTAGGGCCATCGCCCGTTGCATCCATAACCCCCTCCATCTTGCGAGCCTTAGCCTCATCTATGAGGATCGGCTGCGAGTCCTCATCAGCACCACCAGTGGGGGTGGGAGGAATTTCTTCCTCGCCACCCCCATGTCCTTGACCACCATCAGTGGGGGTGGGAGGAATTTCTTCCTTACCACCCCCATCTTCATCATCTTCATCACCTTCGCCATCTTTGTCTTCGTTATCATCGTCACCCGCCCTCATCCTCTTCATCTCCACCGTCCTCTTCTCTCTCTTCTTCCTCTTCTTCTTCTTCTACCTTTTTCTCTTCATCTTTCTTCTCCTCCTCCTTAGCTAAGACCTTCCTTTTCTTCTTTGCCGGGCCCCTCTACATCACCAATTTCTCCTCAGTGGGCAAGCTGCGCCTAGCTCCGTAGGCCTTCTTCTCAAATCGAAGTTTTCTAACAATTTTGCCTGACTGAGGGTCCTCCTCATAATCCGAGTAGATGACCTCGTTATCTTCATAACGAAGCTTTGATCGGTGGAGAAGGTTGGCATTGCCATGTCGGACCGGGCAATTCGAGAATTGCTTCCATGACCGAGTCCCGCATGTCAACTCCAGAAAGAGGTTATCAAGGGCCCCTACACGCTCTGAAGGCCACGAGAGGGCTCCTCCTGCACAGAACATGTCGATCTCTTTGTGCACCTTATATCGGGGAACCTCAGGTACTGACAGAGGTGTCCATACACCAGACACCGATAGCGGCCAGTCAGTGTAGAGCTTGTCGGAGCCGATGGTGTCAATGATCGGCCGAAGAGCAAAGACACCCGTCAGATTGAAGAATGGGCTATCTTTCCTCCAGGCCCATCGATAGTGATAGAAGAAATATCCCAGCTCGATCCGGGCTTCTTCACCATCAGGGAGGCTGGAGTAGCATTCCCTGAGTTCTTTCTGGAAGTCCGACTCTACGCGACAGAAAGCGTAGATGATCCTCCAGGTGTTTCCAGTAACCTGCCCGGGACAAAGACCGGAGGTGTTCAGCAACCTCGCGGCAAAAGGTGGCAATGGAAGGCGCAGTCCACAGTTGAGCTGGCCGATGGTGACGATGGTTCCCATCACTTGCTCCTTGCTCGCGTACGAGACAAAGATTGTCCGCCTGTCAACGCCAAAAGCGGATAGAACCCCCGGAAGCGCTGGGCGAGCCTTTCCCTCTGTGAAACTTGCCAGCAACTCCTGCAGCTTTTCCCTCTTCACGTCTGTAAGTTTACTGCCTATATTATATCCAAACTCAGGTTCCGCCTCCAAAGGTAGTTACGGGCAGAGGACAAATCTCGCTTTGGGGATGTGCTCTGGCCTTGACGGTGCAGAAGCGAACCCCACTCCTTGGTGCCTCTTGCCAAATTGGCCAAGCTCTATCAATTTGGCCCTGCCTTTGCCACGGCCCTTCGAGACAGATGTTTCTTCAACAATTTCCTTCCCCTTTCTCTTGGATGGAACTGCACTCTTCTTCGAACTACCCGAAGACGCCATTTGACCGATCGAGAGGAGACGAAGAACGAAAGATTGGAAGCAAAGGCTCTGGACTTCGAAAATTTTCTGAAAGCGTGAGGCAAAAATGACAGCCAGAGAAGCTTAAGTATTCTGAGGAATTCAGACACACAAATCGAGATAACATGTGTCATCACCATATCAAATCGCGTGTTTTTAAAGTACACGTGGCATCCATCCATAGCAAGCGCAAAACCAGGTGAACAGTCGGGACCAGACGAAGCGTCAGACCACCGATCCAGACTAGCCACCGGTCCAAGCAAACCACCGGTCTGAGTGAACCGGACCGCCGGTTCAAAGCTACATTTAGGCAAACCGAAGATTCAAAAACAGAAAAAATCGAACTCCATCAATATTCAAGACTCTGCCAAAGATCAAAGGAGAAGAACAAGCTATACCACTCCCTTAAAAGTACAGGTTCAAGACTTTAACCTTGACCGGCTGATTTTAACCGATCGGTCAAACTTGACCGATCGGTCAAACTTGACCGATCGATCAAAATCAACCGATCGGTCGATTTCCTACTGGATCTGGCAAAAAACTAAGGGTTTTTGCCGATCACCTAAACCTTGACCTGTTGATTTTAACCGATCGGTCAAACTTGACCGATTGGTCAAAATCAACCGATCGGTCGATTTTCTACTGGATCTGGCAAAAAACTAAGGTTTTTTGCCGATCACCTAAACCTTGACCTGCTGATTTTAACCGATCGGTCAAAATCAACAGATCGGTCGATTTTCTACTGGATCTGGCAAAAAACTAAGGTTTTTTGCCGATCACCTAAACCTTGACCGGCTGATTTTAATCGATCGGTCAAACTTGACCGATCGGTCAAAATCAATCGATCGGTCGATTTTCTACTGGATCTGGCAAAAAACTAAGGTTTTTTGCCGATCACCTAAACCTTGACCTGCTGATTTTAACCGATCGGTCAAACTTGACCGATCGGTCAAAATCAACCGATCGGTCGATTTTCTACTGGATCTGGCAAAAAACTAAGGTTTTTTGCCGATCACCTAAACCTTGACTGGCTGATTTTAACCAATCGGTCAAACTTGACCGATCGGTCAAAATCAACCGATCGGTCGATTTTCTACTGGATCTGGCAAAAAACTAAGGTTTTTTGCCGATCACCTAAACCTTGACCGGCTGATTTTAACCGATCGGTCAAACTTGACCGATCGGTCGATTTTCTACTGGATCTGGTAACTTTTTGCCGATCACCTAAACCTTGACCGGCTGATT
>CANTAL010000012.1:2388431-2525900 GCA_947650365.1 Chamaelirium japonicum
TGCGCTTATCGTATGCAACTGTCTGATGCACCCGCCTGGTGCCGTCGCTCATCTCGAGAGAACCAAACATACGACCACCGTCTGGTCAATGGGAGTAATGAAACGCCGGCATCTACGTCTTCTCTACCCATCCTCCTAGTGTACATTGGCCTTGCCACCCAGCACTCTAGAGGCTGACCCCCCCCCACCCACACACTCTCTCTCTCTTTCTCTCTCCCCCAACCCACCCCCCGTAAGGGAAGTTGATCCCTTCATCCCAAAGATCCAAAACTAATTAAGTATTTATATATTACCGACGGCCAATAAATTACCGTCGGTATTAAGTTTTATTACCGACGGAAATATTTTGTCCGTCGCCTCTTTTTCCCGACGCCTTTTTTTCCGATAGACTAGCGACGAAAATCTCTTCCATTGCTATAAATCATTACCGACGGAAAACTAATATTACCGACGGATATGTTCCATTGGTAAAAACTATTTTTTTTGTAGTGTGGCCTTTCCTTGACCCTATCCAAATCTGCCAACTAAGGGTTTTGATGGACCATGGTTATCTTTTGGCCAGTGCCATGTGATCCTTGTTGTGCAAGTAACGGATGCCTCACATCCACTTCGGATGCTTACCCATAAGCTTAGGCAGTTACGACACGGGAGTTCATGTGGCTCCCACTAGGGTGGGATAAAAAGCCCTTCTCTCCTCACCCCGTAACCACCATATCCCAAAGGAGACTGCTAAGTTATCTGGCATGGAAAAACATAACCCTCACCCTAGGGGGTGTCGAGCTACGCCCTTCCACCGAGACAGAAAGCAGTTGGTTATGGAGATCAGAGGATCTCAACGAGTCCTCTTACACATCCCTTATTAAATTTAAGGGTTATTTTATGCAAGTATGAGTGTACACTAAGGTCATGACAACCTATACACTAGACCCTGATCATACCGTACTCCCACTAGCATTTCAAGCCTTTTGCGAAGCATTGATCGATCTCAGAATATCATAGTCCCTACCTCCAGTGGATTTCTCCACTCAAGGGTCATATTACATATCCCAAGAACATCGATGCTCTGTAAACCTAGCTATCACTCTAATGCTCTGGAGCCTAGCCTAAGGTCAGACAGACAGGAAAGGTTTCCCACTACCATGGCGCCTCGCTTATAAATTTGACGAACAATATCATAGTATAATTCCAACTCATTCTAGGTTTCGATGCTGGCCAAATAGGCACACCTGACTAATCGGGTGTTGACCTAATGGTGGCATAACCAAATGTGAGGAATTCTTGCTATCATCAATGGTCAATTAAATAATAGACGTCACTAGTGGAATCCTATCCTAATAAGGTCGCTAAGACCTGAGGGGAAAGGGCATCCCTCTAACACAGATAATCAAATTATCGCATCAGGGTTCTCTACATAAATATAAAGAACGACAGAAAGAAATAATCAAATAACTGAATCAAGTTCAGGGTCCGACTCCTGAACTTGACTTGAACAATGCAGGCTCTCTGTATCCTTCGCAAGGTTTCTCGATCCGGTGCAAGCCTCTGTATATGATCTTATGACGCTATCTGCCCTTTGCCGTCATCATGTTCACTTTGCCGAATCGCCATCGTCCTTCAAGGTTCTGCTCGTCCTCCCGATGGTGGATCTCCGCGGTAAGTCCTCCTTTTAAATCTGTAATCGAAAAAGCACTAGTACGCTTCAAACAAGTGCTCGCTCTTACATAGTTTCCTAGAAAGAAAATAAAAACAAGCCTAACAAAAAGCATGGGAATCAAGGGTGGTCAACCTCCACCACTTGCTCGACTATGGCTCTAAAACCTATCCACACACAGAAAAAAACACATCCAGACATATTCGCTAACACGGGGTCCGACCCCCGGTAGCAAACAATTATTGGATTTGGATCCACTTATCAGAGTCGCAACGGAAGCAAAAGATAGATCCGAAGATCATACGGTGTATGTTTCATTACAATTAATTCTACAAAATAATCTACATGCAAATTTATGATCTTAGCATATTTGCGGACACCCTAGAGACATACTACGATCTATGGAAGACATGCATGCATCTAGTTAGGTATTTAGAATCATCATACCTTTTTGGATCTATGATCCTAAGAGAACGGAACGATGATGAACCGCACGTGAATCGCAAGGGAAGCTGTCGGATAGCACCTTGTCCTTTGCGAATTGAGAAATCCTCGAAATCCCGTCTCTGAGTGCAAGGATTACGAGCCGACGGAGGAATTCGTTGCAAAGACGATGACGAGCCGCGATATCTCCTCCTCCTCTTTCTCTCTTCTTCATTCTCCTTCCTTCCTCCTTTTTCTTCCTTCTTCTTCCTCTTTCTTCCTTGGCCGAAACCACAAAGAGGATGAGAGGGGGAAGGTTCGGATTTTCTGGAGAGGGGAGACTTTAAAGGCTAGCCCCTCCCCCTCCATTCTATATATACGGCCGGTCTCCTAGTGCCATGTGCAAGCTAGGGCCGGCCCTAATAAGATTAGGATGAGGGGGGGTCGGTTTTAGGGTTTCCAAGTGTCTATCGTGAAGCCTGGACGAAAACACCCTTCACAAAAAGTGAAAAACTGAAAAAGAGATTGAGTGAGGTGTGCTACTCGGAATTGAGTTCTGTCAGCGCCTATGATCTCCTGAAATTATTCCACTCATTCTAAGATCCATATTCAATATGTTCTAAGCCATATTTCAGTATTTACCAAAATACCTCTACGACCCCTAACACATGTGAATTAGGTTCTTAGGCTCCGGGCTTGCGCTACATCGCGCTACTTCACATCCAACGTATCCAACCAGGTCGGGAAACAATTCCTATACGCAACGACATGGTGGAACCTTTAGGGTTTGGGATCTCTAGCTCCAACCGGATCCTTGATTAACTGTTCCGGTGACACACCGAAAGTTCCATTAATCAGCCCTAATCCGATTAACCCGCATAGCCACCCAGAGTGCGACACGAGTTGAACTCTAGTGATCCTAAACTTATGTTACTCCCTCGTAACCCTGTTCTCTACTATACTCTGATAATCCTTAGTCCCTCCTATCACTGGTGCCATGATACGACTTGGGCAGTGGGGAGCACCGTCAGATCCCGATCGATCATCTAACTAGGAATTGATGACTTATAATCTATAACACCACACACCTTCTGGTGCTATGCCTAGCATCCGGAACATCGTCAGTCATACTGACAACCACCAGGCCTGGGTTAACTGTGTGGACAGATTAACTCATCAAAATGCACCCATCCAACACTGGACGTCGGATAACATGTAGGGATTACATATCACTCAAGCGCCAGTCGAGTAACCCAACGTACCGTGGTATTGGACTATGGAAGGTCCGCACACGTTGGCACATCAAATCACCACACAACTGGTTGGCCCAGTGTACATGGTCCCTCAAGGTTAAGGACAGATTATCTATAGTAGAAAGATGGTTTATGCACCAGTGTCTGAATCACTGAACTGTGCACCGTCTTGGTTTCTGTTCAACACGATCATCGTGCTTGATCAGGTGAATAGGAATCCTGTGTTCCCGTGGTGGAGACATCACCACATCCTCTATCTGCCAATAGCTTGTTCTCGGTAAAGCGACCGGCATCACCTAAGCTATGAACTAGTTCTAGGTCTACACATAACTGGTCCACTGAGTCTCCCAAGCATGGATACACCATACGCCTTAGTGGCCTACTATGTTCCCTAGGGTCCTTTATTATATATGTATTAACATATACCAAAGTAGTATTCTAATTAAAGCAATAACCAAAGTCATCTTTATTAATTTTAATGCAGAAAATCCATGCTAAGGACAGACGAGCTACAACAATCTCCCACTTGGCCTAGTGGGGAACAACAGTCTTAACTCCCATGACATCCACGTGCTTCTCAAAATCCTTGGTCGGTAATGCCTTTGTGAAAGAGTCGGCCATGTTATCTGCAGACGCCACCTGAGTCACTGCAACCTTCCCTCGCTTCTACAAGTCCCGGATAATGTAGTATTTCTGCTCGATATGGTTGCTCTTCTGGTGATATCTTGGCTCCTTGGATTGTGCTACCGCTCCAATATTGTCACAGTAAAGGACAATAGGATCTTAAGCTCCCGGTACGCATCCTAAGTCCATGAGAAACTTCTTGAGCCACACTGCCTCCTTAGCTGCTTCGCACGGCGCAACGTACTCAGCCTCTATCGTTGAATCCATGATGCATCCCTGCTTCACGCTCCTCCAACTGATAACTCCTCCTCTTAATGAAAACACAAACCCTGACGTCGATCTTCTAGATTTCGGATCTGACGCAAAGTCAGAATCCGTATATCCAATCGGTATCAGTTCCTGTGAAGAGTAAACTAACTCATAATCTCTCGTCCTACGGAGATACTTGATTATACTTTTCACAGCAGTCTAGTGCCCTGGACCCGGATTTGATTGATAACTGCCCATTATGCCTACTGCATAGCATATATCTGGTCTCGTGCACTGCATATCATACATCAGACTCCCTACAGCCGAAGCATAAGATATCTTCTGCATCTCTGCCCTCTCCTCAGGAGTCTTAGGACCCTGATCCTTGGACAATTTCAATCCATATCTGAATAGAACCAGTCCCTTCTTGGAGTTGTGCATACTGAATCTGACCAAGATAGTATCTATGTAGGCTGACTATGACAGCGAGAGAGTCTTGTTCTGGCGATCTCGAGTTACCTTGATCCCCAGAACATAACTCGCTTCACCCAGGTCTTTTATGTCAAATTGAGAGGATAACCACACCTTCACTGTAGACAATGTTCCAATATCGTTTCCAATGAGAAGGATATCGTCTACGTAAAGCACTAGGAAAACTACTGCAGTCTTATCGTTCCTTTTATAAACACATGGTTCATCCATGTTCTGCTCAAATCTATAAAACTGGATAGCCTGATCAAAACGCATGTTCCAACTTCTGGATGCTTGCTTCAGTCCATAAATGGATCTTTGCAACTTGCACACCAGACATTCCTGACCTTTTGTGACAAAGCTTGTAGGCTGAGATATATAGATGTATTCTTCCAAATCCCCGTTGAGAAATGCAGTCTTGACGTCCATTTGCCAGATCTCCCAATCATAATGGGCTGCAATGGATAAGAGAATCTGGATAGACTTAAGCATAGCCACTAGTGAAAAGGTTTCCTCATAGTCAATCCCTTTTCGCTGGGTATAACCTTTAGCGACTAGTCTAGCTTTGTAAGTCTCAAAGGTACCATCTGGACCTCTTTTTCTTTTGTACACCCACTTACACCCAACATGTTTAATATTATGAGGTGGTGTTATAAGTGTCCAGACCGAGTTTTGGGATATCGATGTCAGTTCTGCCTCCATGGCTTCCTGCCATGCTGCATTGTCAGAGGATACCATCGCTTCGTCATAGTTCAGAGGATCATCCTCCTGAAACTCTGAATCTACCATAAAGGCTTCTCCAATATATCTATCAGGAGCACTTGTGGTCCTTCCACTGCGACGAGGCTGCGGTGGTTCCATAGGAGTCGATTCTACAGTATCGTTTATCTTAGTGGTTTCGGCTCCCACTATGTTTTCTGTCTGTGTACTCCCATCAGTACCAAGCAATTCTTCAAGAACTACTTTACTGGTGAGTTTATGGTCTATTAAGTAATCCTGCTCCAGGAATACGGCGTTCGTCGATACGACAACCTTTCTGTCCTCAGGATTATAAAATAAACTACCCTTTGTCCCTTTTGGATATCCAACGAATAGACATACCTTAGTCTTTGACTCCATCTTATCTCACTTGTCCTTCCACACATGTACTGGACAACCCCAAATCCTAAAGTACTGTAGGCTTGGCTTTCGCTTCAACCATAGCACCCAAGGAGTTAGAGGTACTGACTTTGATGGAACAAAGTTCAAAGTATATGCTGCCGTCTCTAGTGTATATCCCCAAAAATTAGATAGCAATGTGGCATAACTCATCATAGTCCGAACCATGTCTAACAAAGTTTGGTTTCTCTTCTCAGATTCACCGTTTTGTTGTGGTGTCCCTGGTGCAGTCAACTGGGATATGATCCCATGCTCACGCAGGTACCCAATAAATTTATCCGATAGGTATTCGCCTCCTCGATCCAATCGAAGACAATTGATACTTTTACCTGTCTGTTTTTTTGCTTCAGCTCTGAATTCTTTGAACTTATCAAAGGATTCAAACTTCCACCACATTAAGTATCTGTATCCAAACCTCGAGTGATCATCCATGAAGGTGATGAAATACTCGAAGCCTCCTATGACACGGACACTTATGGGCCCACATACATTAGTCTGTACCAACTCTAATACCTCCTTAGATCTGCTACCTTTGGCTCGAAAAAATCTTTTAGTTATCTTGCCTTCCAGGCAAGACTCACACGTGTTGTAGCTCGTGTGTCCTTAGCGTGGATTTTCTGGATTAACATTTATAAATATGCCTTTGGTTATTGCTTTAATTAGAATACTATTATGGTATATGTTAATACACATATAATAAAAGGACCTTGGGGAATAAAGTAGGCCACTGAGGCGCATGGTGGATCCATGCTTGGGAGACCCAGTGGACCAGTTCTGTGTAGACCTAGAACTAGTTCACAGCTTTAGTGATGCCGGTCGCTTCACCAAGGACAAGCTGTTGGCAGGTAGAGGATGTGGTGAAGTCTCCAACACGGGAATGTGGGATTCCTATTCACTTGACCAAGTATGATGATCATGTTGAACATGAACCAAGACGGTGCACAGTTCAGTGATTCAGACACTGGTGCATAAACCGTCTTACTACTATAGATAATCTATCCTTAATCCTGAGGGACCATGTACACTGGGCCAACCAGTTGTGTGGTGTTTTGATGTGCTAATGTGTGCGGACCTTCCATAGTCCAATACCACGGTACATTGGGTTACCCGGCTGGCGCTTGAGTGACATGTAATCCCTACAGGTTATCCGACGTCCAGTGTTGGATGGGTGCATTTTGATGAGTCAATCTGTCCACACAGTTAACCCAGGCCTGGTGGTTGTTAGTATGACTGACAATATTTCGGGTGCTAGGCATAGCACCGGAAGGGGTGTGTGGTGTTATAGATGACAAGTCATTAATTCCAAGTCAGATGATCGATCGGGATCTGACGGTGCTCCCCACCGCCCGAGTCGTATCATGGCACCTGTAATAGGAGGGACTAAGGATTATCGGAGTATAGTAGAGAATAGGGTTACGAGGGAGTAACATAAGTTTAGGATCACTAGAGTTCAACTCGCGTCGCACTCTGGGTGGCTACACGGGTTAATTAGATTAGGGCTGATTAATGGAACTTTCGGTGTGTCACCGGAATAGTTAATCAGGGATCCGGTTAGAGCTAGAGATCTCGAACCCTGAAGGTTCCACCCTGTCGTTGCGTATAGGAATTGTTCCCCGACCTAGTTGGATATGTTGGATGCGAAGTAGCGCGATGGAGCGAAAGCCCGAAGCCTAAGAACCTAATTCACATGTGTTAGGGGCCATAGGGGTATTTTGTTAAATACTGAAATATGGCTCAGAACATATTGAATATGGATCTTAGAATGAGCGGAATAATTCCAGGAGCTCATAGGCGCTGACGGAACTCAATTCCGAGTAGCGCACCTCACTCAGTCTTTCTTTCAGTTTTTCACTTTTCGTGAAGGGCGTTTTCGTCCAGGCTTCACGATAGATATTTGAAACCCTAAAAACTGACCCCCCCTCATCCTAATCTAATTAGGGCCGGCCCTAGCTTGCATATGACACTAGGAGACCGGCCCTATATATAGAATGGAGGGGGAGGGGCCGGCCTTTAGTGCCTCCCCTCTCCAAAATCTGAACCTCTCCTTCTCTCCCACTCTTTGTGGTTTCGGCCAAGGAAGAAAGAGGAAGAAGAAGGAAGAAGAAAGAGGAAGGAAGGAGAAGGAAGAAGAGAGAAAGAGGAGGAGGAGATCTCACGGCTCGTCATCGTCTTTGCAACGAATTCTTCCGTCGGCTCGTAATCCTTGCACTCAGAGACAGGATTTCGAGGATTCCTCAATTCGCAAAGGACAAGGTGTTATCCGACAGCTTCCCTTGTGATTCACGTGCGGTTCATCATCGTTTCGTTTTCTTCGGATCATAGATCCAAAAGGTATGATGAATCTAAACACCTAACTAAATGCATGCATGTCTTCCGTAGATCGTAGTATGCCTCTAGGGTGTTCGCACATATGCTAAGATTATAGATTTGCATGTAGATTATTTTGTAGAATTAATTGTAATGAAACATACACCATATGATCTTCGGATCTATCTTTTGCTTCCGCTACGACTCTGATAAGCGGATCCAATTCAAACAACACGTTTGTAGGCTTTATGAAATATCTGGACTTAAAAGTCATACCTTAATCAACCTGTGAATCCTGTTTGAGGCTATGTGTCCAAGCCTTTGATGCCAAAGGAGTGTTGGATTATCTGAGGGATTTTTCCTTTTAGATGAACTAAGTACACTTCAGTTATGTTATCCTGCTTATGATTGGAGTTAATTACATAGATACCATTCTGTATCTTTTCGTTATAAACAAAGGAACTATTCAATTTAATTGACACACCAGAAGCATCAAATAAAACTGAAAAACCTTCATTATTCAATAAGGAAACAGAAATTAAATTTTGTCTCAAAGACGGTACATAAAGTATGTCTCTAAGTAATAAACTTCTTCCATCAAGAAACTGCAAGATGACATCTCCAACTGCTTCAGCCTCTGCCACGGCCTTAGTTCATATGCTTAGGATTATCTCTCCATCAACCAGTTTTCTTGTCTCCTTGAATCCCTGCAAATTATTGCAAGCATGGTTAGTGGAACCAGAATCCACAATCCATAAAACTTGAGAATAACTAGATGCTACAAGGGATTCCACTATGTGGGTTTGAGATATACCTGTTTCAGCCTTCTTGGGAGCCGTGCGACAGTCGCCCTTCCAGTGCCCCTTCTTGCCGCATCGGAAACATTTTCCTTTGGGCTTCGCTGGACCATTCTGCTTAGGAACCTGCAACTGCACCTGGCCCATCTTCATGGGCTTCTTAGACTTTCTTTTCTGAAACTTGCCTTTGGCTTTCAGAGAAGAATTCTTCTTCACGTTCAGGGATTGTGCTCCTGCCTTCATTCCGTCCTCTACCGCTTGGAGCGCCGCTAGGAGCTCTGCGTTAGACATCTCCAATTGGTTAAGGTTAAAGTTGGTAATGAAGCCCTCAAACGCTCTTGACAGAGATGCGAGAAAAATGTCGATCGGGATCTCTGCATCCAAGATGCATCAAAGGAACCAAGCTCATTCACATAGCCAAATAATTTCAGCATATGATCCCGAACTAAAGTCCCCTCTGCCATTTTCGTGGACACCAATTTCTTGATGGTCAGGTAACGAGTTACCCGACTACGACCTTCGAACATTTCCTTTAGGTAGAGCATCATGTCTGAAGCGAAGACCATGTCTTCGAATTGCTTCTGAAGGACGGTCTGCAAGGATGCCACTTTGTAACACTTGTATATCTTATCAGCATCTAGCCAGTCTTTCCATTCCTTCAACAGAGTCTCAGTTGCACTTGGTCCTGGCATGGCCGGTTGAGGGGTACTTAGGGCAATTGTGTGTTTGCCAACCCTTAGGACGAGTATCAGGTTATGCTTCCAGTCCTCATAGTTTGGTCCTATAAGTTTATTATCATTAAGTATGAAGGCAAGGGGGTCGAGCTTGGTCATGATTTCAGTAAACAATGGTTCATAGCAAAATTAGAGTTTACTACAATCTATTTCATGGAATTTAGAAATAGATAATGTTTACTCGAGCCGTTATGTTTTCACTACCTCAAGTGGAGACATCCAGGAATCTAAATTCCCTGGGCTCGAGCACTGAGACTATCGGCCTTGAATTGGAGACAACATCTCGATAAGAGTATGCAACTGCTTCAGCCAACGGGGTTTTTATGATCCAGTCTTTATCAGAATTACCCATGGTAAACTGAAAGACCTCCCAGTCTCCTTTTGGCCAGCTTTTTGTGACCCGCGTGCGCATCAACGGCAGCATCACATAAGCTTTCAGATGCTTCCCACAAATCTAGATGGTGTCGGCAGGGGGGTTCATAGGCTCCCGCGGTGCAGTAAAAAACCGTCACCCACTGCCACCGGCATCCTCCATGTCCCGTAGAAAACCACTAGGTGAACCAGCATGGAAGGAAACACAGCTCTCACCCGATGGGAATATCGAACTGCGTACCTCCCACCCAGACCCTTAGCCGGTTGATTGTGGAGGCCAGGGGCTCCCCTTTGGAGGGAACCTTTTATATATTCCTTTTTTATGAGGTTTTATGCATATCTAGAAAGGTCACAACCTCCTAGACTTAGACCCTAGTCTACCGTGCTCCCACTAGGATTACAAACCTTCCCGGAAAGCATTAGTATCCTCGGAAAATATCATAGTTCCTACCTTGAATACTCAGCTTTCGCCTTTCTTGCAAGGATCACATTACATAGATTCCAAGGATCCCGATACTTCACTAGTTTGACCATAATCCTAAGATCTGGAGCCTAGCCTAAGGTCAACATGGAAAGGACTCCTGCTAGAATGATGCCTCGTTCACAATTTGATGTCTGATGTCATAGTAGACCTCATCTCATTATAGGTTTCGATGCTGGCTAAATAGGGACATCCGACAACCTCCACCGGACCTCAACCTAATGGTGGCATAACCAAATCGCAATGAGTTCATACTACCATCAAACATCATCTAGAAATGGGTATCACACAGTGAAATCCTAACCTAACTTGGTCGCTAGGACCACGTGGGGAAAGGGCATCCCACTAGGGTTATCATACTTCTTATGGAGACATTAGTTATCTCTAAACAAATCTAACATTGCGTCTATCTCAGTGCACAGTACTTAGCTACCTGAACTACCACGAGGGCGGTTACCACCTTTCCTTTTAGCTAGCCACCAGATTCGTACGTGTTAGAACCATATAGAGACACCGATGAGTCCATAAGTTTAGTACTAACCCTAAGCCTGATCTAGAGACAAACTCACAAGCAAGATAGATAATCACATTATCATCAGGGTTCTCTAAACACTAAGAAAAGAGAAGCAATAGAAATAGCATCCAAACTGAATCAAGTCTAAGGTCCGACCTTGAACCTGAATAGCACAGCCAAGATATCCTACTCTTCCGTTCTGCACGATCTCTGACGACGATCCCCATCATCGCCAACATGCACGCTTTCGCCAGGTCTTTGCACGCCATGGTACCGCTTGTCCGAACCGTGGATGTAGCATCATCTCCTTCTTTCTGTAACTGAAAAACTAACACGCTCCGAGCAAGTGCTCGTTCGTGTACAATTTTGCTAGAAAGAAAAGAAAACAATCCTAGAAACATGGCCAGGGAACCGAGGGTGGTTAACCTCCACCCTCACCCATCTAGAGCCTTAAAATCCATAAGCACAATAATAATCAATGTAAAAAAAAAATCCGGGGTCCGACCCCCAAAGGTATGCAATCACAGATTATTATTCAGCGCGACACCTGCAAAAAGACGATACATAGCACAATCCATATGCATGATCTACGTTGAACCCTGACGTAAACATATGCCATCATATATTCACATGATGTTTTCACGAATTCATGCATGAAACATACACCAAAGCGTGCTCTGATACCAATTGTTGGATTTAGATCCACTTATCAGAGTCATAGTGGAAGCAAAAGATAGATCCGAAGATCATACAGTGTATATTTCATTACAATTAATTCTACAAAATAATCTACATTCAATTCTATGATCTTAGCATATGTGCGGACACCCTAGAGGCATACTACGATCTACGGAATATATGCATGCATCTAGTTAGGTGTTTAGAATCATCATTCCTTTTTGGATCTATGATCTGGAGAGAACGAAACAATGATAAACCACACGTGAATCGCAAGGGAAGCTGTCAGATAGCACCTTATCCTTTGCGAATTGAGGAATCCTCGAAATCCTGTCTCTGAGTGCAAGGATTACGAGCCGATAGAGGAATTCGTTGCGAAGACGATGACGAGCCACATGATCTCCTCCTCCTCTTTCTTTCTTCTTCCTTCTCCTTCCTTTCTCCTCCTTCTTCCTTCTTCTTTCTCTTTCTTCCTTGGCCAAAACCAAAAAGAGGAGGAGAGGGGGGAGGTTCAGATTTTCTGGAGAGGAAAGACTCTAAAGGCCGGCCCCTCCCCCTCCATTCTACATATAGGGTCGGTATCCTAGTGCCATGCGCAAGCTAGGGCCGGACCTAATAAGATTAGGATGAGGAGGGGTCGGTTTTAGGGTTTCCAAGTGTCTATCGTGAAGCCTAGACGAAAACACCCTTCACGAAAAGTGAAAAACTGAAAGAGAAATTGAGTGAGGCGCGCTACTCGGAATCGAGTTCCGTTAGCACCTATGAGCTCCTGGAATTATTCTGCTCATTCTAAGATCCATATTCAATATATTCTAAGCCATATTTCAGTATTTACCAAAATACCCCTATGGCCCCTAACACAAGTGAATTAGGTTCTTAGGCTCCGGGCTTGCGCTCCATCGCGCTACTTCGCATCCAACGTATCCAACCAGGTCGGGGAACAATTCATATACGCAACGACAGGATAGAACCTTTAGGGTTTGGGATCTCTAGCTCCAACCGGATCCCTGATTAACTGTTCCGGTGACACACCGAAAGTTCCGTTAATAAGCCCTAATCTGATTAACCCACATAGCCACCCAGAGAGCGACGCGAGTTGAACTCTAGTGATCATAAACTTATGTTACTCCCTCGTAACCCTGTTCTCTATTATACTCTGATAATCCTTAGTCCCTCCTATCACTGGTGCCATGATACGACTCGGGCGGTGGGGAGTACCGTCAGATTCCGATCGATTATCTGACTAGGAATTGATGACTTGTCATCTATAACAATACACACCTTCCGGTGCTATGCCTAGCATCCGGAACATCGTCAGTTATACTGACAACCACCAGGCCTGGGTTAACTGTGTGGACAGATTGACTCATCAAAACGCACCCATCCAACACTGGACGTCGGATAACCTGTAGGGATTACATGTCACTCAAGCACCAACCGGGTAACCCAACGTACCGTGGTATTAGACTATGGAAGGTCCGCACATGTTTCCATATCAAAGCACCACACAATTGGTTGGCCCAGTGTACATGGTCCCTCAGGGTTAAGGACATATTATCTATAGTAGTAAAACAGTTTATGCACCAGTGTCTGAATCACTGAACTGTGCACCGTCTTGGTTCCTGTTCAACACGATCATCGTGCTTGGTCAGGTTAATAGGTATCCCGTGTTCCCGTGGTGGAGACTTCACCACATTCTCTACCTGCTAATAGCTTGTTCTCGGTGAAGCGACCGGCATCACCTAAGCTGTGAACTAGTTCTAGGTCTACACATAACTGGTCCACTGGGTCTCCCAAGCATGGATCCACCATGCGCCCTAGTGGCCTACTGTGTTCCCTAGGGTCCTTTATTATATGTGTATTAACATATACCAAAGTAGTATTCTAATTAAAGCAATAACCAAAGTTATCTTTATTAATGTTAATACAGAAAATCCATGCTAGATGCCGCCGTTGCTGCGCACGCGGGTCACATAAAGCTATCCAAAAGGAGACTGGGAGGTCTTTCAGTTTACCATGGGTAATTCTGATGAAGACTAGGTCGTAAAAACCCCGTTGGCAGCAACGGTTGCATGCTCTCACCGAGATGCTGTCTCCAATTCAAGCCCGATAGTCTCAGTGGCCTACTGTGTTCCCTAGGGTCCTTTATTATATATGTATTAACATAAAGCAAAGTAGTATTCTAATTAAAGCAATAACCAAAGTCATCTTTATTAATGTTAATACAGAAAATCCACGCTAAGGACACACGAGCTACAACAACAATCACATATCTAGATTAATTTTAGAAGCGGCGCCCTGCAACAATAATTCATAGAACACACAATATATACTATGCATGATCTACTCATAGAACCCCGATGGCGGTACATACTATTCATGCACGCATATGACAGTTTCATGAAAAACATGAAACGCACATCACTAGCATGCTCTGATACCAATTGTTGGATCTAAATACATGGTAGAGGCCCACAGCGGAAGCAAAGTGAAGGTCCGAAGACCATGAGTGGTGTGTGTTATATATCAAAATTTTCATCGAAACGATCTACGCGTGGGTGTATGAATCTAGCATGGCAACTACACGAACCCTTAACATCGATCTAACGTGAAAAAACAATCTAGCATGTATGCATGTTCTATCTATACTAGATCTACATTTTAGAGGTCATACCTGCGTGCGGATTCTTTTACCATGACAAATTTCTTCTTTGTCGATGAAGACGGGCTCGGATCTGCTCGATATATCTTCGGTGCAATAGCCATAACCTTTTGTTTCAAACTCTGATTGGGCTACAATTTGGACTGCAAGTATAGAACTTCGAGACGAAACTTTTGCAATAAGTTTTACCTTATTTAGACTTCTATAGCTTTCGGAATTGTAGAAACATCGCTGATTTTCTGTGCAGATTCTGGACAACAAAAGCTTACGGGAGATGCCTTCTAGTTCACCCGATCTCGCACGATGCATGGCACCTCATCGATGGATCTCTGAGTGCCTCCATCCGATGAGCCTTCTCCTTCTACGAAACCCTACGTGAGGAAGACGAGTCGCTATCCAATGGCACAAACGAGAGAGAGAGAGAGAGACGAGAGAGGAGAAGAGAAGAGAGGAGAGGGGGCGGCTAGGGTTTCCCTATGGCATGGCTGGCCCTAAGGCGTGTCATCACCGACCCCCCTCTCCCCCATTACTCTTATATAGGACTGCTTTATCCTTATGGATGAGGCTAGTACGGATAAAGTTCAGCTAATTCAAACCTCTCCTTATATATCTCTCATTTATCTCTATCTTTTCCTTGGTTTTGAAAACGGTCAAAACCAGCTCATTTTCTGTGCCTCATGACCGGCCCCATCATTGGAGGCAATAACCTTATGAAACCAATTGGTCCGGCCTTAATCAGTCTCCCAACACTTAGGGCCACCCCCTCTAGTGCATAGTGGTGCATGGTATGACCAAAATGCCCTTATGTCACTAGTTGTCTGTTCCTCGTGTACGAGACTTTGCAAGGTACACATAAGTGAAGTGCACCAGTAATTTCACTATTCTCTGAGGTTCCCGTAGGGTGCCCCTAGTGAAGTCAACTAGTCAACTCGCAACATATCCCGGTGCATCGCACCTATGTGGCAAAGTCTACTTATGGCAAGGAATTACTACATGCGTCTCTACAGTAACCTAGGGTTTCCTCTTAGTACACACACATAGCTACGCATCTACCATGCATTAATGCAAAGCACTCACAGAGCGTAGGCTTAGACTTCTCGCTTCCTCTAACTACGTTCTGTATTTCGAGAAGATGGTACAAGGACCGTACATAATATGAATAAGGTGAAACCTTCAGGGACCAGGGTTCATGGCTTCCAACTTAGCCTCGATCGACACACTACCCGAGTATACCATCGATCCTCTGAGTCTGAGTTAACCTGTGTGGCCATCCAGAGTGCGACACAGACTGCACTCCAATTCCCCCGGACTTACTATGTTCTCCTTTATACCCCTGCTCTCTGCTTAGTATGGTAAACCCGTTGTCCCTCTATCTGGTGCCATGATGTAACTCGAGCGATGGAGAATACCATCAGACTCGAGTGCTCATATGACTCGGTTTGTTTCAGGTTGACCACGTACATCGTACCTTCGATTACTCTAATGAGCAACCGGATTCATAACAAGTCCAACTGATGACCACTTAGCTAGGGTTACATATGTCAGACCAAGGAGCGCACCTCCCGTTAGGGGTATGGATAGCCAGCAGGAGTGACACGCTGATGTAACGCCAACCGGGTAACCCAGTACACCATTGTTTTGGATCACTGCATCCGGATCCTCACACATTGGTACGCTAAAGCACCACATAACTGGTTAGTCCACCAGACATGGTTCCTCAGGGTTTAGAACCATTTTACCCTAAGCAGAAACACGGCTTAGTGCACTAATGTCTGCTCATCGATCTGTGCACGTGTTGGTTCCGTTCGGCCACAGACACTATGCCTGGAATGACCGTGGTGGAGACACTCACGCTCTGTTATCCCAATAGCTTATCCTGATAAGGCGACCAACCCTAATCAGAGCTGCGAATTTATTTAGGTTACATAGGACCAGTCCCTTGAGTCTCCCACTCAAGTGGATTACCATGTAGCCATGGCTCTCTGTTCTGTAATCAGAACACGTACTAAGGTACGTACCAAGATGCAATCTTATACTATCAACCATACATAGCTAAACACTAGGTTTTTATGAGTTATAGACCTCACCAACTCTCACAATCACAACCGTTAAAAAGGGCATAATGGGGGCATTAGTACGTCTGGTAGCAAGTTGTCCTTTGTGCTATTTTTAATGGACGACATGGCACACTACGATTGAGCCGGAAGCAAATGAATAGGGTAACAAATTTGCTCCCAGGCCGTGCGTGGTTTGAGGGATTCAGTAAATATGGGGGAGGAGGGACCACATATCTAAAAAGAGGGAGGGAGGGCCATGTGGCAACCGTAGGAAATTAACCTTGGTAGGAAAGTACGTGAACAATCATGCTAATGCAAAACTTATCCTCATTTTTTTTATATCAAAGCCCTTCAATATATTATAAAATTTTATATATTTTCAGTATGATCCTTCACTGATTTATTTCTTCCTACACTTAATTCCACCCTCCATTTCAACTCCATTCAATTTTAGCCGTTCCCCTCTCCCTAGATGATTCTCACTCACCCTAAAATTAGCTTATTTCAACACATTTTTTTTATCCCCCTCCCAAAGGCAGATCACAACCGTTCTTTATACCCCCTATAAAACATTCCCTTGTATTATAGGTTGTTTATAAGTATAGTTATGAATGTTTACTTCATATGTAGTTGTCATTTATGATTATGAAGGGTAATAATTTTTTTTGTAGAACCCCTCCTAAAATTGGAGGGAGGGTTAGGCAACCCCCGACCTGTCTATTATTAGTTCCAAAAAAATTACAAGTAATGGTGAAAAAAATCACTATTACCACCATAAGGAACCTCAAATAATAATGCTAAAACACAGCAACACAAAATAAAGGCCCCTGAGTCTAAAGACTTAAAAGCTCTCGACTTTTCTAAATCCTGCATATATGAGAGAAAAGACTTTTGTACCCTCCACATCATTCGGCATCTTGAATCTGATAGAAGATACTATATTGAGAATAGTGTCATCATCCAATCTTTTGATTAGGAGAGCTAGCTCTTCATTGTAGAGAGTAAACATCTATGCCTAGAGTTTTTGAAGGAAGGGATCTGATTTACCAAATGTACGAATCAACTGTCTTGCACTCCTCCGAACTAGCTTTGGTTGAGGCTTGTGCACATTGGAGCAGGAGGCATGGGACTCCTCGTCCTTCTCTTCTTCGCTATCCTCTAAAGTTGAGGCATCATCCTCAATTATGGGACGATCGAACTCTGCTGCTTCAATAATTCTCTCGAGGGGAGAACTGGATGTGATAACTCCAGTTCTAGTGTCTCTATCTGCTGGCACTAGATGCTCCACCATAATAACTTTAGCGGTACCTCCCTGAGATGTTTCACCTATATCAACGGCCTAGGAAGAACCCACCTATGTATCCACTATGTCTACAAGAGCTGTAAATCAAGACCTATTAGGTCTAGTCCCGCTTGTGCGCATATCTTTTGGAATATATGTGGTAGGAGCCTTAGGCACCCACAAAGTCCTAACTGCGGGCCCCGATTGTAGAGCCAGCGCGGTGACTGAGTAATATGAAGTAATATGCCCAAACACCCTACGAGAGGTACATTTTGATGGCTTTCATTCATACCCGAGGGGTTGGTTTACTGACACTGTCTCCACCATCCTATCCACTCTATGCCTCTTAACCCAAACCTGAGCGGTATCTAAGAGGGTGTCATTCACCCCGATCTCAACACAGTAGCATGCGAATGATAGATGACCTCATGTTGCTGTTGGTTGATCAATGTAAAGTGGTTTCCCCACTACGCTCGCAACTCTTCTAATGGAGCGTCTTGATCAACATTCCACTAGAAAGTCCGGCATCCGAACCCACATGAAAATTTTTTCAAACACATCACGTATACATTTCATGCCACTATGCCATCACTTTAGCACCACGAGGCGCCCTTCAATGTACCAGGGCCCTCCTTTGAGTACATTCAAGCAATCATCGTCATATTTTAATTTAAAGAAATAATGTCCATTCTCACATGCGAGTAGCTCCCACACTATTCTGGTTTTTCATACTTTTTTCATGATTTTTTTTTTTGAGAAACTTTTCATGATATCTTTGAATTTGAGAAAATATGGCTTTTGCCCAAGAACGTACCCAATTAGAGTATGTGCCCAATCCTCTAGATTTTGTTGAACTTCATCGGCAGGGCATATTGCAATGCGAACACCATCTTTAACCTTGAGTTTGATGAATTCCATGGGAAAGATTGAGATTTGTAGAAGCACCTCCACATACAATATTCCAAGTTCTAGTTGGAGAAGACTTCTGAGTAGGAGCCTCCAAAACGATTGGTGTCTTGGAAGGCACTTGAAGATCTTACTGCTCCTCCATGCGGTGGAGGGGTGGGAATTCGTCGTCCTCCGCCCCCAATCTTAGATCCTTGGTTAGGTGGAAGCCATCTAGCCGAGGCCCCGATCCAGATCTAACCACCGGACCCGATCCAGATCTAGCCATTGGACCCGATCCAGATTTATGGCCTCGAGCTGTCGATCCTCTGATAATGCTCCGTCTCTCAAGAAAGCTCGATCCATGTAAACCATCAATGATGGGGAGGGCGGAGGGACGAAACCCTTCTCCCCATTATCTCCATCAACTGCGTCCATTTCTATTAAGCGACCATGGTCAGGGGGAAAGCCCCCTCTTCCCTTAGGAGTATAACCGTAGCCAGCATCCGGGGAGAGGGAGGCCACGGATGGGGAAGAACTTGGAAGCCGTTTGGGGGGGGGGGGGGGGGAACCCTAGCTGCTGCTGCTAGCTTGTCATGATTTGTTATTAGTTGCCATCTCTCGAACTATTGTCAAAGGAAGATTTGTCTCCTTAGTTGTCTTCAAAATTGAGTAAAAAAATTTCATTATAAAAGCAAGGAAGATCAGAAGAGATTGAGATCTATATGTTGTTAGAATTGGTGAGGTCTATAGCTCGTAAAAACCTATAGTTTAGCTATGTATGGTTGATAGTATAGGAATGCATATTGGTACATACCTTAGTACGTGTTCTGATTACAGAACAGAGAGCCATAGCTACATGGTAATCCACTTGAGTGGGAGACTCAAGGGACTGGTCCCATGTAACCTAAATACGTTCGCAGCTCTGATTAGGGTTGGTCGCCCTATCAGGTTAAGCTGTTGGGATGACAGAGCGTGGGTGTCTCCACCACGGTCATTACCAGGAACAGTGTCTGTGGCCGAACGGAACCAACACGGTGCACAGATCGGTGAGCAGACACCGGTGCACTAAACCGTGTTTCTGCTTAGGGTAAAACGGTCCTAAACCCTGAGGAACCATGTCTGGTCGACTAACTAGTTGTGTGGTGCTTTGGCGCACCAATGTGTGAGGATCCGGATGCAGTGATCCAAAACCACGGTGTACTGGGTTACCCGACTGGCGTTGCATCAGCATGTCACTCCTGCAGGCTATCCACACCCCTAACGGGAGGTGCATTCCTTGGTCTGACCTACGTCGTATTAAACCCTGGCCAGGTGGTCATCAGTTGGACTGGTGACGGATCCGGTTGCTCGAAAGAGTAATCGGAGATACGATGTATGTGGTCAACCTGGAAGGAACCGAGTCATATGAGCACTCGAGTCTGACGGTATTCTCTACCGCTCGAGTTGCATCATGGCACCAGTGGAGGGACAACGGGTTTACCATACTAAGCAGAGAGCAGGGGTATGAGGGAGAACATAGTAAGTCCGGGGGAATTGGAGTGCAGCCTGCGTCGCACTCTAGGTGGCTACGCAGGTTAACTCGGACTCAGAGGATTGATGGTACACTCGGGTAGTGTGTCGATCGAGTCTGAGTTGGAAGCCATGAACCCTGGTCCCTGAAGGTTCCACCTTATCGACATTATGTATGGTTCTTATACCATCTCATCGAAACACAGAACGTAGTTAAAGGAAGCGAGACGTCCAAGCATACGCTCCGTGAGTGCTTCGCACTAGTGCTCGGTAGATGCGTAGCTACGTGTGTGCACTAAGGGGAAACCCTAGGTTAGTGCAGAGACGCATGTAGCAATTCCTTATCATAAGTGGACTTTGCCACATGGGTGCGATGCACCGGGACATGTTGCGAGTTGACTAGTTGACTTCACTAGGGGCACCCTATGGGAACCTCAGAGAATAGTGAAATCACTGGTGCACTTCACTTATGTGTGCCTTGTAAAGTCTCGTACACGAGGAACGACCAACTAGTGATATAAGGGCGTTTTGGTCATACCATGCACCACTATGCACTAAGGGGGCCGACCCTAAGTGTTGAGAGACTGGTCAAGGCCGGCCCTATTAGTTTCAGGAGGTTGTTGCCTCCGATGAAAGGGCCGGTCATGAGGCGCAGAAAACGGGCTGGTTTTGACCGTTTTCGAAAACAAGAAAAAGATAGAGATAAAAGAAGAGATATATAGGGAGAGGTTTGAATCAGTCAATCCTATCCGCTAGGCTTATCCGTAAGGATAAGGCCGGCCCTATATAGAGCATAGGGAGAGAGGGGGGGACGAAATTAATGAGCCATGCAAGCCCTAGGGCCGGCCAAAGCCATGGGGAAGCCCTAGCGCCCCCTCTCCTCTCTTCGCATCTCCTCTCTCGTCTCTCTCTCCCTCGCTTGCGCCATTGGATGGCGACTCGTCTTCCTCGCATGATGTTTCGTAGAAGGAGAAGGCTCGTCGTATGGAGGCACTCAGAGATCCATCGACGAGGTGCCATGCATCGTGTGAGATCGGGTGAACTAGAAGGCGTCTCCCGCAACTTTTTGCTATCCAGAATCTGCACAGAAAATCAGCGTTGTTTCTGCGATTCCGGGATCTACAGAAGTCCAAACGATGTGAAACTTATTGCAAAAGTTGCATCTCGAAGTTGGCTACCTGCAGTCCAAATTTTATCCTAATCGGAGTTCAGAACAGAAAGTTATGGCCATCGCACCGAAGTTATGTCGAGCAGATCCGTAGCCCGTCTCCATCGACAAAGAAGAAATTTGTCGCGGTGAAAGATTTTGCACGCAGGTATGATCTCTAACAAGTAGATCTAACATAATTAGAATATGCATACATGCTAGATTGTTCTTTTGCGTTAGATCGTCGTTAGGGGTTCGCGTAATTGCCATGCTAGTTTCATACATGCATATATAGATCGTTTCGATGAAAATTTTGATATGTAACGCACACCGCCTACGGTCCTCGGACCTTCACTTTGCTTCCGCTGCGGGCCTCTGCCATGGATTTATTTCCAACAATTGGTATCAGAGCTCGCTAGTGGTGTGCGTTTGATGTTTTTTCATGAAACCGTCATGTGCGTGCATGAATAGTATGTGCCGCCATCGGGGTTCTACGAGTAGATCATGCATAGTATATTTTTTGTGTGTTCTATGAATCATTCTTGCAGGACACCGCTTCTAAAATTATTCTGGATATGTGATTGCTTGCTACCGGGGGTCGGACCCCGTGTTAGCGATTTTGTCTGGATGTTTTTTCTTCTGTGTGTGGATAGATTTTAGAGCCATAGTCGGGCAAGAGGTGAAGATTTACCACCCTTGATTCCCAGGCTTTTTGCTAGGTTTGTTTTCCTTTTCGTTCTAAGAAATTATGTACGAGCGAGCACTTGCTCGAAGTGTACTAGAGCTTTTTCGGTTACAGATTGAAGAGGAGGACTTGCCGTGGAGATCCACCACCGGAAGGACGAGCGGAACCTTAGAGGACGATGACGATCCGGCAAAGCGTACACGATGACGGCAAAGGGCATAAAGTGTCAGGAGATCGTATACAGAGGCTTGCACCGGATCGAGGAGCCTTGCGAAGGAGACAGAGAGCCTGCACTGTGCCAGTCAGGTTCAGGGGTGGGACCCTGAACTTGATTCAGTTGTGTGCTTGTTTCTTTCAGTAGTTCTTTATATTTCTGTAGAAAACCCCGATGCAATAATATGATTATCTGTGTTAGAGGGATGCCCTTTCCCCTCGGGTCCTAGCGACCTTATAAGGATAGGATTCCACTAGTGACGCCTATTATTTAATTGACCCTTGATGATAGTATGAATTCCTCACATTTGGTTATGCCCCCATTAGGTCAACACCCGATTAGTCGGGTGTGCCTATTTGGCAAGCATCGAAACCTAGAATGAGTTGGAATTCTACTATGACATCATTCGTCAAATTTATAAGTAAGGCGCCATGGTAGTGGAAGACCTTTCCTGTCAGTCTGACCTTAGGCTAGGCTCCAGGGCATTAGCGTAATAGCCAAGTTTGCAAAGCATCGATGTTCTTGGGATATGTAATGTGACCCTTGAGTGGAGAAATCCACTCGAGGCAGGGACTATGATATTCCGAGATCGATTAATGCTTCGCGAAAGGCTTGAATGCTAGTGGGAGCACGGTATGACCAGGGTCTAGTGTATAGGTTGTCGTGACCTTAGTGTACACTCATACTTGCATTAAATAACCCTCAAATTTAATAAGGGATGCAAGAGAGGACTTTTAGAGATCCTCTGACCTCCACGGCCAATCACTTCGTGCTCGGGTGGGAGGGCATAACTCAACAACCCCCTCGGGTGAGAGCTGTGTTTTTCCATGCCAAGCTACTTAGTGATCTCCCTCGGGATATGGCGATTACGGCGCCAAGGGTTCAGGCTTTTACTCACCCTCATGGGGGCCGTTAGAACTTCCGTTCCGTAATTGCCTAGGCTCGTGGTTAAGCATCTGAAGTACACGTGAGGTATTCGTTGCGAAGACAATGGTGATCACGTGGTACTGGCCAAAAGATAACCATGGTTCATCAAAGCCCTTAGTTGGCAGATTTGGATAGGGTCAAGGGAAAGACCCGTGTAAGCGGATGACCTGCACACTGCCCCCTCGGACAGGTGCAGCCTATTCCGAGATCTTATATACATGGTTAATTAATCCATAGAGGTGTCTTCGCTGTGAGGGTAGCGCTGACATTTGGATATAATTAGCTTATTTTAAAATTCTATAAAATAAGTTATTTTGCATTCGTTTTCATTCAACCATATAGTTCCCCTATCCGTTATCCCATAAGAGAACCAGTTATCGGGTCTCTAACTACGTAGAGCGGAAGCGCTATCTTTAGCTTATGCTTAGGGTAGTAAACGTACATTGGCTTCTAATCTAAATATCCATGTACTAGACCTAACGGGTCCAGATATCACTAGGGCACTAACTAGGGCATATGATGACTAGCAAGAGTCTAAGGAGATGTGCAAGTGCTATGTTATAGCAGACTTGCGGACAACTCTTTAGAAGCGAGTCAGAGATATGCCGGGTCTTCTCTAATAAAGTTTTATTTGCATAAGATGTCTGCTAGGCGAAGTCGGTAGACTCATCGCTTATCCACCAAGATACTTGTCGGTACCGAGATGTCTGAGGGTATGTTTGTTCGGGAACACATACTTGAGTTCCAGATCGAACTAGATTCCAAAGACATAGTACCAGATGACGAGGTGGTGGAAGACGTCTGTCTTGCATCCTTGTCTGGAACCTCGAAGGCGTTATCAGAGACTTTAGCTTTAACAAGCTAGAGATGACAAACGCAGAACTTCTAAGGAGATTTCTAAGAGACAAAGGATGAGATCAAGATTAAAGGCAAAGCCTTTAGTGCTTAACCTAGGTCTTCTTTAGAAGAACCTAAGGGAGTAACTTATAAGAGATCGAAAACTATTCTAGTGCAGAAACTAGTATGGACTCCTAAGTATGGTAACGCTAAGGACGGAAGAGTTTCTGTTTTAGCAAGTATAGGGGGTATTTGAAGATTGAGTATGGCCTCAGGATGTTAGGAGTTGAGTCGCTATCTAGTAGTAGTTCTTATGCTTCTTGGAATGTAGACTTCGGGTCTACAGAGATTCAAGGAAAGCAGAAGGCTACTTTATAGTGAAGGAATCCTAACATAGGTACTGATGCCATAAGCCGCTGCGGAAGCTGTTAGATATGATTGTCTTAGTTTTTCCGAAACACGGATTTTGATCTTTAGAGATATAGTTTTGTTTCCTCCTTGGTAAATGAAGTTTTTAGTTTTAGACAGCACCGTTGGTGTGTATCTTAAACTAAATAGATAGCTTCATTACTAGAGGAATAGATCAGAATAATCTCTTTGAATTTAATCCTAATTCGGAAATAGATTTCATGACAGCTGTAGCGTCTAATTGAAATTCATCTAAATCCTTCGGAGAAGCTATCCCATTTGTGACCCCTCTGATTTAGATATTCTGCCTTAGATAAATTCAAAGGTAAAAGAAGGCCGAGTTTCTGTTCACAGATTCATCGGAGATCCTTCTAACCTATGAGTGTTATCTGGAAGACAGAATAACTAAAAGGGCCACTAAGGTATTGGTGTTAGTTATTTTGACGTCTATGTTTCCAAGAGCGTCCAGACGATAGGAGTCTCTTCGATTTAATCGAGGGAATGAGAACCTATCGGATGGGTTCCATAGGATCCTGAAGGAGCATGGGATTATCTCCCAGTTAAATGCTCCTAGGATGAAACGTCAGAATGAAGTCTCCGAGAGAAGGAATCAGACCCTGTTTGACATGGTCCGTAGTATGATGAATATTGCCAAGTGTACTACCCACCTTTGGTGGGGTTGTACCTTAAAACAGTAGCTTATATCTGAAACTCTCTCTCATCTAGATCAGTACCTTAGACCTATAGAGAGCTATGGTCTAAGCGAAAGCTGACACTATAGAGTCTCGAGATATAGGGTTGTCCTGCACTTGTGCAAAAGGACAAGAGGGATGAGATGGAGATATAGTTCCAGGTATATCTGTTTGTAGGTTACCCTTAGGAGGCATAAGGTGGACTGTTCTATGATCTTGAGGTTTAGAAGGTAATCGTTTCTATGAATACCATCTACCTAGACCAGGATTATATTATAGACCATAAGTTTACCGGTAAGGTAGTTCCGGGTGAACTACTGGGTACTGGTAGAGAGTCCGCATCTGAAAACGTAGTGGGAGTAGATGATACAAGAAACTAGTATACCATACACTATAGAAACGATTCACTTTGTACCACCACCACCTCATCGTTGTGGGAGCATCAGAGCTCCTGAAAGATACTATGGAGAAACTTTGATAGTTAATCCACAGTTTCGGGAGGATGATCCCTAGAGCTACGAAGAAGTAGTGGGAGCTTCCGACAGCTCTGACTGACAAAAGACCATGAAGGCAAGCTTGCATCAATGTCCCTTGGAACAGTCTTGACACCTATAGCACTATCACCCTTCAGGGTGTAGGAGGTGTATAAGAAGAGCACCCGGTTAAGACTTAAGTAGCTAGATTAGTTACCAAAGGAGAAGGAATTAACTATGTCAAAACCATCTCACTGGTAGCTATGCCTAAGTCTATAACGGATCCTCTTAATCCATCACAACCCATTATAGTTAGGAGATCTGGTTGATCGATGTCAAGACAGTTATTCCCTAACGGGAATTTGAAAAGGACATATGGATGATGTAGCCTCAGGCTTTGTGTCAGTAGGTTAGGAAGATATAGAATGCAAGTTGCAACGGTCCATTTATGGACTGATGCAAGCATCCAGGTTGGAATATCTATTTTGATCAAGGAAATCTGCTCACACGGATTTGATCAGAATGATGATAAACCAAGTGGGTACAAGAAAGGTGAAAAAGCTACAAGGGTGTACGTAGTACTTTATGTTAACGATATCCTACTGATTGAAAATGACGTAAGAATAATGTTTACGGTAAAGGTTTGTAGTCATCACAATTCGATGTGAAAGACCCTAGTGAGGCGAGTTATGCTCTGGGAATCAAGGTAACTCTAGATAACCAGAGCAAGGTTCTCTTGCTGTCACAGGCTACGCATGAAGATAAGATTCTAGCCAGATTCGTTTTGCAAGGCTAGATATCTATTGCGCAGCAGGAATGATGGGTCGGTTTCAGTTGAACCTGGGTCCAGATCTCTGGACCGATATGAAGGGTATACTCAGAAATACTCATTAAGTAAGGATTATGAGTTAGCTTGCACTTCATAGGTCCTGATATCGATTGGACGCACAAGGTCTGACTTTGGTGTCAGATATGTGTTCCAGAGAATCAATTTCAGGAATTATTTTTATCTTGGGATTAGAAGCGGTAGTTGGTAGAGTGTGAAGCAAGTGCATCAAAGACTCTACCACAGAGGCTTAGCATGTTGTTGCGTGCGAAGTAGTATATGAGGTGGTAAGGCTTAGGAAGTTCTTAGAGAACTTGGGACGCGTACCAGAAGCTCAGTTATCTGTTGTTGCAACAGAAGAGCGGTAAGCAAGGTCCAAGGAGACTAGGCACCGCCGTGAGGGAAAACCCATCAAGTACAAACTCTACTTGATCTGACAGTTATAGGAGGAAATACAAGTAGCGGTACTGAGGTGGAATCTACAGACAATGTTGCCAATTCCTATAGGGAATTCCTGTAAAGGCTTTTGGGCAGCATGTAGAAGCTACAGAGCTCAACACCGTTATTCCTCGTTAGACCTAGTGGTAGATTGTTAGAATTGGTGAGGTCTATAGCTCGTAAAAACCTATAGTTTAGCTATGTATGGTTGATAGTATAGGAATGCATATTGGTACGTACCTTAGTACGTGTTCTGATTACAGAACAGAGAGCCATAGCTACATGGTAATCCACTTGAGTGGGAGACTCAAGGGACTGGTTCCATGTAACCTAAATACGTTCGCAGCTCTGATTAGGATTGGTCGCCCTATCAGGTTAAGCTGTTGGGATGACAGAGCGTGGGTGTCTCCACCACGGTCATTACCAGGCACAGTGTCTGTGGCTGAACGGAACCAACACGGTGCACAGATCGGTGAGCAGATACCGGTGCACTAAACCGTGTTTCTGCTTAGGATAAAACGGTCCTAAATCCTGAGGAACCATGTCTGGTCGACTAACCAGTTGTGTGGTGCTTTGGCGCACCAATGTGTGAGGATCCGGATGCAGTGATCCAAAACCACGGTGTACTGGGTTACCCGACTGGCGTTGCATCAGCATGTCACTCCTGCAGGCTATCCACACCCCTAACGGGAGGTGCATTCATTGGTCTGACCTACGTCGTATTAAACCCTGGCCAGGTGGTCATCAGTTGGAGTGGTGACGGATCCGGTTGCTCGAAAGAGTAATCGGAGATACGATGTATGTGGTCAACCTGGAAGGAACCGAGTCATATGAGCACTCGAGTCTGACGATATTCTCCACCACTCGAGTTGCATCATGGCACCAGTGGAGGGACAACGGGTTTACCATACTAAGCGGAGAGCAGGGGTATGAGGGAGAACATAGTAAGTCCGGGGGAATTGGAGTGCAGCCTGCATGGCACTCTGGGTGGCTACGCAGGTTAACTCGGACTCAGAGGATCGATGGTACACTCGGGTAGTGTGTCGATCGAGTCTGAGTTGGAAGCCATGAACCCTGGTCCCTGAAGGTTCCACCTTATCGACATTATGTATGGTTCTTATACCATCTCATCGAAACACAGAACGTAGTTAAAGGAAGCGAGAAGTCCAAGCATACGCTCCGTGAGTGCTTCGCACTAGTGCTCAGTAGATGCGTAGCTACGTGTGTGCACTAAGGGGAAACCCTAGGTTAGTGCAGAGACGCATGTAGCAATTCCTTATCATAAGTGGACTTTGCCACATGGGTGCGATGCACCGGGACATGTTGCGAGTTGACTAGTTGACTTCACTAGGGGCACCCTATGGGAACCTCAGAGAATAGTGAAATCACTGGTGCACTTCACTCATGTGTGCCTTGTAAAGTCTCGTACACGAGGAACGACCAACTAGTGATATAAGGGCGTTTTGGTCATACCATGCACCACTATGCACTAAGGGGGCCGACCCTAAGTGTTGAGAGACTGGTCAAGGCCGGCCCTATTAGTTTCAGGAGGTTGTTGCCTCCGATGAAAGGGCCGGTCATGAGGCGCAGAAAACGGGCTGGTTTTGACCGTTTTCGAAAACAAGAAAAAGATAGAGATAAAAGAAGAGATATATAGGGAGAGGTTTGAATCAGTCAATCCTATCCGCTAGGCTTATCCGTAAGGATAAGGCCGGCCCTATATAGAGCATAGGGAGAGAGGGGGGGACGAAATTAATGAGCCATGCAAGCCCTAGGGCCGGCCAAAGCCATGGGGAAGCCCTAGCCGCCCCCTCTCCTCTCTTCGCATCTCCTCTCTCGTCTCTCTCTCCCTCGCTTGCGCCATTGGATGGCGACTCGTCTTCCTCGCGTGATGTTTCGTAGAAGGAGAAGGCTCGTCGTATGGAGGCACTCAGAGATCCATCGACGAGGTGCCGTGCATCGTGTGAGATCGGGTGAACTAGAAGGCGTCTCCCGTAACTTTTTGCTGTCCAGAATCTGCACAGAAAATCAGTGTTGTTCCTGCGATTCCGGGATCTACAGAAGTCCAAACGACGTGAAACTTGTTGCAAAAGTTGCATCTCGAAGTTGGCTACCTGCAGTCCAAATTTCATCCTAATCGGAGTTCGGAGCAGAAAGTTATGGCCGTCGCACCGAAGCTATGTCGAGCAGATCCGTAGCCCGTCTCCATCGACAAAGAAGAAATTTGTCGCGGTGAAAGATTCCGCACGTAGGTATGATCTCTAACAAGTAGATCTAACATAATTAGAACATGCATACATGCTAGATTGTTCTTTTACGTTAGATCGTCGTTAGGGGTTCGCGTAATTGCCATGCTAGTTTCATACATGCATATATAGATCGTTTCGATGAAAATTTTGATATGTAACGCACACCGCCTACGGTCCTCGGACCTTCACTTTGCTTCCGCTGCGGGCCTCTGCCATGGATTTATTTCCAACATATGTATCAACAGGTCTACATTTGAATATACTCCATTTATACTCTTGCAAAGCAAGGCGAATGTTTTAGTACTCAATGTCGAATGGTGAGGATACTCGTGCTCGTACATTTGAGAGCTTTATTGATCAGTTTTGGTGAATGATATTCATGGATATACAATTTAAGTTCTAAATTTACATATTAACATACCTTTATATTAAGGAAAATATAATAGGGGAGTTAGTGAGCAGCCTCCTACAACAAATCCGGATAAGCTGCAGGACAAATATAGCACGTGGACGGAAATGCACTCCACACCATTTTGAATTTTTACTGAAATGCTATTGAACCTAACTGACCCTCCTGCCTCCCGTTGCCGTCGGAGCTCCTCCTAATCGAACCTCCCACTATCGGACCTAACTGAACCTCCCTAAACCTATGATTTACAGACAATGGGATGAACTCTAGACCTAGACCAAACCTAAATCGAAATGTTTATTCTTGTTTCCACTGCTCGCCGCCACTAGGGCGGCGATGGTGGCAAGCAGCTGTAACTCAAGAGGGGGACCTGCCGGAGGTGGGCGAGTGCGATTCACCATCGAGGGACCTCGTAAAGATCTCCTCTGCCACCGTTGCTCGTACCCGCCTCCACCACCGTTGCTCGTGCCCGCTACAGTCGGCCGCCACCTTACTGCTTGTGCTCGAGAGAGATGGGAGAAAGAGAAACCAGAGGAGAATTTCGGGTTTCTCAAAAAAATCGGGGACATAAAGTTAAAGGGGATATCTTGCTACCCTCTACCTTCGCATGTTCTTGTGTCAAGGATTAGTCACCATTTAACCCAATATATTATCTATTTTTTTATTGCACGTACACACAAAATGTTGTGATCAATGCCATTATTTTAAATGAAACATCAATCATCTCAATAGTCACTTAAATATGGGTATATATTGGATATTAAATGTCCAAAGTTGAAATGTTATATATGAATCTGAAAAATAATTCAATTATGAACCATATCTTATTTGGCTCGGTCCCATGCACTGCTCCAGTGGCAAATGTGGATAGTTGTTTCACACATGATATGTAAACAAATCTAAACTACACCCCGGAAGCCATGTCAATGCCATCGGGCCATAGGAAAAGGTTTTAAATTTCGGTTTTGTGTCTGATTTCGATCCAAGCCTAAACTGAAAATTTAATAGTTTGACCCGACCGAAATTTATAGTTTCAATTCCGAAAGCCGAGAAAATAAAATTGTACAAAATTGCAAGCCCCGGTATCGACTCTAATTTTGTTTTGGTCATGGGCGAAACCGAAATATTTAACCGAAATTTAATTTTATCGATCGAAATTTGAAACCATGATATAAGATCTTCTTTCATCTACAAGTTTGGGGTGTATGGTAAGAGCTAGGAAATTCAGATGATGGATTTAGTATTGATAGACACTCATAAATTCATAAGTAAATCCACTATATTGACCTAAGAGCATCATTCCAATTTCATAAAGATAAATTTATACCCACCCACAATTCCCTCGATTTTAACGAGAAATATGAGGACATGCCTATGTGTTTCTTGCCAAAAGAGTGGGGTAATTTTTTACTTGACCCAAAAATAACACCGAATTGTTTATCAAAAAAAAAAAAAAAAAAAACCAACACCAAACATAACTTGCTAAAACTTGGGTATGGACTTTTATCTCGAATTTTCTTGTTCATTGGAGAGTGATACTAAAATACAATTAAGACGTGGTTGTGTAGCAATTTATAAAATGGTCAATGCTTGACAATTAAGACGCGGTTGTGTAGCAATTTATAAAATGATCAATGCTTGTAGCATCAATTCACCAATTGCGTGGAATTTCCAATTGCAATTGTCTTCATATAAAGAGGATATTTTTTTTTCAACTCTAAATATTTGAAGTGATTTCTATGTACTATATTAATTACAATACAATGTAATCATACTTCTTGATCACAATTTTGAATTTGTTGGTTACAACCAAACTGCTCAAAATGATTTATTTGAATTCAAATAAACAACCATTCATTCATATTAAAATAAGAATCTAGTAAGATAGATTAACCTTTTCCTTCTAGATGAAGCTTTGTAGAGATTAGGGCTCTCACGAATCCAAGAAGCAAATCACGAGTGAGAAACCATGGGTGTTGTCGGACGGGGGTGGGGGTGGGGTGGAGAAAGTTTGGGGCCTCACACTGGAGGGAGGGAGAAAGCGAAAGAGAGGGAAAAGAGAAGAGGATTCTCTCTCTCTTGATCTTCTTCTTCCTCTTCTTTTACTTCTTATTTTTCGTCTCTCTTGATCTTTGTTCTCTTGTCATCGTCTTCATGAGGAAG
Source organism: Chamaelirium japonicum (assembly GCA_947650365.1). Lineage (NCBI taxonomy): Eukaryota > Viridiplantae > Streptophyta > Magnoliopsida > Liliales > Melanthiaceae > Chamaelirium > Chamaelirium japonicum. Next base: position 2,420,010 of record CANTAL010000012.1, read on the forward strand.
CAAAGAAAAGAGATGGCGGTCATCGGAGATCTTGAACAGTCGCAAGTAAGAACTAGGGTTGAGAAAGAGATCGAGGGAGGGAGGGAGAAGAGAAAAAAAAAGGGGGGGTGGGGGGGGGAATCTGGAGTCCACTAGATTTGAGGAATTCACCTCTGATGAATTCTAATCCAGAAAACTGAGGAATTCACCTCTGATGAATTCTAATCCAGAAAACCCTAGATGCTAACAAGTATTCTTATTTTTTTTTATTCAATTCATCGATGTCATAAAAGAAAAGACCATACACACTTATATAATAGGCGGGGTTACATGCATAAGTTCCCACAAGTGATGTGGGACTAAAAAAGTGAAATAAGTGACTTGCGCAGCAAGTTTATTTTTTCTAATTAAATATAACAAATTTATTTAATTAATATGATAAATAAGATATGCCGGTTTTCAGGGTCCGGTCGTAGGTGGAACTGATGTGGTCGCCGGATCTGATCCCCATCAATCTACATAATGAAGCAAGACCCATGACTTGATATGCTTGTAGTGTTGAGCTTTGGTTAAAATCAATGATAGTACCACCACATCTCTATTTTGGCAAAGGTTGAGCTTTGGTAAGTGGTGATCTCATCTCTCGAAGTCTTCGTTCTTGTGAAAGTATCTTCGCAAACCTATAATTAAATATGAAAGAAAAGCATTAGACTTTCATGCCGATTTATAAGAGATTTATATATTTATATATGAAATTTTTTTTGTCTAATATTACATATATTAGTTTGATCAATTGTCACTCATTTTTTGATTTTATAGTGAGAAAAAAAATGAGCTTATTCTTTTTATAATGTCACATATCATGCCTTATATGATTTTTTAGAAATCCCTCTATAAATTTTTTGATATATATTCTTGTTGATAGACTCACCTTGTTAAAGCATGCTCATTAGTGGTTTCTCCCACTGGTTCACATACACCTGTCCCAAGATTGATCCTTGAAGCAGGTTTCTTCAATAACCCTTCACCAATTTCAACAAGGCTGTCCAAGTTTGACTCTGTCGCGATGTCGACTGAAGATATTGTCCCAGTTAGCGTATCATCCTGGAATTTCAGCAAATGCCATAATTAAGTTTGTTTGAACTTTTATTGGACAAATGAACCAAAATATACATTTAATTTTTTTCACATCCATCCCCTTGTTTAATACATTGTACCATTAAAAGAAAGCATGCTCATTTAAATTCATATTCTTTTGAGCTCTTACTTATCATCACATGTGGAAAAATCAATATCCTTCTTTGTAGGACGTAGCTAGTACCATTGTATGAAGATGTGGGGCACAATCAAAATTCAAAAATCTAAACTGAAAAAATGTAAGGAAAGACGACCTGAATCCGTAAATAGTTAGCTTCTGAATGTAGGGCTTGGAAGAGTACAGATATGTGTATATCAACCATATCTGCACTTGCTTGAGTGAAAGCATCAATTAATGGATTTGAACCACCAGTTAGCAACCAATCCAAAATTCCCCATTTGCTCGCCTTCTCCGCATCAAACTTCTGCTCATTTTTTTGTGTACCTGTTCCCAAAGAGATAACTAGAAACCTTCCATAATCCGTAGGCTTGATTGGGAAGAAATCAGGATTCCCTTTAAAAATCGCTTTTGTCACTTGCCCCATAGCAACCAAAGCCTATAGTTGACATCACCAAAGAATTGTGTTCATTACATAAGAAACCTTGCTTTGGATGAGCATCATATATTTTTATAATATAAAGAAGAAAAAAAATGTCTTGTAATCTTACCGGATTGTTTGCTGCCACACCACCATCAATAAGGTTAAATTCTCTAACATTTCCCTTGGTGTCTTTGGTTTCGAAGTAGTGGGCGGGAAGGTAAGTTGGTGCGGCAGATGTGCTGATGCAAATATCCGACAGTTGCGCATCTAATGATGCATTATTTTTTACCTGCAAGATTGTTCATTAGGTGTTAGAAAATTAATAGCCTGCCCTTAAAATATTAATATTGATTAATTCAACTACTTTCTATCGATTTAGTTAATAGTTTATTATTGATATATGAAAATTAATAGGTCTATGTTTAAGTAGTTATTATTAAATTTAGTTTTTTTATTATCTACATAATTCTTAAAAGATTTTTATAAAATATTACATTATACAACCTATTACATTTAATCAGAGTCAACCCATAATGCAAAAGAATATTAGAAAATAAGTGAAAAAAGCATTATGTTTGAATTTTTAATCTTGTCAAGATATTTTAAAGCCATAGTAAAATATTTTATGTATTTGCTTTACTAGAGTGGATGATTCAATAGACTTAAAGCTTCTAGAGTGCTTGGCAAATCCTATATAATTAAAGGAAATGCAGAGGGCTAAATACGCAAATGAGAAGATATTTAGAATCTTTAAATCATTTTTTTTACATGTAGTAATTCCCTATGTTCCTTCTGGTCAAAAATTTGATGAGAAACTATATTATTTTGTGCAAGAGGTCGACAATCAAGAAAATCTTTAGTTACCTGTAAGACATGACTCTTTTTGTACCGATCAAGAAGGTATAACTAAATTTTTTTTTTTCAAATAATTTAATTTTTTTTATTTTTTGGATCAAAGATTTATACTATAAGGCATTACCTAAAAGGTTTCGGGAACCCGCCGATCTCAAAAAATAATAATAATAGGGTCAGGATCTAGGGACAGCTATTTTGCCACAGAGTTGGAGACACATCATCCAAATAATTAGATAGAGGTTTTAGAATTTATAGATTTTAAAAATATTTATCGACCATTTATTTTAACCGTTAAAATAAAGAAAATATTTGATTAGTTTATAGGTTTTAGAGTGTATTGATTTTTTGCAGATGTGTTATCTAAGGCAAGGTTATCACCCTCACAAAAAGTCAATAAATTCTGAAACCTCTAAGTTAGGTTTTGGAAATGTGTGTCTAACTTTGTGACAAAGTAGCTTATCCCTGGGGATCCTGACCCATAATGATAATAATAATAATAAAGAGCGAATAATAAAGTAATGAAATCGAACCTCATAGGAGGAGAAAATGGTGGGTTGGAGTTGCTTGATATCAAAGGTTGGTATGACCACGTTCGTCAAGGTCTGGTGCAACTTCAAGCTCCCTAATTTTTCCTCGATGATCTGATGCAGAAACTTCCCATCGTATTTTGGCCCGCCGAATGATGTCAGAAATTTAGAGACTCCACTAAGTAATCCTCCGCTGCACTCAAAAAATAAATATATATGTTGTCACTAAAAAGATAAATTCTTTCTTGTTTGTCTATGTGAGAAGAAAATCCATTTCTCTCACTAAGCCCAGCTCCTCTCCTCTTGTAAGAGGCTCCCTTGATGGCTCCCCACAACTAGCGAACTTTTACCAAGTGTGGAGGAGTCAACTCCTCGTATTCATGCAAACCATCAATTCTCCTAACATAGTTACTATGTGAAATTTACCTGGATTGTGGGAAGATCTTGGGGCAGTTTTCCAGGTAGAAGGTCTTGATGCCTTCAGCCGTAAAGAGAGGGCGGTTGTTCTCGTCCGGCGCCGCTATCATGGCCGTCACGAGCCCGCCGGTGCTCGTCCCGGCGATCACGTCGAAGTAGTCCACGATCCTTGCATCCTCCCCATCAATCTCCTGAAGTTGGGACTCCAAGAAGGCGAGGATGGTGGCGGGGATGATCCCTCTGATCCCGCCGCCGTCGATGCTGAGGACGGTGATCAGGTTCCCGTAAGTCGGGGCCTGAATCTGATTGGGCATGGTCGATGCCCTTTGAATGGGAAGAGATGCTCGTGGGTTCACTTCTGACATGGTTGAGGCTCCTCTCGCTTCTTTGAATCAAAAGATCGAGCAGTTGGCGGACAGAGTTGAGTTGGGTCTGAGAGGAGTACTGGCTGATATGATACTGAGCGTCCCAAGGACCATTAGCATGCTTTTTATAGACGCCCTTAGTTTGAAATTGTCTAAGAGACAAAATTCGGGTAACACCGCCGACGGCCAAGCCAAGCCAAGCCGCCATTGAATGAGTCCTTCTGATTTTTTTGGTACTGTAGTTAGACAGTCAGAGGATGCCGAGATAGAGCAAGGGCACGAAGTCAAAGCGGTCCTAAGACCGGGGAAGCGAACAAAGTTAGCATTTATCAAATTCCATCGTCACGTAGACATGACATCAATAGCTTGGATTTGCTTAATCGCATGCGCAAACAAAGCACCACGATCTCGAGGTTAAAGTTCGCTCCGGGAGTCGAATAAGGAACCTCTCCAGCATGGGAGAGAAGAAAGTACCACCAGGCCAAGAGTTCGGTCTTCCATGACCTTTTGAGTAACACGTGGCAGTAGGACAACCGGACAGCAAAGCCAGTGGATTTTCAAACTAAGACGCGTGTGAGTATCGTACCCTTTCACTAAAACGAGGGGACGTGTTCAAGTGGTACAAGACAGGAGAGTCATGCTCATGTGGGCAGCGGATGGGTGCCAGCCGTAGGGGATCCAAGGGCTCAGAGAGGAGGGTAAGCAAGGACGGAACTATGTATGGGCCAATGAGGCCCATGGCCCTCCCTAATTTTTTTTTAATTTTATATAGTAAAAGCCATAAATCTCATAAATCTTAGTATATAATTATTTTTTTTTGGTTCATACTTTGGTCCCTCTAGATGAAACTATTATGCCTTGGCCCTCCCAATATAAAATTCGGGTTCCGTGCCTAAGAGTAAGGATCACCCACCTTGGAGGAGGGTGAGCAAAATTGTTTTCCTTTGTCGTCGGAGATAAGGGTTGACTCGGTCAATTCTAATCTCTAATAGTTGTGGACCCCACTTGAGTCCTTACAACAGTGGAAAGTATGAAGGGGTCAGTCAGGTCAGACGAGTCGTGGTCCAAGCCAGCGTGTGAGTGAGTCTCCTACTCTCGCGTGTAGGACTGGCGAATCATTGTGGACGGATGCCATGGTGGACCACGTTTTAATTCGTTAGGTGTGCAATAAGTGCGGGGCGTCGGGTACCCTCGCGGATGGGAAAGCCTTCAACACTCGCGGCTGCTGTGCACACGCCGCAGGCTGCACAGAGTCCGCACAAACCAGAGTGGGACCACTCGAGTGGTGCGGCGTGCAGCCGGCTCATTTGCCCGCGCAGGGCGTGAGCACAGCAGCCGTGAGTGCCCAAAATTTTATTTTGGACAAATTACAAAAACCTGAGAGTTATAAACCTGTCCCTCAACTATATTTTTTTAATAAATTGATCCATAAACCATGCTCCATTCACATTTTGCCCTCCGTCAAATTTTTATTCCGAAACTATCCTTATCATATTTTATGACTTAAAAGTATTTTTAAATATTTAATTTATGCGGATAAGGGTATTTCCGAATAAAAATTGATGATGGGGCTAAATGCATATGGCCCATAGTTCACGGATCAAATTGCTTAGAGCATCTCCAACCATGGCCTCTATTTTGCTATTGCCAAATAAGTATATTCCCCAAATATTCTTAAATGGAGGCCTTCCATCTCCAACCATGACCCCTATAATTTAGCATCTTCAAGGAATATATCTTTCTTTATTTTACTTTTAAATATTAGAATAAAAATTCATTAACAAGAATAAACATTAACAAAAATAATTATAAAATAAGTAATTAAATAATAATATAATAACAAATATTAATATTAATATAATATTTAATGATTTAAAAATAACTCCAAAAATATTAGATATTAGTCTCTTTTCGAAGGCGTCGATGAGAGCTTTCCAACGGTACCAAATTTGTTAAAAACAGATTAATAAATTAATACGTATACTTAGTTTAAAATATTTATGTATAAATTTAACAACGGATATAGATGTCATTTGATTTTTTATATATAGTCTTTGAAGGGTATTTTGGGTATTAATCTTAAAATCAATAAAATAGGGGGGCTGGCATTTGGGTGAGAAGTCCGGCATATATGCCGGCCAAACAGCCCTCCGGCATATATGCCGGCTCATATGCAGGAGGGTTGGGAACTCCCGTCCGCCATATATGCAAATATAGCGGACGGTTGGAGATGCTCTTAAAATAAAAGTTGAGGGACCAATACAAAATTATGCGTGTAGTTCTTTCTAAGGCTTTTATAATTTGTCCTATGCGTTAGAGCCATAATGATTGAGACAGCTGTATATATTATATTTACTGTATTTGTTGATTAATTTAATACATTTGTATATAGTTTTTTTTTTTTGCAGAAACAGTTGTGTGTTATTGGTAGGTAGAGTAGGGGTGGCAATCAATGACCCAATCCGCCAACCCGACCCAAACCCGACCCGAAGTTAGCAGGTTTGGGTTTGGCCTAAACAGGTTCGGGTTACAAACGGGTCGACCCAATTGACCCATTTATTTAATGGGTCAGGTTTGGGTTTATACTTATAACCCAATTGACCCGTTTACCAAATGGGTCGTGTCAGTCCAACCCGACCCGACCCAAGCCAACCCGAAGCAACCCGATCCAACTTGACCCAACCCGGCCCAATCCGACCCGTCTTGATCCAACCCGACAGATTTACATGGGTTCTGTTGACCCAATCCGACACGACACGACCTGGCCTTTTTAGTAAACAGGTTAAACAGGTTGGGTCGGGTCAACCCGTTAATTAGGCTGGTCGGGTTTGACTTTAACTTTTTGAACCGTATATTAAACGGATCGGATTCGGGTTGGGTGTTTTGCACTTATATCTATGTCTCAACCCGACCTGATCCGACCCATTGCCACCCCTACCTTAGAGCAATATTTATTGGCTTGGAATATTTGATTTTATTAAAAACAAAAACCAGGAAAAAGGACTTGATGTAATGGTGTATTAAATTTAATTGAAGTTTAATTATATTTGTCTGGTTAGAGCGATGTCTGTAAGCACAATTACATAAGAGAGATCATGGTTTTAAGCCTGCAAGTGCAAGGGTGTAAATTGTTTTTTCCCTTGCCAAAGATCGAGATTTGTTTCTGCCCATAAGGCTGCATAGTTTATTTATATGCCACACGATATAAGACAAGCTCGGGATTCGATCTTATGACTGCTAGGGAGAAAAACAATATGGTTAAATACTGGGATACAGTAGTTGTTAAATTTTTTTTTTTTTTTCATGAGTGATGGTATTTCCACTCACAGATAATCGAAGTGCACCCAGCCCAGAACAAGATCCTACTAAGTGCACCCCAAGGTAATATGTGCATCCCACAATATCGCCGACACCACCAAGGTGATGGGCTGTAATGCCTCCTCTTCCTAGTCCTCCCTCTTCTAATTCCTCCTCCTCCCCTTCATGTTCATCGTCCCCTTCCTCCTTACACTATTAATTGTACCCGTGAAATATTTCCCATTGATCAAGAAGAAAATAATAAAACTTCAAGTAAGCATACTATTTCTTGAATCTTTTCGTACACCTTTAGAGAAATCTAAATTCAAAAATAACTACTCTCCACATTTAGAAAAAGGCTTTGGGTATAAATTTTACAACCTTAATCAAAATACAACGTAGAACAATACTTTGCTCATCTCTTTCCCCAAGCCGTGGCATTTGAACAACAAGTGTTCGACATTGTTCCTCAGGGCCTTTTGTTGTTCTTGCCTATACATTTTTTTTTAAAATATATAGACATGAACAAAGGAATGATACCAAACACCACGCAAAATCCACCCCAATGACCGATGAGAAAAGGGTGAGAGCTCGAGCTGGCTGTAAACTTGGAACGAAGTGTCCGACGCCCCGCATGGTTACAAAGGCAAAGTTTTGGTACCCTACGGCGGACCCACCAACCGTCTCATGTCAAGAAACAACAAGATGGATGGTTAGAATTCTAAGAGGAGTGTGAAGAGCTAGTTCTTCAAACGAATGATGAGCCCGGGTACGAGTTCGACCGGGCTATGGGTTGGGTTACAGTTGGGTTAGATTACAGGTTGGGTTGGAGTGCCTGAATCCTCTGCCTAAGTTCGGTCCTAATCCCAAGTTCATTGCCCCAATCCCTCCAGTGCACCTTCAGGAACTGGGTCAGCTGTTAGAGATTCTGGGAGGGGTTTCTCTCTCGGAGGCTCCTGACGGAGCGGGGTGGCGGTGGACCAGCTCCGGGGCCTACTCCGTCCGGAGTTGCTACCGGTTCCTCAACTTCGGAGGGATTTCTTGCCCTCTGGCCAAGGCGATCTGGAGAGCTAGATGCCCCCCGAAGATGAAGATCTTCATGCTTCTCACGTTCCGGAACAGGATCCTCACGAAGGTCAATCTGCTACGGAGGAATCACCCCGAGGTGTCTGACCCTGCTTGTGGCCTGTGCGGTAGGGCGGAGGAGACCACTAACCATCTGCTGCTGGGTTGCGCCTTCTCGAGGTTGGTGTGGACTCACTTCACTCGCCTCCTATGCGTTAGATCTCCACCGGACAGTCTTGCGAAGCAGTGGGGAACTTGACGACGTAGGCGCTTCGAGGGTCCAGATCGCCGCGGCTGGGATATGCTTGCCATCGGGATCTCGTGGTCGTTATGGCTGGAGAGGAACCGGAGGAATTTCCAGGGCAACGCTTTGTCGGCGGATAGAGTCATCCTCATGACGAGGTCGTTGATCCATCTTTGGGCATCCAGCATTTCGGCGGGTGCCAGGAGTTTTCTATTGAACATATGTAATAGCAACACTTGAGTTGTATCCTTCCCCTTCTTCCTCTTTAATAATCAGGTAGGGGTCCAGGCCGAACCCCCTCATTCTCTGAGATGGATTTTTCAAAAAAAAAAAAGTCTGGCCCTAATCGAGGGCAGTTTAGGATTTTTCAATTAAAAACCATCCCAATTCCCAAATAAGTAAAATCCCAATGCATGCCCACCCAAATTCAGGTATGGTTCGGTTGACCTATTCAAGTTGCAACCCTAGTAGTTGGGCAACACCGACAACCATACTTGGAGGAGAGATCGCCGTGATCGAAGTGTAATGCGATCTAGTCTTATTAGTACCTATAGATCTAGACTCGTATGTTGTTCTCCATCAGTGCTTCAGTGGACTCCTAAACGGGCTAACAGTGTGGTACATTGGATGGCTCAGGAGGCACGCCTTCATGGAGTGGAAGGGTACTGGTTTTGATGGAAAAACCGCACCAGCTCAACCACGAAACTGACGATCTCTTCCCCGTGAGATGAACCAACGATCGTTACTGTACAGGAGGTGAAATCTTATAAGGTTAGGATTAGGCCGAAGTATAGGAGGATGATTGCAGACTTGCGAGGGGGTAGTACAGCAGGCGAGAGGGCGGTGGCCGTGTGAAGAGGAACCAGGCTGTTGTCGCTGAGGGTTCCTCCTCGGGTTCATCTTTTCGTGTGGAAGCTTCTCCATGGGGTGTTACAAACGGCGGCTTTGCTTAGACAACGGATCGGAGCTGGGTATGGTAGTTACCTGTGGTGTGGATATCAGGATGAGAACCTGTTGCTTGTTTTTTGGTAGTGTTACAAGGCGGTGGAGTTTTGGAAGGAGGTGCGACGATGTACAAGGATTGACTTCTATAGTACTGACCTCATTTGCACGGGTTTGAAGGACGGTAGGAGCAGTCGAGTTCCACTACCGGGGGAGGTTATCACGGTGGACATGTGGTTACTATGGAAGGCCCGGTGTCGGAAATTGTTTGATAACTCGGGGTTGGATTCTTATGCTACGGCGTATCAAGGGAAGGTGATGATACAATATATTGTGAATAGTACTGTGCCGGGTAGGGGGAATATGGACTTCTGTCGGGGAGTCCACTATCTTATGTGGACGGATGGATCGTTTAGCACTTCGTATTAGGTGGCAAGTGGAGATTGGGTTTTGACTACGCGAACAGATCAGTTGTGTGCGGCTGCAACTTTTCGGTGTCAGGTCGAAACCCCGTTGCAAGCTGAATTGTGGGCTATTCAGATGGCCATGGGGGAAGTTGGGAGGAGGCAGATTAGTAAGATTTTGTTGTTTACTGATGCTACGAAAGTGCAGGATGCACTGGTGCTAAGAAAGGGATGCAATGAGGATATCGGATCACAGATTATGTGTTGCATGTCAGCTTGGGACCGCCTGGAGGAGGTCTCAGTGCAATGGATTTCGCGGAATGCTAATAGCGCTGCCCATTGACTTGCCAATGGTTGCCACGTTTCTGGATGGGAAGGATGTTGGGACTCCAGTTTCCCCCTTGGTTTGTACGCCCTCGTCGATGAGGACATGAAGGTCATACAGGTATGACCTCCTTCCAGAATACTAAAAAAAAAAGATAGCAAGCAATAACCTAATCACACATACAAAATAAAATAATCACAAGCAAAGAAGACAACTCGGGGATTTACGTGGAAACCCTTGCGGGACAAACCACGGTGAGCAAATACTTGGGGAGGACTTCACTATCAAAGGTGGCAAGAAAGACGAGAGTACAACCCGACTCCTTCTTCTCCCTCCTTCTAGATCTACACCTTTCCCCCTTCTAGGTCTCAACAAGTAGAGATCCTAGAAAGCCTCAAGAAACATACCTCCTTGCAAGTTTAGATCCGATCTATCCGTTGAAGATCGATCCCCAAGAAATTTCCTCCTCCCTTGTAGAAGAAGCTCTTCCTCCCCCTTATAAAAATCAGCCCTCAAAGCCACACCCCAAAAGCTAACCCAAGGTCTCTCAAAGTCCTCTCCAAGGTCTCTCAAAACCAACCCAAGCCACACCCCAAAAGCCCCTTCAAAGAGCCTTAAAACACCCCAAAAGGGGTCTGCAGAAAAACCCTGAAAAACATATCTGACCCGACTTAACCCAGGCGGGTTTGCTGAATTTTTCTGCCCGATTGTGGCTAAGGAACTCGCCCGGACGAGTTGGATTTCGCCCGGGCGACTTGGCTTCAAGTCCGATTGGGTGGGAGCTATGCTCCCCTCCCCTTTGGGTCCCCTACATGGGGATGGAACCCCAATAGGTTTGATGTCTTCCCTCCTATAATTTCTGCTGTTCTTTCTGAAGATCTACAGATCACGTTGTTGTGACCGATTTCAAGTGTACCAAAAAAAAAAAAGCTACTTGATGGTGGGTTAAACCGTCATCGGTGAGTCACTCCATTCTTTTATGACCGAACTGCTTACGGTTTAAATTTGGATATCAGTAGAGATGAGAGGTAACAAGTAAATTAATCGGGGGAGTCGAAGAGTTGAAGAGAGTAGCTGCCTATGAGCATGATGTCCATGGATACGGAAGATATGTGAGGTTGGCATGTAAAACTTACTGCACTTGAGGGAGGTTGAGATAGGAATCTATGTAATTGTCTGAGTAGGGATCAAAGCCTCCAACCTGGTGCCAATGGTAGATAATTAGTAATGTGAGATCTCTGAAGGAAAAAAAAATCATTTCTCAATCTTCTTTCACAGAACACCCATGAAGTAGAGAACTTGACCGAGAGATATTGAGTACCGGAGAATCCACAAAGACATGAAAGTCCCGAAGTAGAAGCACAGATAGATGCCGAAGGATACACACTATATCTGGCCTCTTCTTCCATCTTCTTTTTTCCTCCTCCTTTTCTCTCTCTCTCTTCCTTTCTCTTCTCTCATTGTGGCAAACCCTAGACATGGTTTCTCCTCTCTCCTCGTCCTTCAATCTACTCTCTCAACCATCTACCGAGAAACCCAACCACGTGTAACCATCGTTTAGACTACAAGAAATTGCACATTTAGCGACGCAAACCCTTTTCCGTCGCCGAAAGTTGCCTTTTCGTGATACAATATCTTATTCGTGCAAAATCCTATCACTAAAGGTTTGCTAGCATAGTTGAGTTCGTGCCTAGAAGAGGAATTTTTTTTTGGTGACAATAAATGGCAATTTGGCGACGCAATAAGATATCGCTAAATTATTTACTTTTAGTGACGAAATAAATTTTGTCGCAGAAAGCATTCTCAGACAGGGAATAGGCAACATCTTGGCGACACAGTTTGAAGCGTTGCAAAAGATATTTCACGATGAATTTGTGTCACATAAATTGTCTTTTCTTATTAGCCTTCAAGAGCCTGGGGGAGCATCATGCCGGTGCCCCCTGGATCCTTCTTTCTTCTCTGATGAAAACTCCTTCTCGTAGACGACCTTGAGTGTACCATGTAGCTGGTGTCGACGATCTAAATATTCTTCTCCCATCGACCCCTATGCCACTCATACTGCCTTTAAAATAAAAGAGCATGTGTAAAACAATGGGAGACCAACACCTCACAAAAATATTGACAAAAAATGACTAATCTCATAGCCAAAAATACCCAAACCCGTCCCCAGTCTATTGCTGGAATTTCGAGCGCCTGAGCGTAGTCAACCTGCAGCCCCCTATGCACTCTACCAAATCCGACGCCCGAGTGCCCGATTTTCGACACCCGGGTGAATTTGCTAGGCCAGGGCCTGGGTCCTCCTTGGGTCGGGTCTGGGTGTGATCGCTCGGGTGCAGGCTTCATAGAGCCAAACCCAACAATCTCCACCTTGGTCCAATGAGTCCCCGCATCCCAAAAACTCTGCCACACCATGTCATTGCTACCGTCGCTAGCATTGTTGTTGCCACTACTGAGAGCCTGTGATAATCCATTGCCTTGCCGTACACCTTTGCACTTGCACCAAGTGACTGATCACCTATATCCGTTGATCGATCAAGTTTAAATCCGCCGTTGGACTGTGAACTGGAAACCCACTTCTTGTCCATCTTCTGTGCACACAAACTACTCCATCTACATATTTGTTCTTTATAGAATCCATTGCTCTCAGAACTACCCTCTCCGCTACCTTGGTATTCTGTCTCCACTGCAGACTTCCTCCAAGACTGAAAAAGTGACATTCGAAACTTTTAGGGCTCCATCTAATTAGTGGTCTCTCACCCAAGAGGATCTAATCCAAAAAAAGGGATTTAGATTGGCACCTATCGAAATCCGAAACATAACGAATAGCATGAGAATGTGTACCATCCATACCCTAGTGCGATTTACATGTCTGCCTCCTGGAGCCATCTCCATTTGCCATCTACCACCCTCACACCCACATGATTTCAAAACCATGAATTATATGATCACATGTGGCTCTACTATCTAGTTCTCATCCTTGGCCTCATCAATGGCCGATAAGAGATACCAATCATTAGAACTTGATAATTCTAACCATATTCGTGATTCCATCGATCTAAGCATCTCTAATTGCTTTCGATCGACTTGGAGCTCTGTCTGGAACTTGCTCCACCTTTCATCTTCACTCATGTGCCCAGGCTTCAAGCAAATGAAAGTCTTCTCCTTGAAGACCTATGAGGCTTGAAAAAACAAATCAACACCTCTGTAAAGACCTGATTTTTTCTATAATTAAATAATTTAAAAATATTATTTTTATTATAGTTGAATATTGAATAAGATATCCTGTGGCACTTACGAGTATGTAAGTGCACATGCGTCGAATCAAGAAGACAGTGCGCAGATGCTGCGCGTAGAAAAATATTGATTTTTCGTCCGATCGGGGCTGTTAGACCCTAGCACTGAAACTCAGATGTGTCTTTCGAGAATACTTTATTATCACCTCGGGGGTATGAAACATTCTTCTCGGGTGTGTTTTAACTTCGTCCAGGGTCTGGGCTCACTTATAAAGAGATAAGGCTCCTTTCGTACACAAAGGGTAAAATCGTTATTTTCAAAAAATAGACTTTTTTGTAATTTATCAAAAGTTATTTTGGACTTAAAAGTAATAAAAAAGAGATATTTTGGAAATTATATATATTTTTTGAGTCTTTATTACGAAAACCTAACCATTGGATTAGTGAACCCTAATCTAGCCCCTAATCTTACTTAATTTAGGTCATAATCGTGTTTAGTGCTAAACCTAATCCAAAGGGGAGTAGATGGTCATCAAGGTGGAACCTTGATGGAATCATCCCACCCACCATGTGCTTTTCATGTGAAAAAGATTAGAGAAATTCTAATTGGGATTAACCTAAACTAGGGTTAAACGGTTTGAATTAGGGCCTAAACTAGACCCTTAAAATCAATTCAAACCTAATCTAAATCATAGGAGGACCTAATTTCTACAAAGTGGGGCCCACATGAGATCATCCCCACCCCCCCTATGTGCTTACCACATGGGATGAAAGAATTCAAGGGTTTGAGTTTGGCCTTTTCAAAGAGGACAAAACTCATTTGTTTCTTCTCCCTCCCTTAACCCTTCATCTCCCCTTGATTAGCCACAAATTTCCTCACTCCTTTGCCACCATTTAAGTCACAAATAACCCTTCCCCTTGCCCAAAAACTCTAAGGATAGATTGGAAGTTAGTAGGTGAAGCTCACTAGTTCCATTTGTGGGAAAAGAGAAGAAATAAAAGAAGAAAAAGATGAAGGGGTGGAGTGGTGGGCCAAATCTAGGGGAGATTCATCTAAAATCATGCAAGGTAAGCTATAAGTAGTCTATGATAGGATCATGATAGCTTAGGAGAGTTTTTGTTAGGTTTCATCCATGAAAAATAGGTTTTAATCCAAGATTTTCCATACTTTGAAACTATGTATGTGCCTTTTGATTTTTATACCATCAAGTATGATTAAAATCAAAATTAAGGCCTTAAGAATGTTCATAAACTTATTTCCATCCATTTTTATGTTTTACAGAATTCGATTCGGGGTCAATATGAATCCCAAATCCCCTATTTTTCAAAGAACACCTTGTGTTTTTCGTGTTCTTGAGTGTTTTGATCAAAATCATTAAACCTTTAGATTTTGATCCGAAATTTATGATATGTTTTATGCAAAACTAGTTAGGCTTCATGCTAGGAGTGTTAGGAATATAAATTTTTTGGTGGGCTTTGATTCGGCATGAATCGCACCTTCCAATCATCGAAAATTCGAGAAACGAGGTTTTTCCTCGCGTTCTTCAAGCTCGAGATGAAAATCTTGAAAATGGTCATTTTCAATTCAAAATTTTATAAATATTTCATCGAAACTTGTTTATAAATAATTAAATAAATTATTTATGACATCATAATGATATATTTTAATAAATAACTAAATAATCTAATTATGGTATCTTAATTTAATAACATATTTATGACATCATAATGACATTATTTAACTAATAAATTAATAAAATAAATATTTAATAAATAAATTAAATAAGTGAATTAATAAATAATTATTTAATATAATTATTAATTAATTAATTTTGTAGAATAAAAATAAAAAATAAAAATATTATTTGCCCGAGCTATGCACAATTGACTTATTATAGTGTGGGTTTTCGCCCTGCAGAGCAAAAATCCGGGGCGTGACAACCTCTACTATCGAGAGTCCTCCAATCCTTCTAAGACATCCGCTCTGACTAGCTTGTTTGCCTTTCTGTACAAATGACAAATAGATATCCCTCTATATAAATATTCTACAATCTGAAATTTGTATCATTGACTTTTTCGATTCTTATACTGTCTTCGGTTATAGCTCCATCCACCTCGTATCTTCGTACATCGGCCTGTAGCTCTGTTACCACTATTCGGGATCAGATGTCCCACACCGAACCTTTTGCTCAGATACTACTATTGGGAATTCGGGTCCCACGACACCTTCCCGAGTCGGGCGGACGTCAAGCCCATACCTCATCAAGTTGTGCACGTATCACAACAAACCACTGGGGGCAACCGAAAGCATTGTGTGGCACAGATCGAGGAGCCAGGTTAGGAGCCCAGTGGAGATTACGCCTAACAACCGGCAAAAATAATTCATGAATAAACCACAAAATAGTACAACTACAGAATAACTGACAATCAATGATTAGATTATCACTATCGAGAAATTACATCATATAGTGGGTCACCGCTTGTTGGACCCACGCAAAATCTCTGCACCAATACTGTTGAAAAAGAATAGGCAATGATCGTCGTTTTTCAGTATGTCATTTTTTAATGCCCGTCACTTTTTACCACTAAAAAATATGTATTGACCGTCGTTTATTAAAAGACGAACTTTGCCCGTCGTTTATTTATATAGTTTATTCCTCAAATTGGTGTAGTGAATCATTTCTTGATTTCTTCTCACAGAACACCTACGAAGTAGAGAACCTGTCCGAGAGATATAGAGCTACCAGAGGATCCGTCAAGAGATGAAGCCGAGGTAGATGCTGAAGAACTCGAAAGATGATCTACACACCATACCATTTACCCAAGGAATCAATCACTCTATTATATAACCTGCTCATATGATATGATGAACCACAAGCCCACATTGAGAACTCGATGATGAAGTCCTCTGCACTCATCGTGCCAATGATCCTCTTGAGCTTCTTCGCTTTTGCGAGTGGCTACATGGGGATCGGGTTTGATGATCCTTTGAACAAGCTCATATTGAAGGCAAACCGAGCTAGGGGAGGAGAAGGAGAGGAGACGTCAACGGACGAGGTTGGGATGTACGCTCCGGTGACCATTGTCGATCAAGGTGGGCTCATGGAAGCTAATAAGATTGTGATGCTCCCGGGGCAGCCTGAGGGGGTATGTTTTGATCAGTACTCAGGGTATGTGACCGTTGATCCGGAGGCAGGGAGGGCTCTCTTTTACTACTTTACAGAGGCACCCAAGGATCCAGCCACTAAGCCACTCATGTTGTGGCTCAATGGAGGTCTGTACTAAGAATCCTAATATACTGTCGTTGTCATCTTTATCATTACCTTTTAGTTCACTATAATTATTGGGCTAAAGCAAATGATAATCTAATCTTGGTAAACAATGGGAAGTTTCATTCATCCCTTTTCATGCTTTGTGTGAAAACTTGTTTTATCATTATTGTTTATTAGGGCAAATTATAAAAACCTACCCTGACCTATGCACTTCATTTTCATATTGATCCCATGACTTTGTTTTTTTTTAATAATTTGACCCTTGAACTATTTTCCTGTTGCATTTCGCTTCCTCTGCCAACTTTTTATTCCAAAAATAACCTTATCAATTTTCAATATGTCTCAAATGATTTTTGAAATACGTAACTTATGCTTACCAGGACAAGGATATTTTTTGGAATAAAAGTTGACATAGAGGGCTAAATGCAGATAAAGCATAGTTCATGGTTAAATTGATAAAACAAAGTTGATGGACCCATATGATATGAGGTCCATAGTTTAAGGGAGGTTTTGTAATTTTCACTTTTAATTAAATATATTTCTATTTTATTATTGTAATATATTTCTTTCGACAATATCATCATGGATCCTAGTATTTTATATTATCATATGTGTAGGTTACACACGTGTCAAGTCAAATCCCATAGAGATGAGATTGATCATGGATCATAGTCTCCGAGGAGCCTCGTCAAAAGAGATTACCAAATATTTTAAAATTGGTTAGCATCAATTCTCTTAGACAAATGCTGAAAATTGGATCAAAGCAACTTTGACAAGAAAGGGGCCTGTCAAGGTGACTTCAACTTGAGAGTAACCCTTTAGGGCTATTTTTGGTCGATGGTAAAAGACAACAAAAATTGGATCTTCAGTTGTCCAGAAAGTGTGGTTCCCTACCTAATAATCAGTTTTCCATCAAAACGCAACAAAAATTTTCTTGGCAAAAGAATTGAGAAACATGAGAAAAAAAAAAAAAAATCAGATTCTTGGTTTTTTATCCTGACAACCAAACAATAGCAAGAAAATATACTTTCTTCTCCTACCTATTTCTTTCATTTTTTTTCGGATGAATTCCTTTATTGTAAAACTTTCTCGGCAACCAAACACAGCCTAAGATTTTTCGAAATATCTAGACTAAGAGAGTAGAAAGACGATTCGATAGAGTTGATTGCAACAATCTATGTGGCATCGATTTATATAATGAAACAAAATTTCATGGAGAGCCTTGATGTGCAAGATCATTGTGTTCTTCGGCCGGGCGTGGAGCTATGATGGTACTGGGACCATTTAGAGTCAATAGTGATGGGAGAACCCTGTCGCATAACAACTATTCTTGGAACAAAGGTAAAGTCTCTTAGTGGCTGTACCAGTTACCTAAGATCAAATCCTGCCTTTCACCACTAATAGGGTTCACCTTAACCCTCCTTCAAAGAGAAACTGAGGGGTTCTCCAAAAAAATATTTTGAATGTCAAATTCTTCTTGCAGTCGCAAACATCATCTTCCTCGAATCTCCTGCTGGCGTGGGCTACTCGTAATCCAACACGACATCCGACTACGATCACAGTGGGGTCGCACGAACCGCCCACGACTCCTACACTTTCCTCATCAATTGGATCGAGAGGTTCCCTCAATACAAGGACAGAGACTTCTTCATTGATGGGGAGAGCTACGCCGGCCACTATGTGCCTCAACTGGCACACAAAATCCTCGTCAACAACAGGATCACCAATCAAGCAGTCATCAAACTTCGAGGGATTGCTGTAATTAGCTAATGATCTCACGTCCAATCTTTACATATGTCAGACTCTGTTTGGTTCGAAGTATCCCTGTAAGGTATTAGAGTTATGAGATATTCTGGATACGAGTATTCGCCTTACCGTTTATTTTACGGTATTGAGCTACCTCAGTTTTGAGATATCCAGGAGACAACAAGTCAACTTATTGTATCCATCCGATATTACAAAACAAATGAGATAAATCATACGCAGTATTCTAAATATTTATCTCAAAACGACTTACTGCACCGGATACTTCGAACCAAACAGAGCCTTAGTATTGCTAGGTAGAGTGAGCAGACCTTTGATGTTTAGATCGGCAATGCTTTCATCGATATTGAAAATGCCTGGAGAGGGAGATTTGACTTCTACTCAAGGTTCGAAATTTCCATTTCGGTCAATATTTCGACCTCCTAGAAAATGAAAATATTTCGTGGAAATATTTCGACAGTGTGGAAATATTGTGATTTGATGGAAATGGTGGAAATATTAATTTTTAATAGAATTTTTGAATGAAACTCTGGATAGTCATAAACTAGGTATAGATAGAACACTCAGATAATATTTATACCCTATCTACGGGTGTAGAGCATCACAAAGCATGTATTCTGCATTTGAGTCTGTGAGTCTTGTGTAGTCTTGTTTGGTCCTGTTTTGATCTATGTTTTTAAAATGGTTTTTAATCTTTTTTGTGGAGAAAAATATTTCCAAAATAAAGATTAGTTGATTGTTAAATTAATGTTTCAAACGATTTTGAAAATGGACTAAAAACAAGAAAGTTGTGTAAGTTTGAAATCGTGCAAAAATTATGCCGAAATGCAAAACACTGTTTTTTTACTAAGTCCGAAAAAATGAGTTTTTATAAAGAAAAGTTTTTATACATTCAAAATTTTTTTTGACGGACCATGGTTTTCTAGATGTACTTGTAGTTCTACATCTTGTGGAATTTTTTGAGCTAAAAATGAGTTGATTTAACCACTTTTCTCAACATACAAATTTTATGAAAAATCAAAAAAACTGTTTTCTCCTACTAAAACTGAAAACCTACTTTTTGATTCACTTGGTTTTTGATTTTTTTGATATTTTTATTGAAATCAAATGGGGGGGTATTTGCTTATTTATATATAATAACATTTAAGTAAATGTAGTCTTACTTAAGTAAGACTACATTTACTTAAATGTTATTATATGTAAATAAGCTGCTGAAACCGAAACCCCCAGTCCCCTTTTATAACCAGTCAGTCCCAATATTTCAGTGCCAAAATCCCGAAATATCTCGAAATTTTCACGAAATCTTGCGATATTTCGTGCCGACAAATATATCGTGCGAAATATCGCGATATATCGCGATATTATCATGATTTCCATTTCGTTTGATATCGCAGTAGACATTTCGTGCCGAGGTCAAGGAAAACCGAGATATTTCGCGATATTTCGTGAAATATCGCGAGATTTTGTACCTTGCTTCTACTGGACACACGCTCTCATCGCCGATGAAATCCATGAGGGTATTACTTTGAACTGGAACTTCTCATTGGGGCTGCAATTATCAGATGTGTGTGAAGAGCATATGGATAGAGCTTATAATTCAATGGGGGACATCAACTTTGACAGCATCTATGCTCCCTTGTGCAAACCTCATTCACCCACTCAGACAGTGAGTTTATTCCATACTTCTCTACTAAAATTGTTGAATTAGAGCGCAAATCTACCCGTACAAAAATATTTGGGGGCGTTAGCAAGAAACCAATCTTAGAATATGACTTTGAGCTGCAGTTCCGACAACATTTTCATTTGAGCTCTAGCCCCTATAAATGAAAATACCCCTCGATCTGCCATCTTCTCCCCCCCCCCAACCCCCGCCACCGCCGCCGGACCTAACCGAACCCCCCGCCCCTCCTCCCCCGCCACCATCGGAACGAACTGAACACCCCACCGCCGTCGCCGAACCTAACCGAACCCCCCCCCCCCCCCCCCACCTAATCTACAGGCCATGGGATGAACCATAGACCTAGATCTACAGGTCACGAACCTAACCGGATCTGCCTCCGCCACTGCCGCCTTTACCTCCGCCGCTCGCACCGCCCGCCGCCGCCAGGCCCGTAGAAGAAAGGTGTGAGGGTGGTCTGGGGATTAAAAAAACCGGGGAGGGTTTATCCTACTGTTTGGTTGGTTAGAGAGGCAGGAGCTCAAATGAAAAGGTTCAGTGGGTTTATCCTAATGATGTGTTGGTTAGAGGGTCTTAGGCTAATAACCCCAAAATACTTTACATTTGAGGGAAAATTATAAAAACCATCCTGAACTATACACCTCACTTCATATTGGTCCCTCAAAATAAAGTTTTCAACAATTTAACCTGAATTATGTTTGTCTGTAATTATCTCCATTAGTCACCTTTTTATTTTGAAAATACACTTTCAAATTCCTATAAGACTCAAATGATATTTGAAACATTTAACTTAAGTAGGATAAATTAAGATGGAGTATAGCTCATGATTCAATTTGTACAAAAAATAAAAAATAAAAATTTTGGAATAAATTCAGAAAAATTCCAGAAACATCAGACTTTAAAAATACTATAATAGATCAAATTCATATAGATATATGACATATATAGTTGT
Organism: Chamaelirium japonicum; assembly: GCA_947650365.1. Classification (NCBI taxonomy): domain Eukaryota; kingdom Viridiplantae; phylum Streptophyta; class Magnoliopsida; order Liliales; family Melanthiaceae; genus Chamaelirium; species Chamaelirium japonicum. Next base: position 2,441,008 of record CANTAL010000012.1, read on the forward strand.
AATTAAGTTATAATAATATCATATTTAATCTGAAAATTTTACAAAAAAATTGTTTTACAAGTGATTTATGGATTACGATTTTTTTTTTTTCTTCAGAGATCTCACATTACTAATTATCTACCATTGCACCAGATTGGAGACTTTGATCCCTGCTCAGACAAGTACATAGATTCCTATCTCAACCTGCCTCAAGTGCAACAAGCTTTACATGCCAACCTCACATCTCTTCCATATCCATGGACATCATGCATGTAGGCAGCTCTTTTCGATCTTAAACCAAATTCAAACCATAAGCAGTTTGGTCATAAAGAAATTGGGTGAATCGCCGATGACGGTTCTACCTACGATCAAGCAGCTGATGGAGAACAACATACGAGTCTAGATCTACAGGTACTGATAAGAAGACTAGATCGCGTTGTAATTCGATCATGGCGATCTCACCTCCAAGTATGGTTGTGGGTGCCCGACTGCTTGGGTTGCAACTCAGACATGTCAACCTGGACCCAACCTGAATTTGGGCGGGCTTGGATTGAGATTTTATTTATTTTGGGATGGTTTTGAATAGAAAAATACCATCCCAACCTCAATTCGGACTGAACTAGGGAAGAGGATTCGGGCAATCCAACCCAACCCGTAATCTGACCCAACTTGTAACCCAACCCATAGCCAGGTTGAACTCATAACCTGACTCATCCTGTAACTCGGCCCGATGCATAACCTACCCTATCTAGACTCGCCAGATCTTTAAACTGTGCTGCTAATTGCAGCCGACGGATGTGCATTTATCCAAAATGGAACAATGGAGTCCATACTAGTGTTGGATGATTGGTAATGATTATTAGTGCTTATTGGCTAAAACCAACCGACCCACCCGTCCAACCAACATTGGCTTGGGCTAGGGCTAGTGAACTTCAACCCGATTTGGGCTTGGGCAACCGATCGGGACCTCTCGAGTAGGGGTGGTAATCCTTGGCCCGACCCGCCAACCCGACCCGAAGTTAGCGGGTTTGGGTTTGGCCTAAACGGGTTCGGGTCATAAACAGGTCAACCCGATTGACCCGTTTATTTAATGGGTCGGGTTCGGGTTTGTACTTATAACCCGGATTGACCCGTTTACCAAATGGGTCGTGTCAACCCGACCCGACCCAACTAGAGCCAACCCGAACCGACCCGACCCAACATGAACCAACCCAACCCAACCCGGCCCCATCCTACCCGTCTGACCCAACCCGACAGGTTTACATGTGTTCTGTTGACCCAACTCGAGCCAACCCGACCCGACTTGTTTAGTAAACGGGTTAAACAGGTCGGGTTGGGTCAACCCGTTTATTAGGCGGGTTGGGTTTGGGTTTAAGTTTTTGACTCGTTTATTAAACGGATCGGGCTCGGGTTGGGTGTTTTGCCCTTATACCTATGTCTCAATCCGATCTGAACCCAACCCGACCCGACCCATTGCCACCCCTACTCTCGAGTACCGACTTCCCAAACTACCGACTAGGTTACATAATGGAAAAGTATCTCTAATTTTACCTAGTTTGATTTCTTGTGTAGTGGAGATACAAATGGTGTAATACCAGTAACGTCAACTAGATACGCCATCAACACCTTTGATCAACGGGTGAACACCCCTTGGTACACACAAGGGGAGGTAAGGTCTCACCAGCTTTCCTCATGAAGTTAAAGACATGGGAGTGACAAGAGCTCATCATTCGTTTGAGGAACTAGCTCTTCACACATCTCTCACCATTCTAACAGCCATTCTTGCTTGTTTTCTTGGCATGTGAAGGTTGGTGGGTACGCAGTAGGGTACCAAAAGGTCGCCTTAGTAACCGTGCGGGGTGCCGGACACTTTGTTCCAAGTTATCAACCGGCTTGGGCGCTAACCCTTTTCTCGTCGTTCTTGGACGGAATGCTTCCGCCTCGATCTTGATTAAGGCGGATTTCATGGGGTGTTTGTGGCATCATTCCGTTGTTCATGTCTATATTTTTCAGAAAAATACATGGGCAGGATGATGAGGGCATTAAGCCACGCCCCTGACATGTGTACCAGCGCAGAAGGCACCACATGGGCATCTAGTTTTGATGAGTTCTTCGAGTCTAGCCTTGGTGGCTATGTGTCAGTCATGTTGAGTTTAGTCCCACATTGTTTAGTGGGCTACTTATCTTGTTTTAGTTGTTTCTATTGTATTTAGTCCCACACCGATTAGTGGGTGGTTGTGCTTGTCGTTGTAAGCCTATTTATAGGCCCCTCCTCTATTGATCTAGCATGCACCGGATTAAAAAAAAAAGCATCATCATTTGTTGAGAGGCATCAGGAAGAGGTGTATGAAACCCTAACCCTAAACCTAGGAGTGGAAAACCCTAGGCTCAATTTAGCATATGAAACCCTAAACCCCATTGAGACTCGCGCGACTGCCCCAACCCTCCCTCTCTCTCTCTCTCGCGATCCCTCCCTCGCTCTCACATGACTCCTCTCTCTCTCTCTCTCTCTCTCTCTCTCTCTCTCTCTCTCTCTCTCTCTCTCTCTCTCTCTTTCTCTCTCTCTCTCTCTCTCTCTCTCTTCCTCTCCCATTCCTTTGTTTTCACCCCACAGCTTACATGACCCCCTCCATTCCTCGCGAGCACCCCCCCCCCTCCCCTCTTCCGAACCCCTGCAGCCAGCCCCTCCTCGCTACCCCGCGTCCGTCTCCGCCTGCAACCTCCCCACTATCCCGCCTGGCCCCGCCTACCTCCTCCTAGCCACCCCGCGCTTGATCCCATCACCCTTGCCCTTCACGACAAGCACCCAATCCCACATCCTCCCCTTTCTCCTGAATCTCCTCCTAACCTACACTCGACCCACCCTGGTTCCCCTCCTCCAGCTGGCAGCCACCCGCAACCCCTCCCTCCCCTTCCAACCTAAAGCCAACCCCACCTTACCTGACCCTCATCCTACCATAGTTCCTGATCACCACCTGTTGGTCCCTCCATCGACTCATGTTCCTCAACGATTGGGTATGACGGCATGGCTGACCCGAACACTGATCACAAATTAATCCACGACGGAGACGGATTTCCTCGATATCCGCTCTCCATTCCTCAATTTCTAGTTCAACTCAGGAGAAAGCGTGAAAGACTACGTGGATCGCATCTTATACCTCGTTGCCAAGGACACAGAGGCCGGGCTCGGAATCAAAGTAAGACATCAACGATGGTATTCCGACGCACCTGTACACCCAAACATTGTGGTTCTACATGCCCTTGCATTGACGCTGCCTCATCCAGAGGTCCCCGCGCCAACTCCGCCACAACCAGAGGTTCTTGAGGCCCTGTGTGATCCTCAGTAGGTGAGTTTTTCTTTCCCGATAGATATTCGAGGGTGACACCCAGTAGTTGAATCTCCTAAATTTTATCTGTGATATTTGCTGTCCACCATAATTGTGAATGAGTGATTTTGCTTTCCCTCTCTGCTATTAATCCTAATATTGCAAGTGGAACCATACAAAAATAAACTCGGTTATCTGTTGTTCGGCTAATTGGGATTAAATTAATTGGCTGACTGTGCTGCCTGCAAATTTTTGTTAAAATCCATTAACCAATATCATGTGTTTTGAATTGATTTCCCGTTTAAAGATCGTGCAAAGCGGTGAACCCTGCTTGAGGTCAATGTACACTGATTTTCTGTTTAGCACACATTGTCTCTCACATCGATCATTTTGGTATCAGAGCATGGTTGTAGGTAAGCAACTTGCATCCAAAACCTGATCTCGTATTTAGAATTCATTTGGTTAGCCTATTAGCATTAGGGTGTCGTATTTATAAAAAAAAATCAGAAAGCATCATTTTATGGATTTTCTGTGCATGCCAACGTAGAGGGCCATACATGTTAGGAGAGCCTAGTGAGTCAAGCAATTGCAATATGGATCCTGAGGCTTTGATTGGGTACTTGCCGAGTTGACCCAATGTATAACCGACATGAACCAGAACCTCGCCGCTTATTAGCATGACACCGATGTCCGGTTAGACTGGATGGAACAAGTTCGGACTGACCTAATTGTTGAAGTTCTCAATCCCCCTCAAGGGCCCCCAGCCAACTGGCAAAATAACCAGGACCCTGATGAGCATTATCTCCGAAGTATCATGGTAGAAGTACCCTCCTTTGATGGTAGGTGTAGGTGCAAAATCTGGCTAACGCCCAACAGTGGGACCCGCAGCCCTGCCTGGGGCCCACTTGCACTATCTGAGGTCTGGTAAATCCCCCGGGTATTTACCCAAACCCTGGATATTCCTGAGAATATTCTTGAAATATTCTCCAAATAAACTAAGCCCTTATAAATAGCAGACCCTGTAAATGATTCGAGGGGGGGAAATTCCAGACCAGAAACCCACTTTCTGTTTTCCAGAGCTCTTCGAGTTTCCTGGTTTTCAGACTCCTTTTCCATCCTCTGATTACTTGTAAGAAGTACTCCTCGGCCTGTCGAGAGTAGCTCTATTGTTTACTAAGAGATAGTGGATTCAAAGGTTGCGTCTTACCGCACGGAGACGTAGGCTTCGGCCGAACTTCGTCACCGTATTCTGTGTCATCTCTTTCTCTACCTTTCTACTCTATAGTGCTTGTGTGACAGCCCAGCAAGTCACAACTCAGCGCTTCGAAGCGCGCTACATCCGAAGGGTCAAACCTTCAATCGACTGTTGGAGGAGGGTCACGTACGACGGCCAAAATCCTCCCCCACAGTTTGGCACCGTCTGTGGGATCCGAATCCTATCAATTTGCAACGTCCAAATTTCCTAACTCCTCCGGTAGCAAGTACCGGTTGCTCGAGTAACCCGTCTACCTCCATCGCTACACTTAAATGGTGAAGACACCGATGGAGCAGCCAGAGGAAAGTGGCATGCACCCAGATGCTCAGCATCCGACGACTCGATCAATGAGTCACCGTTTGCAACAAGCCAACATCCGAAACAGCAACTCGCTGCCAATTCGAGGAGTCACCCGTCGGTTGATCGCGCCACCCAGGCTCAACTTCGACAGTCACCTCAACTCGCTGACCTAACTCCTCAGCGCTTGGGGAAAGCACACATCTCTCATAGTGCTGATGCTCAAGCGACGTACCAAATCACAGCAGAGGACTTTCAACTTCTCACTCTCATGAAACAGAATGCTGCTCTTATGGTTGAGAGAGACTCTCTCCGACAAATCACTGTCAATGCAAGAATCAATCCCCCGCAGTCAACCGCCGGTATCAATGACGAAGCAAACGTCCGCGGTCGGTCGACCAATCTTCCGCTCCTTCCAAACGATCCATCATCAACATCCCTCGACATTCTTTTAAATCCCTCTCGAGAGGGACCCTCACCTGTTCCTCCCAGGCCATTTGTCTGAGAGCGTCTCCATGAGTCTGCTCGCCATCCTGAGTCTCTGGGCTCCGAGTCATCCTCCGATACTTACACCAGGAGAGATGTTCAGAATAATCTACACCGCTCCAAAATTCGGCAACATTACAACGGCAATCGAACCCCAGTTGGGCATCGGATGACAGGATGGACTCCGACGCCCTCTCTATCTCCTCTTCCTTCAAGACGCCTCTCCAACCAAAAATGCAATAGACGGAACGATCATGCCTCCGAAGGCCCACTTCAACGGCATATTCTCCACGCCCTATTTCCTCGAAGCTGGAAAGCCCCCGCTCTCCCCAAGTTCAACTGCTTGACTGGAGATCCGACGCTACACATCCTCGCTTTCAGGCAAGCGTTAACGCCATATGATAGAGACAACCAGGTTCTATGCCGCACCTTTGCTGGCAGCCTGGATGACATGTCACTGGACTGGTATCACAACCTCCCTACGGCCTCCGTAAGTCAATTCAGGGATTTGGCAGACCTCTTTGTTCAACACTATCGGCCGAACCTCAAGCCAGAGAAAAAGCTGGACTCCCTCTACCGGCTCAGGATGGGATCAGATGAAACCCCTCCGGGAGTTCTCTCGAAGGTTCCGGAACGAGCATGCTGCGCTCTCCGGACACCACCTTGACGATGAAGCCATCATGCTTGCATTCCAGAATGCTCTACGTTTTGACCTCCACATCTACAATGACCTCATCCGTAATCCTCCTGCCTCCCTCGAAGTGTTATTCGATCGAATTCAAAAGGAGATCGAGGTGGAGGACGATCAAGTCGCTCGCAAGAAACGTGATCTCAAGAAGCGCCTTTCTGATAAGGAACTAACGAGACCAATAGCTCAAGCTCACAACGGCGGAGGCTGAGGAAGATAAAACCTCCAAGAGGTCAAGACGGGCATGCGATAGACCCGCAGAGCCTCAGAAGACCATAAATACCAAAGGAAAGTAGCCCGTCAACCGATCAAAGTAAAAGACTGCAAACTATCAACAACTCGGAAGATCCCTCATCTAAAATCTATGATGTAACATCTTCCAAGTTATCAATGAAATGACCAGTTACTTCAAGTCCTACATAAGACTATCAAATTTTATCTCAACTTCTACTCAATGCCACAGTTAGTTCGGTTCGCGTTGCGACACGGCCGACTAACCTGCAACGGTACGAAGCTATGTGTCCCGATATGTAGGTTTGACTAAAACGGCGCTACGCCTAAGTCCAACCGATACAAGGGCGCTACGCTGAGTACTCCGAATCATTGACGTCGCATATGCTCCCATTGTCACGTAAGGACACATGCATTAGTGCCTCGCCACAGTTAGTTCGGTTCGCGTTGCGACACGGCTGACTAACCTGCAACGGTACAAAGCTACGTGTCCCGATACGTAGGTTCGACTGAAACGGCGCTAGCTTCGCCTAAGTCCAACCGATACAAGGGCGCTACGCTGAGTACTCCGAATCATTGGCATCGCACATGCTCCCATTGTCACGTAAGGACACATGCATTAGTGCCTCGCCACAGTTAGTTCGTTTCGCGTTGCGACACGGCCGACTAACCTGCAACGGTACAAAGCTACGTGTCCCGATATGTAGGTTCGACTGGAACGGCGCTTCGCCTAAGTCCAACCGATACAAGGGCGCTACGCTGAGTACTCTGAATCATGGGAGTCGCACGTGCTCCCGTTGTCACGTAAGGACACATGCACTAGTGCCCCGCCACATATAGTTCGGTACGCGTTGTGACACGGTCGACTAACCTGCAACGGTACAAAGCTACGTGTCCCAATATGTAGGTTCGACTGAAACGACGCTTCGCCTAAGTCCAACCGATACAAAGGCACCTTGCTGAGTACTCCGAATTCTTACCCCCCGTCAACCAGTAAGTCCAATGTCCCACCCTCAGCATACAAAGACAAAGCCCGAGATGGCGACATCGTCTCGGCCCAAGGTGACAGCCTTGGCATTCAAAAGCAAAATCTGAGGCAGGTTTTTACCGTCTCGGCACCTGACGAAGCTCGAGATGTCAGCAACGTCTTGGCCTGAGGTGACCTTCGCCTCGGCATTTGAAGACAAAGTCCGAGGCAGACTTTACCGCCTCGGCACCTGACAAAGCCCAAGACGTCGGTACCGTCTCGGCCCGAGGCGACCTTCGCCTCGGTATTCGAAAACAAAGTTCGAGGCAGGCTTCACTGCCTCGGTACTTGACGAAGCCCGAGACGTCGGCAACGTCTCGGCCCGAGGCGACCTTCGCCTCGGCATTCAAAGACAAAGTCCGGGGCAAGCTTCGCCGCCTCCGGCACCTGACGAAGCCCGAGATATCGGTAAACGTCTCGGCCCAAGGCGACGTTCGCCTCGGCATTCGAAGACAAAGTCCGAGGCAGGCTTCACAGCCTTGGCACCTGACGAAGCCCTAGACATCAGCAACGTCTCGGCCCGAGGTTACCTCGCCTCGGCATTCAAAAACAAAGTCCGAGGCCAGCTTCGCCGCCTCGGCACCTGACAATGCCCGAGACGTCGGTAACATCTCGGCCCGAGGCAAACTCTGCCTCAACATTCAAAGAGAAAGACCGAGGCACACTTCGCTGCCTTGGCACCAGACAAAGACCGAGACAACGACATCGTCTCGGCCCAAGGTGACAACCTCGGCTATCGAAGACAAAGTCCAAGGCGGCCTTTGCCTCGGTATTCAACAAAGCCCGAAAACCCCGCTTCGGCATTCAAAGACGAAAACCGAGACGGCCTTCGCCTCGGCATTCGACGAAGTCCAAGGCCCTGCCCTCGACATGCGACAACAAAGCTCGAAACCTCCGCCTCGGCATTCGAAGACAAAGTCCAAGACTATTGTCGCCGCCTCGACGCCCGACAAAGTACGCGACAACGGGCATGACGGTCGGTGACGGACAACGCGTCAGCAGACGTGACGCCCGTCACCAGACAACAAAACGGCGAACGCACCCTCGGCCAGCCCTTGGCAGGGGGTCGGCAGGCGTGACGGTCGACACCGAACAACGTGCGCCGACAAGCTCGTCGGGTTTGTTCGGTTACAAGACAAGCACAAACAGGCCAAGGCTCAGCTCGTGAGGGAACTACTTGGCTCACCATTCCCAAGTGAGTTAGAGAGGGGGTGAGATTTAGAGAGAAGAGGTGAGAGGGTCAGAGGGGGTAAGAATTTTTTACAAACCCCCCCCCCCCCCCCCCCCCCCCCCCTCTATCTCTCTCTCTCACCAGATTCCCGAACCCCCCCCCCCCCCCCCCCCCCCCCCTCTTCATTTTTGCCCTCTTGCACCAAACACCCCCAACCGGCTGCAAAGAAACAGAGAGAGAGTGAGAGAGAAACAGAGAGTGAGTGAGAGAGAGTGAGAGAGAGATGAAAGAGAGAAAGACAGAGTGAAAGAGTGGGTGAGAGCGAGAGTGAAAGAGTGGGTGAGATAGAGAGAGAAAAGAGAGAAAGACAGAGTGAAAGAGTGGGTGAGAGAGCAGAGAGACAACAAAGAGCGTTCAGAGAGAGAGAGGGAGGGGTACGACCAACCCGACCCCCCCTCCCCCTTCCGTTTCAGCCACCTGCGCCACAGCCGCCCGTCGCCGCAGCCACCCGCCGTCCGCACTCAGCCGCCCGCCGTCTCCCACCTTCCCCGTGCCGTCCACGCCGCGTCGCCCCGTGCCATCCGCACCACCCGTTGCCATCTCCGGCGACCGGACTTCCACCTAACCCCTCGACCCCGAGCTCCCCCCCCCCCCTCCCGACCAACCTGCAACATGCAACAGAAGTTACAGAGCAAAGAGAGAAAAAAAAAAGCTGAGGTGGCAATCACGGATCCATCACAAACCATTAAAATGAGATGCGTGCAATGCACTCATGTAATATTTAAATCGTGTGATCACAATTCACTCACAATCTGATCAACGGTCATCATTTCTCCCGACCCCCTACAAGACAAAAAAAATCCCTTTCTCCCGACCCCCTACACGACAAAAAAAAAAACTCATCCCATCTACCGACCCGCTAAAAGCAAAAAAAGGCTGAGTTGGCTCAGATCACAACCGTTTGATTCAGACTGGGTGCACAGCATTCTCACGGTGATTCCATCGTGTGGTTTCGATTTCATTGCATTTGATCAAACGGTCAGTATTTCTACCGACCCCTAGTAGGAAAAAACCCCACCTACCACCCGGGTGCTCTTGGGTCTACCCGGGAGGCTCCCTGTACACTTCTACCGACCCCCCAAAACCCAACCTGGGTTTTTGCAAAAAACCCCCAAGTCTTAAAATTTTTTGTCCAGAACCCCTTTTATCACTTTTTGACAATAAACTTAACCTAGGATTTTTTACAAAAAAAACCCCTGCCACCAAGAATCTTTGACCAAACCCCCTTGCACTTGATTTTTTTTGCACAGAATTGACCCAATTTTTTACACATAACACCTTACCTAAGATTTTTTGCACAAAACCCCCCCTGCCCCTAACTTTTTGCACAGAACCCCCTATCTCTGACATTTTGCACAGAACCCGTCTGCCCCATGATTTTTGGCACGAACCACCCCTACTCCTAACTTTTTACACAAAACCCCATGCCCCTAACTTTTTGCACAAAACCCCCCTGTCCCCTTTTTTTTTTTTTGACCAACGCCCCCTAGATTTTTTAGCCCGGACCGACTTGCGCATAGCTATTTTTGTGACCCCAGTCAACCAGGTTACCACCTACCCAACTGGGAGGGGGTAACACACTAGTAGTCGGTCCCACCCAACGGGTCGGCAGACGCACAGCAGTCGGCCCCGGACAGGGGGTCGGTAGGCAGACGACGGTCGACCCCTCGCAACGGGTTGGCAGACAGACAATGATCGGCCCCGTGCAACGGGTCGGCAGACGCACAGCGGTCGGCCCCGAACAGGGGGTCGGTAGGCAGACGACGGTCGACCCCTCGCAACGGGTCGGCAGACAGACGACGGTCGGCCCCATGCAACGGGTCGGCAGACAGACGACGGTCGGCCCCTCGCAACGGGTCGACAGACAGACAATGGTCGGTCCCGCACAACGGGTCGGCAGACACACAGTAGTCGGCCCCGGACAGGGGGTCGACAGGCAGATAACAGTCGGCCCCGCACAACGGGTCAGCAGACAGACGATGGTCGGCCCCGCACAACGGGTCCGCAGACGCACACCCGACCGGTGGCAGGGGGTCGGCGGGCCCAACGGTCGGCCTCATGTAGCAGGTCGACAGACAGATGACGACCAACCCCGGACAGATGATCGACAGACGAGCGACCGGCTTTGCACCAGGAAATCCCAACCAGCTAGGTTAACACCTATCTAGCTGAGAGGGGGTAACTGTAGGTGCAAAATCTGGCTAACGCCCAACAGTGGGACCCGCAGCCCTGCTTGGGGCCCATGGGTACGACGGTGGGACCCGCAGCCCTGCCTGGGGCCCACTTGCACTATCTGAGGTCTGGTAGATCCCCCGAGTATTTACCAAACCCTGGATATTCCTGAGAATATTCTTGGAATATTCTCCAAATAAACTAAGCCCTTATAAATAGCAGACCCTGTAAATGATTCGAGGCGGGGAAATTCCAGACCAGAAACCCACTTTCTGTTTTCCAGAGCTCTTCGAGTTTCCTGGTTTTCAGACTCCTTTTCCATTCTCTGATTACTTGTAAGAAGTACTCCTCGGCCTGTCGAGAGTAGCTCTATTGTTTACTAAGAGATAGTGGATTCAAAGGTTGCGTCTTACCGCACGGAGACGTAGGCTTCGGCCGAACTTCGTCACCATATCCTGTGTCATCTCTTTCTCTACCTTTCTACTCTATAGTGCTTGTGTGACAGCCCAACAAGTCACAACTCAGCGCTTCGAAGCGTGCTACATCCCGAAGGGTCAAACCTTCAATCGACTGTTGGAGGAGGGTCACGTACGACGGCCGAAATCCTCCCCCACAATAGGCACGATCCCTAATTCTTCTTGAACTGGCTCCAGTCTATGGATCGTTATTTTGTGTGGTACCCTTTAACTGAGTTAAGGAAAGTTCGTTTTACCACCATGAAGCTCAGCGGACCCGCAAGTCCATATTGGACCAATATGGAAGCCTTGAGAGTTGTTCGAACCTAGGACCCCATCGATACCTGGGTCGCTATGAAAAATGAGCTGAAGGGTAAGTACATGCCTTTGTCATACCAAGCTCGTCAGTTGGACCAATGGCATCAATTTACCCAGTGTAGCAAGTCAGCTAAGGACTACGTTGCCAAGTTTGATGAATTCCTCACTCACTGCAATGTCCTTGGGGTTGAGACCCCTGTCCAAGTCTTTTCCCGTTTTTCGGTCTGGCTTGAGAGAAGACTTGAGGAACAAACTTCTTACCTGAGATGTCATGGAATTAGAAAGATCCTATGCTCTAGTACAAGACCTCGATGCCCCTAGGTCTAGCCACTCCTACAAGAATTAGGATTCCAAGTGTTACACCACGAGGCCCTTCCCAAGTAACTCCAATCGAACATACCACAACTCGTCTCAACCAAAGTCCAACATTCCAAATAGGAGTTTTAAGAGAGATGCCCGAGGAAAAGGTACTGAATGAGACTTCTCCAAAATCAACCCCCTCACCCAGTGTTCTAATGTCAGGGATACATACATGTGGCTGCCAACTTTCTATGACCTGTCAAAGTCAACATTATTAATGGCATCCCATTGAAGCTGTAGACTCAGGAGATACGAAATTCGTCTACCAAGCTGACGAAGAAGGTGGTGACTTCGATGATGATAATAATGAGGCGATTTTAAGTTGCCTTAGACATGCACCTTCTCCTACAATGTCGATTGTTAGGTGCGCTTTGTCTCAACCTAAAGATCAAGATGACTAGAGCTGTATCGCCATCTTCCACACCTTCACCAAGATTGAGGATAAGAACTATAAGGTTATCGTGGACAGTAATAGGTGCATTAATGTTGCGTCATCAGCCGTGATCTCCAGGACGATAGGAATCAAAGTTATCCCCCATCGAGGGTTGGGACTTGGTTTGGACAAACCCGAGCAACCCGTTCAAATTTTGAATTTAGACAATCATGGGCAACAATATTTAAGAATTTGAACGGGCATGTTCAAAATATTTTTGCCCGAATTCAAATTTGGACAATCATGGTTAGCTGTATGACCAACCCAAGCAACATGTAGAACCTATATATATTGATTTGTGCCGTTGGATTCTCATGCATGGGGATGAATTTGTGCCATTGGATCCAATGGCACAAATCCATCCCCATGAGAATCCAACGGCACAAATTCATTCCGCATCGGCTCAGAACTGTAGCCGTCCGATCGGATGATCCAACGGATGGGATCCGCGGGAAACAACTGGACAGGACAAAAAAATCGCAGACACTGTAGCGCTACAATATCCACGATTTTTTTTTGTCCTGTTTGGTTGTTTCCCACAGATCCCATCCGTTGGATCATCTGATCAGATGGCTACAATTTTGAGCCGGTGCGGGGTAAATTTGTGACGTTCGATTCCACGCCGATCAAACGACTGTCGGTGACTGCTCAAATGAGCAATTGCGCTGTCAGTTCATACCCCGTATTCTCTCTCTCTCTCTCTCTCTCTCTCGCTATATATATATATATATATATATATATATATATATATATATATATATATATATATATATATATATATATATATAAAGAGAGAAAGAGAGAGAGAGAGAGAGAGAGAGAGAGAGAGAGAGAGAGAGAGAGTCTATCGTGCAACAGATTAACATGCGGCCAGGTTAATTGGTCGCACATGGAGGTTAACTTGGCCACACGTGGAGGGTTTTTTTTTTTTTGAGGGTGATATCACCTACCCTTTGATAAGCCACATGTCAAAAATCAACTCATTATGAAACCTCTAGGTGCATCAAATGTGTTTGGCTTTATTAACCGTTCATTTTAACGGTCAATAAAGCGGAGTGGAGATTAACTTAGCCGCACGTTGGCCGCACGTTAATCTCCATCAACTTTATCGGAGGACCGGGCCGTGCAGACAACCTGTCCAGGTCGTGCGCATGACCTGTCCAGTCAAGCCATGCCTCAACATGTGGAACCCATTTGGAACATCAACTACCGGCAGGCTGGTACCAAGTCTCCACTCCAGCTGCAACTGGCAGACGCCACTACCCGGACGCCGAGCTTCGGCTTGACCCAAGCAGAGGGGCGAGGTCCACGCGACTCTGAAGTGAATCGTACAAAAACATCATCTCTGCCAATGAAAAAGAACCCTTATTTGAATCGGGAGGGAGGGGGAGCTAGATCCTACTCGAGGAGGAGATGCTCGATTAAAGCCTTGGTCCCCCCGAAGCCGCCAGTGGCGTCCGAGGAGGCCAAGACGGAGATCACCCAAACCCTAGAACAGGGTAAAAATCGTGCGCTCTGTGGCCACCTCTTGTGGATCCCTAGAATGCATATCTAACCAAAGATGAATTCGATCCACCAATTAAAACGTGCAAATCCTCCAGATTCATTGGAACTTTTATAGCACTCCATGAAAAATTTGGTCCATCGTGTCATTTGTCTACAAGGATTTGCCATCCCTACAGAGTAGGAGAACACACACACACGCACTTGACCAGGAGGAGCACATCTATTTGAACATAGAGTGAGGCATACTCTCAGACATTCTACGAGGAGGGAGGCATCGGCCAGTGCATGAGAGAGGGGCCCTTGGAGCCTGTCCAGCCCTAGGTTCTTGCGAAGAGGAGAATGTTGGGTTAGTCCCACATTGTTGGGTTTTGGGGTGTGAGGGTATCTTGCAATGGAATTTTAATTTAGAACAAATTAGTGCTAGATTCTCCTAACAGACGGATAAAGAGATGCTTTAGCATTACGTCCTCCCGCTTAAAAAATATCTATTTTACCCCTAATTGTCCTCTTGCTTGGAAACTGTCCATTTTACCCTTACATGCAGCTGTACAGGGAAGCACCAATCCCATTTTTAACATAAATCAATGTAGCAAAAAGAGTAGCAATCTGTACAGATTTTTGCTCTTTGGCTATAGTAAAATCACTGTAGCAATTTTTTTGAGAAATATTGCCGAATATTTTTTTTGCTTTAGTGAAATCACTGTAACAAAAGTGTGAAATCACTGTAGCAAAAGAGTAACAATCTGTGCAGATTGAGTAACAGTTTTTGGGGAGTACTCATTCTGTGTAGATTTAGCAACAATCTATGCAGATTGTTACTCTTTTTGTTACAGTGATTTATGCCAAAAAAAATTTGTGAAATCTCACTGGATTTTTTTTGTGTGTGCTACAGTGAAATTATTGTGGTAAAAGAGTAACAATCTTTGCTGATTGATTACAATTTGCACAGATTGTTACTCTATTGTTACAGTGAAATCACTATAACAAAAAACAATTTAGTAAATTCCTGTCGGAATTTTTTTTTACTACAATGAAATCACTGTGGCAAAAGAGTAACAATCTCCGCAGATTGTTACTCTTTTGTTACAATGAAATCACTGTAGCAATTTTTTTAAGTGAAATCTTGATGGAATGTTTTTTGTTACAGTGGAATCACTGAGCATAAATATGTGAATGACTATAGCGATAAGGATTGAGAGCTTATTCTAAAGGGATATTTTTATCATTTAAAGAAGAGAAAAGTCAACATAGGGACTTGCAATAATTGCATCTTTTCGGGAGGAACCTGGTCCAAAACCATCTTGTTGTCTATCCTTTTTATTAAATCGATCTCTTTGTCCATGCATTTTGGTACCTCCTCTATTCTCTCTCTAGGTACCTCCCCTGTTGCAATGGTTAAAAAGAGATTGCAGCCAAACCCAGTTCGAGAACCAACTGTCACCATTAGGATTCAGGCCTGGATTCGCACCCACAAACAAGGCACAACGGCCTCGAGGAAAAGTTCACTCCACCGTGTACATATCGGGAGTCGAATTGGGAACCTCTCCATCATGGGGAAGAGGAATTACGACCAGGCAAAGAGCCCGTTGGTATGGGTCAAGGTCCCATCCGATTGATTTTCATTTATTTATACTTTCTGTATACATCACATGTTCAGCAGAAAATGTAATGGCTACTAGGGGTGCAACTTAGTCCGGGTCAAACTGAGAACCGACCCGACCCGACCGCATTGGGTTGGTTTGGGTCGGTTTTCTAGTTTATAATGGGTCGGATCCGGTTTCGTTATTAGCAGACCCGATCTAAATCGGTTCGGTTATGGATAACGGTTTGTATGACCCAACCCGACCCGACTTTGTATTACTTAATACTTTGGTAAGATATGCATTCAGCTTACCAATGGCGTTGATTCAAATACATGTTATACTGATCACTTAAACACTTTATTTCTAATCCATCTTTAGGATAAGCAAATGAATGGTCTTGTTGAAAAGCTTTGCAATAGGTTTGCTGAAGTCACTAGTATGCTTTCTTGTTTGTTTTTTGATGCAAGTGTCTGAATGTCTCATTTTTCACGATGTCTTTATCTGAACCGTTTCCACTTTTTAGAGGCAGGGTATGTCATTTGTGTTTTCCTTCGTTTGATTTCGGATTGTCAAAAAAAAAAGCCTTAAATCCGAACCGACCCGAACTTTTTATGGGTTGGGTTGGGTTGGTTCAATAGGTCAATGGTTTGGTTCCGGATTGGGAAAGTTGGAATCGACCCTAGATTGGATTGGTTTTGGTTTAAGGCTAAACCGAACCGACTTGCACCCCTAATGGCTAGAAAGCATAAACCCAACAAAGAGGAATGGGCCGGTCGGACCCGAGTTTGTGCTCACAATGGATCGGGGTTTGAGTCTGGTCCAAAACCAATACCATAACAACCCAGAAAAGAAAAAATCGACTACCATTTTCGGTCCACACATATGGTTACCACATGGGAGGACTCAACTTGAAAAACTCTCGCCGACGTGAGTCCAATTAAATGAGATTCACAATGATCTAATTTGTTCAAAATGAGATTGACCAGGCCGGTACAAAACCGAAACCGCACCGCATAGCGATGGTGTACCATTATGTAAAACCGAAACCGTACCATACGGTGCGGTGCAATGCACCGCGGTTTATCACTAGAATGGCCTAAACGGTACGGTTTTATGCGATTTTGGTCAAAATCAAAATCGTACCGCTACACCGAACCCGAAAACCGTAACCGCACCGCGATGGTTTTATATTTTGGTAAACCAAAACTGTACTATGAGGTGCGACTTATTGTGGTTTTCGATTTTAAATCGCACCGTTGGCATCCCTAGGCACAATGATGCCAATATCAACGACAAATGACCACCCAATAGACCGTATCAACGACCGACTTTTATATCTTTTCATACATCCATCAGATTGGTGCGCATAAATCGCCATTGCAAAGATATCATATATTTGGACAATATTGCCGTACAAGATACTATAGATTAACGTGTAATTAAATTGTAAAATGATTTCAAAGAAAAAATCCGACAAAAGGGCTAAAAGAATAATTAATCCATGTTTTCTAATCTGGTCGCAATAAAGTGCACCCATTAGCGATATAAAACATTCAATAAAAGCCAGGGACGCTACAGATTTCAATGCCTACAAGAGTTCACTAAAGAGAGAATAGATGAAGCTGAGAGCTTAGAGCATCTCCAACGGGCTACGAGCGGACCTCTGACGTGGCACGCGGAAGAATTTCGGCCGATCCAACCGGCTCCGAGCGAACCTTTGAAGGCCTACGTGGCATGCCACGTAGGCCACGTGTGGCCCGGACATCCGAAGCCCTCCACATACAACAGAGGTCCTTCGGAGCCTCCGAGCGAATAAAAAATTCTAGATTTTTAAAAAAAAAACCCCGGATCTTTTATAAATTATTATATAGATATATCAAAACAGCTACTTTTCAACGGGTTTGGTGTAAATTTGGAGAGTTTGGATAACTTGTAAATATATAGGGTGTTTGGTGCAAAATGACTCAGATATCCAGTTCGGAGGCCGTTGGAGCTGAACCTCTCAACTAGGAGATTTTAGCTGAGGTGGCAACAAAACCCGGGCCCCATTTTCTTCGGAGGTGCTCCTTGTTCGGAGCCCGTTGGAGATGCTCTTAGGGTTTGTGATGTTGTCAAGACGGAGAGGAAGGTAAAGATGTGGGTCTCACACTCAATCCCTCATGACCCTAGCCATCACGGCTAACAAGGAAAACCTAGCTAGGAAGCCCGTATCTAAGAACCTCCGGATCACTTAAATAAGTGGATAGACTCCATACTCCATTTAGGATCCCAATTAGGGGTGGGACTTGGGCGGGTTGAAGGGTCTGCCCATGTCCAACCCGACTTGCACAAACCTTTGTCCGTTTTACCCGTGGAACCCGGGGAACCAGTGGAAGCCCAATCTGTGCTTGCCCATTCTAGTTCCTTGGGTTGCTCGGATTGCCCAATTTGCAAAATAATAAGCTGGTTGGGCAGGTTGCTCAAATAGAAATGCTTGTGCAAATAAATAGATGGAAAAAAAATCGAATAGAGTTTTGAATTGGATAAAAAAGATCTTTTATTTGCATAACAAAAACATAAAGTCCAACCCATATCCTCACATATTTCAAACTAATTCTTATCATTCAACATCAAATGGGCAGTCTTTGATTTCCATGAAAAAAAAACTATCAAAGCATTCCACCTTACTGTGACACTTCCTCGGGTTCTTCGGGTTGGCGAGATTGGTGCCCAAACCCGTCCAAATTGAATTCGGGTTGATCTATTTTTGTCCAAACCCGTCCAAGTTTTTAACCAGCTTTGCCTATGTTTGTCCATTGTTCGGGTTGGGCAGGTCGGGTTCGGGTCAGACCCGCCCAAGTCCCACCCCTAATCCCAATGCCAAGCTCAATTGAGCGAGCTTGTGACCCGAGTGGGGGCCTCATGGTGGTTCGGACGTTGGGTGCCAGACCCGAGGGTTGGGTGCAACCGGTGCTTTGTTGTGGCCCGCCCGTTCCAAGTTGTGTAGTGAGTGATGTGTCCCGGGCGAAGGCTTGTGGCCACGTGTCTCCTGCAGTGGAGGGTAATGCGTCAGGCTGACTTTACAGAGCAGTGCAACCTCCCGCTCTTAATGGTGGAAGGACAACGGGCTGCTGCACTGTGCACCCACTGAGTCCTTGGCTCACACCTCAGGTGGACGACCATCATTTTTTTTAATGAAAGAGTACGGACCGATGGCGCTCTCCCTCTCAGAAGACGAACTGCGGGGCTCCCCGGGAGCGGCCTTGATCTCACAGCTTACCCAGGGTGTAGCGGGGGGAGACCCTAGGATCCCTCAAGAAGGCGGATCTTGTGCCCAGTCCCGAGTCTCGAAGCGTCGTAGACCCAGGCGTCGGCGGGCGCATGGGAACCCTAGGGGTCGCCCCTCGAGACCTCCTCTGCCACCCATTTGTAGCCGCACTTTGGGCCCCCCCGTCGAGCCCCACTCTCTCCGCGCTCCTCCTCGCTCCTATGTTGAGGCTGTGAGACTCCATCCAGAGCAAGTCTCAAACCCTAGATCTCGCCCTACCTGTTGGATGTAAATCCATGGCAGAGGCCCGCAGCGGAAGCAATGGGAAGGTCCGAGGACCGTGAGCGGTGTGCGTTACATATCAAAATTTTCATCGAAACGATGTACATATGCGTGTATGAAACTAGCATGGCAACTACGCGAACCCCTAACGACGATCTAACACAAAAGAACAATCTAGCATGTATGCATGTTCTAATTATGTTAGATCTACTTGTTAGAGATCATACCTGCGTGCGGAATCTTTCACCGCGACAAATTTCTTCTTTGTCGATGGAGACGGGCTACGGATCTGCTCGACATAGCTTCGGTGCGACGGCCATAACTTTTTGCTCCGAACTCCGATTGGGCTGAAATTTGGACTGCAGGTAGCCAACTTCGAGACGCAAATTTTACCACAAGTTTCACGTCATTTGGACTTCTTTAGCTCCCGGAATCGCAGAAACAACACTGATTTTCTGTACAGATTCTGGACAGCAAAAGGTTGTGGGAGACGCCTTCTAGTTCACCCGATCTCACACGATGCACGGCACCTCGTCGATGGATCTCTGAGTGCCTCCATACGACGATCCTTCTCCTTCTATGAAACACCACGTGAGGAAGATGAGTCGCCATCCAATGGCGCAAGCGAGGGAGAGAGAGACGAGAGAGGAGATGCGAAGAGAGGAGAGGGGGTGGCTAGGGTTTCCCCCATGGCTTGGGCCGGCCCTAGGGCTTGCATGGCTCATTAATTTCGTCCCCCCCTCTCTCCCTATGCCTTATATAGGGTCGGCCTTATCCTTATGGATAAGTCTAGCGGATAGGATTGACTGATTCAAACCTCTCCCTGTATATCTCTTCTTTTATCTCTATCTTTTCCTTGTTTTCGAAAACGGTCAAAACCAGCCCGTTTTCTGCGCCTCATGACCGGCCCTTTCATCGGAGGCATCAACCTCCTGAAACTAATAGGGCCGGCCTTGACCAGTCTCTCACCACTCAGGGCCGGCCCCCTTAGTGCATAGTGGCGCATGGTATGACCAAAACGCCCTTATGTCACTAGTTGGCCGTTCCTCGTGTACGAGACTTTGCAAGGCACACATAAGTGAAGTGCACCAGTGATTTCACTATTCTCTGAGGTTCCCGTAGGGTGCCCCTAGTGAAGTCAACTAGTCAACTCGCAACATATCCCGGTGCATCGCACCCATGTGGCAAAGTCCACTTATGACAAGGAATTGCTACATGCATCTCTGCACTAACCTAGGGTTTCCCCTTAGTGCACACACGTAGCTACGCATCTACCGTGCACTAGTGCGAAGCACTCACGTAGCATAGGCTTGGACTTCTCACTTCCTCTAACTACATTCTGTGTTTCGAGGAGATGGTATAAGAACCATACATAATGTCGATAAGGTAGAACCTTCAAGGACCAGGGTTCATGGCTTCCAACTCAGACTCGATCGACACACTACCCGAGTGTACCATCGATCCTCTGAGTCCGAGTTAACCTGCGTAGCCACCCAGAGTGCGACGCAGGCTGCACTCCAATTTCCCCGGACTTACTATATTCTCCCTCATACCCCTGCTCTCCGCTTAGTATGGTAAACCCGCTGTCCCTCCACTGGTGCCATGACACAACTCGAGCGGTGGAGAATACCGTCAGACTCGAGTGCTCATATGACTCGGTTCCTTCCAGGTTGACCACATACATCGTATCTCCGATTACCCTTTTGAGCAACCGGATCCGTCACCAGTCCAACTGATGACCACCTGGCCAGGGTTTAATACGACATAGGTCAGACCAAGGAACGCACCTCCCATTAGGGGTGTGGATAGCCTGCAGGAGTGACATGCTAATGCAACGCCAGTCGGGTAACCCAGTACACCGTGGTTTTGGATCACTGCATCCGGATCCTCACACATTGGTGCGCCAAAGCACCACACAACTGGTTAGTCCACCAGACATGGTTCCTTAGGGTTTAGGACCGTTTTACCCTAAGTAGAAACACGGTTTAGTGCACCGATGTATGCTCATCGATCTGTGCACCGTGTTGGTTCCGTTCGGCCACAGACACTGTGCCTGGTAATGACCGTGGTGGAGACACCCACGCTCTGTCATCCCAACAGCTTATCCTGATAGGGCGACCAACCCTTATCATAGCTGTGAACGTATTTAGGTTACATGGGACCAGTCTCTTGAGTCTCCCACTCAAGTGGATTACCATGTAGCCATGGCTCTCTGTTCTGTAATCAGAACACGTACTAAGGTACGTACCAATATGCATTCCTATACTATCAACCATACATAGCTAAACTATAGGTTTTACGAGCTGTAGACCTCACCAATTCTAACAATTTCCCACTAGGTCTAACGAGGAATAACGGTGTTGAGCTCTGTAGCTTCTATATGCTGCCCAAAAGCCTTTGCAGAAATTCCCTAAAGGAATTGGCAACATTGTCTGTAGATTCCACCTCAGTACCGCTACTTGCATTTCCTCCTATAACTGTCAGATCAAGTGGAGTTTGTACTTGATGGGTTTCCCCTCACGGCGGTGCCTAGTCTCCTTGGACCTTGCTTACCGCTCTTCTGTTGTAACAACAGAAAACTGAGCCTCTGGTACGCGTCCCAAGTTCTCTAAGAACTTCCTAAGCCTTACCACCTGCTATACTACCTCGCACGTAATAACGTGCTAAGCCACTGTGGTAGAGTCTGTGATGCACTGTTGTTTCACACTTTACCAACAACCGCTTCTAATCCCAAAATAAAAAACAATTCCTGAAATTGATTCTCTGGAATGTACATCTGACACCAAAGTCAGACCCTGTGTATCCAATCGATATCAGGACCTATGAAGTGTAAGCTAACTCACAATCCTCACTTAATAAGGATTTCTGAGTATACCCTTCACTTTAGTCCAGTGATTTGGACCCGGGTTCGACTGAAACCGACCCATGAATCCTGCTGCGCAATAGATATCTAGCCTCGTAAAACGAATCTGGCTAGAATCTTATCTTCATGCGTAGCCTGTGACAGCAAGAGAATCTTGCTCTGGTTGTCTCGAGTTACCTTGATTTCCAGAGCATAACTCGCCTCACTAGGGTCTTTCACATCGAATTGTGATGACTACAAACCTTTATCGTAAACAATATTCTTACATCATTTTCAATCAGTAGAATATCGTTAACGTAAAGTACTAAATACACCCTTGTAGCTATTTCACCTTTCTTGTACCAACTTGGTTTATCCTCATTCTGATCAAATCCGTGTAAGCAGATTCCCTTGATCAAAATAGATATTCCAACCTGGATGCTTGCATCAGTCCATAAATGGATCGTTGCAACTTGTATTCCAAATCTTCCTAACCTACTGACACAAAGCCTGGGGCTACATTATCCATATGTCCTTTCCAAATTCCCGTTAGGGAATAGCTATCTTGACATCCATCAACCAGATCTCCCAACTATAATGGGATGTGATGGATTAAGAGGATCCGTTATAGACTTAGGCATAGCTACCAGTGAGATGGTTTTGATATAGTCAATCCCTTCTCCTTTGGTAACTAATCTAGCTACTTAAGTCTTAACCGGGTGCTCTTCTTATACACCTCCTACACCCTGAAGGGTGATAGTGCTATAAGTGTCAAGGCTGTTCCAAGGGACATTGATGCAAGCTTGCCTTCATTGTCTTTTGTCAGTCAGAGCTGTCGGAAGCTCCCACTACTTCTTCGTAGCTCTAGGGATCATCCTCCTGAAACTCTGGATTAACTATCAAAGTTTCTCCATAGTATCTTTCAGGAGCTCTGATGGTCCCACAACGACGAGGTGGTGGTGGTACAAAGGAAGCTCCCACTACTTCTTCATAGCTCTAGGGATCATCCTCTTGAAACTCTGGATTAACTATCGAAGTTTCTCCATAGTATCTTTTAGGAGCTCTGATGGTCCCACAACGACGAAGTGGTGGTGGTACAAAAGTGAATTGTTTCTACAGTGTCTGGTATACTAGTTTCTTGTATCATCTACTCCCACTACGTTTTTCAGATGCGCACTCTCTACCAGTACCCAGTAGTTCACCCAGAACTACCTTACCGGTAAACTTATGGTCTATAATATAATCCTGGTCTAGGTAGATGGTATTCGTAGAAACGATTACCTTCCAAACCTCAAGATCATAGAACAGTCCACCTTATGCCTCCTAAGGGTAACCTACAAACAGATATACCTGGAACTACATCTCCATCTCATCCCTCTTGTCCTTTTGCACAAGTGCAGGACAACCCTATATCTCGAGACTCTATAGTGTCAGCTTTCGCTTAGACCATAGCTCTCTATAGGTCTGAGACACTGATATAGATGAGAGAGAGTTTCAGATATAAGCTACTGTTTTAAGGTACAACCCCACTAAAGGGTGGGTAGTACATTTGGCAATATTCATCATACTACGGACCATGTCAAACAGGGTCCGATTCCTTCTCTCGGAGACTTCATTCTGATGTTTCATCCTAGGAGCATTTAACTGGGAGATAATCCCATGCTCCTTCAGGATCCTATGGAACCCATCCGATAGGTTCTCATTCCCTCGATTAAATCGAAGAGACTCCTATCGTCTGGACGCTCTTGGAACCATAGACGTCAAAATTAACTAACTCCCATACCTTTGTGGCCCTTTTAGTTATTCTGCCTTTCAGATTACACTCATAGGTTAGAAGGATCTCCGATGATTCTGTGAACAGAAACTCGGCCTTCTTTTATCTCTGAATTTATCTAAAGCAGAATATCTAAGTCAGAGGGGTCACAAATGGGGTAGATCCTCCGAAGGATATAGATGAATTTTAATTAGACGCTGCAGCTGTCATGAAATCTATTTCCGAATTAGGATTAAATTTAAAGAGATTTTTCTGATCTATTCCTCTAACTATGAAGCTATCAATTCAGTTTAAGATACACACTTACGGTGCTGTCTAAAACTAAAAAACTTTATTTACTAAGGAGGAAACAGAACTATATCTCTAAAAAACAAAATCTGTATTTCGGAAAAACTAAGACATTCATATCTAACAGCTTCTGCAGCGGCTTATGGCATCAGTACCTATGTTAGGATTACTTCACTATAAAGTAGCCTTCTGCTTTCCTTGAATCTCTGTAGACCCAAAGTCTACATTCCAAGAAGCATAAGAACTGCTACTAGATAGCGACTCAACTCCTAACATCCTGAGGCTATACTCAATCTTCAAATACCCCCTATGCTCGCTAAAACAGAAACACTTCCGTCCTTAGAGTTACCATACTTAGGAGTCCACACTAGTTTCTGCACTAGAATAGTTTTCGATCTCTTATAAGTTACTCCCTTAGGTTCTTCTAAAGAAGACCTAGGTTAAGCACTAAAGGCTTTGCCTTTAATCTTGATCACATCCTTTGTCTCTTGGAAATCTCCTTAGAAGTTCTGCGTTTATCATCTCTAACTTGTTAAAGCTAAAGTCTCTGATAACGCCTTCGAAGGTTCCAGACAAGGATGCAAGACAGACGTCTTCCACCACCTCGTCATCCGGTACTATGTCTTTGGAATCTAGTTCGATCTGGAACTCAAAGATGTGTTCCCGAACAAGCATACTCTCAGATATCTCGGTACCGACAAGTATCTTAGTGGAAAAGCGATGAGTCGACTGACTTCGCCTTCCAGACATCTAATGCAAGTAAAACTTAATTAGAGAAGACCCGGTATATCTCTGACTCGCTTCTAAAGAGTTGTCCGCAAGTCTGCTATAACATAGCACTTGCACATCTCCTTAGACTCTCGCCAGTCTTCATATGCCCTAGTTAGTGCCCTAGTGATATCTGGACCCATTAGGTCTAATACAGGGATACTTAGATTACATGCCAATGTACGTTTTTACTACCCTATGCATAAGCTAAAGAAAGTGCTTCGGCTCTACGTAGTTAGAGACCCGATAACTGGTTCTCTTATGGGATAGCGGATAGGGGAACTATATGGTTGAATAAAAACGAATGCAAAATAACTTATTTTATGGATTTTTAAAATAAGCTAATTATATCCAAATGTCAGCGCTACCCTCACAGCAAAGACACCTCTATGGATTAATTAACCATGTATGTAAGATCTCGGAATCGACTACACCTGCCCTAGGGGGCATCATGCAGCGTCAATCCGCTTACACGGGCCTTTCCTTGGCCCAGTCCAAATCTGCCAACTAAGGGCTTTGATGGACCATGGTTGTCCTTTCGGCCAGTGCCACGTGATCCCCATTGTGCAAGCAACGGATGCCTCACGTCCACTTCGGATGCTTACCCACAAGCCTAGGTAGTTACGACACGGGAGTTCATACGGCCCCCACTAGGGTGGGATAAAAAGCCCTTCTCTCCTGGCCCCGTAACTGCCATATCCTGAAGGAGACCGCTAAGTTATCTGGCATGAAAAAACATAACCCTCACCCTAGGGGGTGTCGAGCTACGCCCTTCCACCCAGACACAGAGCAGTTGGTTGTGGAGGCTAGAGGATCTCGACGAGTCCTCTTACACATCCCTTATTATAGTTGAGGGTTATTTAATGCAAGTATGAGTGTACTCTAAGGTCACAACAACCTATACACTAGACCCTGGTCATACCATACTCCCACTAGCGTTTCAAGCCTTTCGCGAAGCATTAATCGATCTCGGAATATCATAGTCCCTGCCTCAAGTGGATTTCTCCACTCAAGGGTCACATTACATATCCCAAGAACGTCGATGCTCTGCAAACCTGGCTATCACGTTAATGCTCTGGAGCCTAGCCTAAGGTCAGACTGACAGGAAAGGTTTTCCACTACCATGGCGCCTCGCTTATAAATTTGACGAATGATGTCATAGTAGAATTCCAACTCATTCTAGGTTTCGATGCTTGCCAAATAGGCACACCCGACTAATCGGGTGTTGACCTAATGGGGGCATAACCAAATGTGAGAAATTCATGCTATCATCAAGGGTCAATTAAATAATAGGCATCACTAGTGGAATCCTATCCTTATAAGGTCACTAGGACCCGAGGGGAAAGGGCATCCCTCTAACACAGATAATTAAATTATCGCATCCAGGTTCTCTACAGAAATATAAAGAACTACTGAAAGAAACAAGCACACATCTGAATCAAGTTCAGGGTCCGACCCCTGAACCTGACTGGCACAGCGCAGGCTCTCTGTCTCTTTCGCAAGGTCCTCGATCCGGTGCAAGCCTCTGTATACGATCTCCTGACGCTTTCTGCCCTTTGCCGTCATCGTGTACGCTTCGTCGGATCGCCATCATCCTCCAAGGTTCCGCTTATCCTCCCGGTGGTGGATCTCCACGGTAAGTCCTCCTCTTCAATCTGTAACCGAAAAAGCTCTAGTATGCTTCGAGCAAGTGCTCGCTCGTACACAATTTCCTAGAACGAAAAGGAAAAACAAACCTAGCAAAAAGCCTGGGAATCAAGGGTGGTAAATCTTCACCACTTGCCCGACTATGGCTCTAAAATCTATCCACACATAGAAGAAAAAATATCCAGATAAAATCGCTAACACGGGGTCCGACCCCCTGTAGCAAGCAATCATATATCCAGAATAATTTTAGAAGCGGCGCCCTGCAAGAACGATTCATAGAACATACAAAATATACTATGCATGATCTACTTGTAGAACCCCGATGGCGGCACATACTATTCATGCGCGCATATAACGGTTTCATGAAAAAACATAAAACGCACACCACTAGCGTGCTCTGATACCAATAGTTGGATGTAAATCCATGACAGAGGCCTGCAGCGGAAGCAATGGGAAGGTCCGAGGACCGTGAGCGGTGTGCGTTACATATCAAAATTTTCATCGAAACGATGTACATATGCGTGTATGAAACTAGCATGGCAACTACACGAACCCCTAACGACGATCTAACGCAAAAGAACAATCTAGCATGTATGCATGTTCTAATTATGTTAGATCTACTTGTTAGAGATCATACATGCGTGCGGAATCTTTCACCGCGACAAATTTCTTCTTTGTCGATAGAGATGGGCTACGGATCTGCTCGACATAGCTTCGGTGCGACGACCATAACTTTTTTCTCCGAACTCCGATTAGGCTGAAATTTGGACTGCAGGTAGCCAACTTTGAGACGCAACTTTTGCAACAAGTTTCACGTCATTTGGACTTCTGTAGCTCCCGGAATCGCAGAAACAACGCTGATTTTCTATGCAGATTCTGGACAGCAAAAGGTTGCGGGAGACGCCTTCTAGTTCACCCGATCTCACACGATGCACGGCACCTCGTCGATGGATCTCTGAGTGCTTCCATACGACGATTCTTCTCCTTCTATGAAATACCACGTGAGGAAGATGAGTCGCCATCCAATGGCGCAAGCGAGGGAGAGAGAGACGAGAGAGGAGATGCGAAGAGAGGAGAGGGGGTGGCTAGGGTTTCCCCCATGGCTTGGGCCGGCCCTAGGGCTTGCATGGCTCATTAATTTCGTCCCCCCCTCTCTCCCTATGCCTTATATAGGGTCGGCCTTATCCTTATGGATAAGTCTAGCGGATAGGATTGACTGATTCAAACCTCTCCCTATATATCTCTTCTTTTATCTCTATCTTTTCCTTGTTTTCGAAAACGGTCAAAACCAGCCCGTTTTCTGCGCCTCATGACCGACCCTTTCATCGGAGGCATCAACCTCCTGAAACTAATAGGGCCGGCCTTGACCAGTCTCTCACCACTCAGGGCCGGCCCCCTTAGTGCATAGTGGCGCATGGTATGACCAAAACGCCCTTATGTCACTAGTTGGCCGTTCCTCGTGTACGAGACTTTGCAAGGCACACATAAGTGAAGTGCACCAGTATTTCACTATTCTCTGAGGTTCCCGTAGGGTGCCCCTAGTGAAGTCAACTAGTCAACTCGCAACATATCCCGGTGCATTGCACCCATGTGGCAAAGTCCACTTATGACAAGGAATTGCTACATGCATCTCTGCACTAACCTAGGGTTTCCCCTTAGTGCACACACGTAGCTACGCATCTACCGTGCACTAGTGCGAAGCACTCAAGGAGCGTAGGCTTGGACTTCTCGCTTCCTCTAACTACATTCTGTGTTTCGAGGAGATGGTATAAGAACCATACATAATGTCGATAAGGTGGAACCTTCAGGGACCAGGGTTCATGGCTTCCAACTCAGACTCGATCGACACACTACCCGAGTGTACCATCGATCCTCTGAGTCCGAGTTAACCTGCGTAGCCACCCAGAGTGCGACGCAGGCTGCATTCCAATTCCCCCGGACTTATTATATTCTCTCTCATACCCCTGCTCTCCGCTTAGTATGGTAAACCCGCTGTCCCTCCACTGGTGTCATGACACAACTCGAGCGGTGGAGAATACCGTCAGACTCGAGTGCTCATATGACTCGGTTCCTTCCAGGTTGACCACATACATCGTATCTCTGATTACCCTTTCGAACAACCGGATCCGTCACCAGTCCAACTGATGACCACCTGGCCAGGGTTTAATACGACATAGGTCAGACCAAGGAACGCACCTCCCGTTAGGGGTGTGGATAGCCTGCAGGAGTGACATGCTAATGCAACGCCAGTCGGGTAACCCAGTACACCGTGGTTTTGGATCACTGCATCCAGATCCTCACACATTGGTGCGCCAAAGCACCACAAAACTGGTTAGTCCACCAGATATGGTTCCTCAGGGTTTAGGACCGTTTTACCCTAAGTAGAAACACGGTTTAGTGCACCGATGTCTGCTCATCGATCTGTGCACCGTGTTGGTTCCGTTCGGCCACAGACACTGTGCCTGGTAATGACCGTGGTGGAGACACCCACGCTCTGTCATCCCAACAGCTTATCCTGATAGGGCGACCAACCCTTATCAGAGCTGCGAACGTATTTAGGTTACATGGGACCAGTCCCTTGAGTCTCCCACTCAAGTGGATTACCATGTAGCCATGGCTCTCTGTTCTGTAATCAGAACACGTACTAAGGTACGTACCAATATGCATTCCTATACTATCAACCATACATAGCTAAACTATAGGTTTTACGAGCTGTGGACCTCACCAATTCTAACACTACCACCCCTCCCCCTCGCTCTGCTCCGTTCCCCCAGGGTTCCTGCTTCCGCTGCGGAGATCGAGATCACCGGATCTGCGACTGCCGTAACGTAATGATTTGTTTCCACTACCGGGGTCTAGGGCACATGGCCAGACGCTGCCCTGTTCGATTACAAGGCCTCCCTCCAGTCAGATCCTCCTCCAGCTCCTATACCCGTGGCCCCCTCTGCCGGTCACCTGGACCGACGGGACGCGGTGGAGTTCTTGGGGATGAATGCCTACCCGGGCGGCTTCTCAAGGGTAGGGATCATCTCTCTTCTTCGCGGAACCTCAGACCCGGCTTCCCTCTCGACCTTGCTCCTCGCTATTTGGGGCTCCCAACAGAAAGGTGAGGACTCACTCCCGACTCTTTGCCAGTGGCCGACCCAGGGAATGGACCCTCTGGGAAGTTGCTTCAGGGTCATCTTTCCCTCCACCCGCCTTCTGAGCGACCTCTCGTCCAGGGGGCCTTTCGACCTCGAGGGCTTCTCCCTCCGGGTGGACCGCTAGACTGAGGACTTCAGCTCGGAGGGTTGCATCCCAGTGGTAATGGTCGAGCTCCGTATCTCGGGCCTCCCTCACCATGCGTGGCACCCACCGGCCCTGGCCTCTTGGGCAGGGCAGTTCAAGACAGTGCTCTCGACCAGCTGCGACCTAGAGGGGGCCAACTCTCTTTCCCACTGCTCGGTCCTGCTGGAGACTCGTTTCCCCCACCGCATCCCGGAGCGCCGCCAAATCTTCCTCGGGCAGTACCTCTACCTCCTCCAGATCCATCAGGAGGTCCTCTCTAACCACTTCTCCTCCATGGTGTTCTCCCTTGATCTGTAAGGATCGAGCCCGGGGGAGGGGATCCTCGGACCCCACCCTAGCTTGGACGCCCGGGACTCTGGCCTGCTCGTTCCTCCTCAGCAGGGACCCTCTCAGCAGCCACCGTCGGACTCGGTTGTGGTTTCTTCCAGCTCGACTGGCGTGTATTATGGCCCTGCCTCCGCTCTTGGACCCGTCTTCGGGCGGGAATGTATGAATACCCCTCTTGATGACCTGGTTTTTCTCGTTAGACATGTAGAGGACTGCGATCTGCATTTACCCCGCCTCTCTTTGGTCTTTTCCTTCGACGTAGCATTACACTCGGGGCCACTAGTCCCCCTAATTGATCTCGGAGATTCCTCGGATGAGCTCCTGTTGTAGCTCGTGTGTCATGAGCGTGGATTTTCTATATTAACATTAATAAAGATGACTTTGGTTATTGCTTTAATTAGAATACTACTTTGGTATATGTCAATACACATATAATAAAAGGACCCTAGGGAACACAGTAGGCCACTGAGGCGCATGGTGGATCCATGCTTGGGAGACCCAATGGACCAGTTCTGTGTAGACCTAGAACTAGTATACAGCTTTAGTAATGCCGGTCGCTTCACTAAGAATAAGTTGTTGGTAGGTAGAGGATGTGGTGAAGTCTCCACCATAGAAACGTGGGATTCCCATTCACCTGACCAAGCACGATGATCGTGTTGAACAGGAACCAAGACGGTGCATAGTTCAGTAATTCAGACACTGGTGCATAAACCGTCTTACTACTATAGATAATCTGTCCTTAACCCTGAGGGACCATGTATACTGGGTCAACCAGTTGTGTGGTGCTTTGATGTGCCAACGTGTGCGGACCTTCCATAGTCCAATACCACGGTACGTTGGATTACCCGGCTGGTGCTTGAGTGACATGCAATCCCTACAGGTTATCCGATGTCCAATGTTGGATGGGTGCATTTTGATGAGTTAATTTGTCCACACAGTTAACCCAGGCCTGGTGGTTTTCAGTATGACTAACGACGTTCCGGATGCTAGGCATAGCACCGGAAGATGTGTGGTGTTATAGATGACAAGTCATCAAATCCTAGTCAAATGATCGATCAGGATCTGACGGTGCTCCCTATTGCTCGATCGTATCAATGCACCAGTAATAGAAAGGACTAAGGATTATCAGAGTATAGTAGAGAACAGGGTTACGAGGGAGTAACATAAGTTTAGGATCACTAGAGTTCAACTTACGTCGTACTCTGGGTGGCTATGCGGGTTAATTAGATTAGGGTTAATTAACGGAACTTTCGGTATGTTAACGGAACAGTTAATCAGGGATCCGGTTGGAGCTAGAGATCCTAAACTCTGAAGGTTCCACCCTATCATTGCATATAGAAATTGTTCCCTGACCTGGTTAGATACGTTGGATGCGAAGTAGCGCGATGGAGCGCAAGCCCGGAGCCTAAAAACCTAATTCACATGTGTTAAGGATCATAGGAGTATTTTGGTAAATACTGAAATATGGCTCAGAATATATTGAATATGGATTCTAAAATGAGCGGAATAATTCCAGGAGTTCATAGGCACTGACGAAACTCGATTCCGAGTAGCGCACCTCACTCAATCTCTCTTACAGTGTTTCACTTTTCGTGAAGGGCTTTTTCGTCCAGGCTTCACGATAGACATGTGAAAACCCTAAAAAGCGCCCCCCCTCATTCCAATCACTAGAGGGCCGGCCCTAGCTTGCGTATGTGAGTTGGGGCCGGCCCTATAAAGGGATTAGAGGGAGAGGGGGCCGGCCCTAGCTCTCCCTCTCTTGAAAAACCCAAACCTCCTCTCCCTCTGTCCCTCTTTGTGGTTTCGGGCAAGGAAGAAAGAGGAAGAAAAAGGAAGAAGAAGGAAGAAGGAAGGAGAAGGAAGAAGAGAGAAAGATAAGGAGGAGATCTCATGGCTCGCCGTTGTCTTCGCAATGAATTCCTCCGTCGGCTTGTAGTCCTTGCACTCAGAGATAGGACTTCGAGGATTCCTCCATTCGCAAAGGACAAGGTGTCATCCGACAGCTTTCTTTGCGATTTACGTGCGGTTCATCATTGTTCCGTTCTCTTCGGATCATAGATCCATAAGGTATGATGATTCTTAACACCTAACTAGATGCATGCATGCTTCCGTAGATCGTAGTATGCCTCTAGGGTGTCTGCACATATGCTAAGATCATAGATTTGCATGTAGATTGTTTTGTAGAATTAATTGTAATAAAACATAAATCGTAAGATCTTTGGATCTACCTTTTGCTTCCGCTGTGACTTTGATAATGGGATTTAATTCCAACAGCTCCTTGGCCCACCGAGATTCTCCAAAATCTACAGCTTTCCAGGCTTCCACCCCTGTGGCTTCCTTCAAGGATTTCCCTTCTTGGGTCGACCCCCTCTCGGGATCGGTTACCCCTCTTACTGACGATTGCTTGACCCTTACTCTCAGGGAAGCGACTTCGGAGGCTCTAGAGGCCAAGGCGATGCCACGTGCTGGCCGACGAGGCCCCCCTCTCTAGGTGATCAGGAGAAGCTCGCATCAATTTTTGAGAAAAGTGGAGGAGGGTAAGCTAGAGAAGGTGGACTTTTGTGAGTGCGAGACTAGAGACTGTGGTTCGGGCTCCCTTCCCCTGTCGTTGAACTTCCTTGAGGACCAGCTCATTCTCATACTGGCAGCAGGCTGTGGCTTCCGACCCCCTTCTGTTTCCACTTGTGACCCAGCAGAGGCTATACGTTTTGTAGATGCCCTCCGGCTCATCGACCAGAATGTTTGATTCAGATCAGGTGTTGGTTTTGTTCTGCCCAGTTTCTTTTCTTGTTCTAGATGAATATTATATCTTGGAATGTTTAGGGTTTGGGGCGATTCTCCAAGAGACAAGCGGCGAGGCTCTTTGCTTCTACACACGATGCAGACATGATCTGCCTTCAAGAGACGAAGATGACCGACCTATCGAGACATTTCCTTTGCTCACTCAGCAACAACAGGATCGATACTTGGGAGTCTCGGGGGTCCACTGGGACAGAAGGGGGCATCCTTCTGGGGTGGGACAGCTCCCTGTTTTCACTTTCCGATTGCCTCTTCGGGGACTTCTCCCTCACAGTATCCCTACGCAACTGGGCGAACGGCAGGGCGTGGACTATAACCTAGTCTACGGGCCATCCGACCACCGCCTTTCCTTCGAGTTCTGGGATGAGCTTCGAGCGGCTCAAGGAGCGTTCCTAGGCCCCTAGGTCCTGAATGGCGACTTCAACACTACCAGATTCGTTTGGGAGAGAAGTTGGAACCATGGGAGCTGGCAGGAGATGGGGGCCTTCTCCTTTTTCGTGATTGAGTTTGGCTTGATCGATCTTTCGATGGGGAGGGGGGGAGAGAGCTTTCACATGGTCTAATAAAAGAGAGTAGCCGATCTTTGCAAGACTGGACCATTTTCTCATCTCGGCGAAGTGGGATTCCTTGTTTCTCCTATTCTCCATGGTTGCCCTCACCTCCTTCATCTCAAACCATGTGCCGGTGCTCCTCGATATGGGGAAGGGGGGGAGGAACATGCCACCTTTCATATTTGAGAAGATGGACCCTCCAGGAGGGATTCGATGAGAGGGTGGCGGCTTGGTGGTCAATGGCTTCGACCATTCCAAACTCGGCATTGAATCTTTCGTCCAAACTCTGGTTTATGAAGAGGTCGATCTCTCGATAGGCCACGGAGCACTTTGGGAGTGTGAAGAGATATAAGACGAACCTGCTGTAGCGCATCAGGGAGCTAGAGATCCGGGAGGAGGCGGGGCCCCTCGAGTAGGTTGTGCGAGACCTTAGAGAGGGACTCTCCTCCGAGCTGTTGGAGGTTCTCAACATAGAGGAGGTCATGTGGAAGCAACGCTCATGTGATTGCTAGGTGGCTGAGGGAGATATGAACATAAAGTACCTCCACAGTATTGCTAACGGCCGTCATAGACGTAACTTGATCTCGTCCCTGGATGTCGAGGAGGACTATTTCGATGACCAGCTGGCCATCCTACTGGGGGCTATGGGATTCTTCAAGAAGGAGTTCGATAGAGATGATCTCTATCCCCTTCTGCCAGACTGGGAGAACCTGCCTTTTCTAGTGGATTTCGGATCTGGAGCCTCTGTCGAGGCCTTTCTTGGAGGAGGAATTCCGGAGCACCTTCTTCAACCAAGAAGCGGAAAGGACCTCGAGCCCGGACGGCTTTCCCTTCCTCTTCTTCCAGCGGTATTGGGAGACTCTCAAGCCGGATCTTCTGTGTTTCCTCACGGATTTCTTTGCAAGGAGAGTCAACCTCAAGAGCCTCAATCATTCTTGGATCGTCCTCATTTCGAAGAAGGAGGGTGCTTGCTCCATCCAAGACTACCGGTCGATTAGCCTATCCAATTGTATCTACAAGGCGGTCACAAAGATCATCTCAGCCAGACTGGCCACACTGCTTCTGGACCTAGTAGGGCACTTACAATCAGCCTTCATCAAGGGAAGGAGCATCCTGGATAGCATGGCGACCACCCAGGAGGTTCTTCATTACCTTTGTGAGGTAAATGGCAAGGCGGTGCTCCTCAAGCTGGACTTCGAGAAGGCCTTCGATAAGCTGGGTTGGGGTTTCTTGCTTGAGAGCCTACGGCAGAGGGGGCTACCCCACACTTGGCTGGGTTAGATCTGGGATTGTCTCTCCTCCTCCATACTATCGTACCTTATCAACGGAGAAGTGGGCAACTCCTTTCTGATGCACCGGGGGGTGAAGCAGGGGTGTTCTCTATCCCCCTTCCTTTTCATCCTGGTGGTGGATATCTTCGACGCGATCCTGGAGAAGACGGTTCAGATCGGCCTCTTGGAAGGCATCAGGGCGAAGACTTGGGAGGTCTCGAACCTTCACTTCGCGGATGACACCCTTGTTGTTCGTGAAGGTTGATCAGGCGCAGGCAATGGTTCTTAGTGTTTCCATCTCACGTCCGGGCTAAAGGTCAACTTCGCTAAGTCGGTCATCTTCTACTTAGGGGCTCTCCCAAACCTTCCTTTTGATCTGTCGGTTATCCTTGGTTGCGGAAGAGGGAAGCCTCCTTTCCGATACCTTGGCCTCCCTATCTCCGATCAGCGATTGCCCAGGGATGGGTGGCTTGAGCTTATTCAGAGGCTGGAGAGACGACTTTCAGGGTGAAAGAGCAACCTCACTACAAGAAATAGGGTCTTTACCGACGGACATTATTATCACCGTCGGTAATAATACACTTTTTACCGACGGTGACTATAATATCCGTCGGTATTATAACTTCAATTTTTTAAATTTTTTTTGCACATTTATTACCGACGGTCAAATAGTATTCGTCGGTAAAATGATTTATACCGACGGTACACATATATAACGTCGGTAATATACTTTATACCGACGGCTACATAAGACCG
Source organism: Chamaelirium japonicum (assembly GCA_947650365.1). Lineage (NCBI taxonomy): Eukaryota > Viridiplantae > Streptophyta > Magnoliopsida > Liliales > Melanthiaceae > Chamaelirium > Chamaelirium japonicum. Next base: position 2,476,195 of record CANTAL010000012.1, read on the forward strand.
TCGGTAAAATGTCACGACGAAACTCAAGCTAAAAACCGAGCCTCTGGAAAAAAATGGAACCCTGAGTTTCGTCGGAGATTTTTACCGACGGACATTATATGTCCGTCGGTATAAATAATTATACCGACGGACATTTTATGGCCGTCGGTACGATACCGACGGTAATTAAATATCCGTCGGTAAAATTGTCCCGACGAAACTCAGGGTAAAAACCGAGCCTCTGGAAAAAATGGAACCCTGAGTTTCGTCGGCGGTTTGTACCGACAGACGTTATATTTTCGTCGGTATAAATAATTATACCGACGGAAATTATATGTCCGTCGGTACGATACCGACGGTAATTCAATATCCGTCGGTAAAATTGTCCCGACGAAACTCAGGGCGAAACCCGAGCCTCTGAAAAAAAATGGAACCCTGAGTTTCGTCGCTGATTTTTACCGACGGACATTATACTACCGTCGGTACAAAGTAATTATACCGACAGAACTTAAAGTTCCGTCGGTAAAAACCCCTAACTTATCCACCGCAGCCTGCACCCTTTTCTTTTTGTGTTTCGACCAAAGCTCCGGCAGCCCCGCGATCCCTCTCTCAATCTCTCTCTCTCTCTCACCGACCCGACCTGCCGGTGACCCCGTCCCCCTCCGGCAGCCCCGCGATCCCCTCCGGCCACCCATCCCCCTCCCGACCTCCGCCCCTCCCCGGCCTCCCGACCCTCTCTCTCTCTCCCCGGCCTCCTCCCCCCCTCCCCGGCCTCCCTAGCCTTCCCTCTCTCTCTCTCTCTCTATTTCCTCCCCTCACCTCTCTCTCTCTCTCGATCTAAACCCCCCTCCGGCCGGCCACCCATCCCCTCCCTTGCACCTCCGGCCACCCTTCCTCTTTCTCGCGCCACCGACTGCGACACCAGTGCTCCTCCTCCTTCTCGAGGCCTGCCGACCATCGCTGGTGAGCTCCTCCTCCTCCTCCCTTTCCCCCTTAGGTTAATTTGTGGTAATATATTGTGGTAATTTTTATTTAGGTAAAATCACAGGAATTAAATATATTGTGGTATTGTTGTAAATCACAGGAATATATTACCACAATATATTACAACAATACCACAAAATTACCACAATATATTACAACAATACAAAATTACCACAATATATTGTGGTAATATATTGTGGTAACTTATTTAGGTAATATATTGTGGTAATTTTTATTTAGGTAATATATTATGGTAATTTTTATCTTGTGGTAATATATTGTGATTTACAACAATACCACAATTTGTGGTAATATATTTATGGTAATATATTGTGGTTAATTCCCTCATTTGGTAATTTTTACACTGTTTTAAAACTCGCCGAGTCGACTCGAAACTCGGCCGAGTCGACTCGACTCGGCTGAGTTTCTATCCGACTCGGTCCAAAACTCGAGTTTCGATCCGACTCGGCTGAGTTTCGATCCGACTCGAGTTTTGTCGGGTTTTAGCCGAGTTGTCGTGTCTACTCGACTCATTAAGGTTTCGAGTTGAGTCGAGTTTTCGTGTTTTAAAACATTGATTTTTATCCTATCAAAACTGAATTGAATGGGGGAATGGGGGGCAAAATGTAGTTTTTAGACTAGGGTGAGCGTCGGTTTTGTCGGTCGGTTTCGGTGTGGGTTTTGTCGGTTATATTTTTTTCGGTTTACGAAAAATCAAAACCGAAACCGAAATCGAAACCGAAACCGAAACCGAAACTGAAATGGTCGGTTTTTGTCGGTTCGGTGTGATATGAGGTATGCTAAAGCCATAAATCTACTCGAGCGACAGAGAGAACCGTCAGACCCCAAGTGTTTACTTGATGAGGCTCCCTGACTTGTTGACTTACTGTCGCATAACTTTGGTGCTATGCCTAGCATTCGAACTATCAGCAGTTCAAATGCTGGCCAGCAACCCTAGGTTTACTATGTGACTAGTCTACTCATCATAATACACTCATCCATTAGGGATGTGGATAGCCTGTAGAAGTTTTGGTTCGGTGTTCCATACCCGGGAACCGAAACCGAAATTGTGCGGAGTCTTATAACATTGTTTGAAATTATATGTCAGGTGTTGTATAGCCAGATAGACGAAGATGTCTTCGATCGATAAGAGTTGGATGCGTAATTCGAATCGCATGAGCCAAGAGTACAGAGAAGGAGTCAGGAAATTTCTGGATTTTGCATTTGAGCGTCTTGCACCGCTTGATGGAAAAATTGTGTGTCCCTGTATAGACTGCGGAAGGGTGACTAGGAAGGTTCGAGAGGAATGTGAGGTTGATCTGGTAATGCGTGGCATTGACATTAGCTATACCCGTTGGTTCTCGCACGGTGAGGAGCTAGATGCAGTCCCCATGGCAGCTCACCGTGAAACTTCAAACACAGTGATCGCTGATGATAATATTAATACAGACGATGACGATGACATGCAGGGTATGATACATGATTTGCAAGGTGGAATAGGCACGGAAACACCGTCAGGTGATCAGCCCAATATCGAAGCGGACAAGTTCTACAGATTGCTTAAAGATGCCGAACAACCTCTATACCCGGGGTGTGAGAAGTTTTCAAAACTCTCTTTCACTATAAAGCTTCTTCATTTGAAGTGCCTCAATGGTTGGAGTAATAAGTCATTTAATATGTTGGTAGAGTTGCTGAAAGAGGCTTTTCCTATGGGTGAGACAGTACCGAAATCATTCTACGAGGCGAAGAAGACAATTAAAGATCTCGGTCTGGGTTATGAGAAAATTGATGCATGCGTGAACGATTGTATGTTGTACCGGAAAGAGTACGAACATGCGCGGTCATGCCACATATGCGGAGCAACGAGATATAAAGAGACGGATGCCGAGTCTAGTACCAGTCGAAGGAAGAAAAATGTATCTGCAAAGGTTCTCCTATACTTCCCGCTCAGGGACAGGCTTCAGAGGTTATTTATGTCATCGAAGACTGCTGAGCACATGAGGTGGCATGCACGAGAACGTACAGATGACGGGATTATGAGACATCCGGCCGACTCTCTGACGTGGAAAGATTTTGATCATACCTATCCTGAATTCGCATGTGAAGTTCGCAATGTCAGGTTAGGGCTTGCTAGCGATGGCTTCAATCCCTTTGGGAATATGAGTGTGTCGTACAGCATTTGGCCAGTTGTCCTAGTTCCATACAATTTGCCTCCCTGGATGTGCTTAAAAAAGCCATACATAATGCTCTCCTTGCTCATTCCCGGACCCAGGTCGTCTGGTAATGATATTGACGTTTACTTGTAGCCGTTGATTGAGGAGTTGAACGAGTTATGGGAAGTTGGGGCCGATACATATGATGCCTCGTTGCGCCAGAATTTTCGGATGCATGCGGCACTTCTATGGACCATCAACGATTTTCCTGCATATGCCAACTTATCCGGGTGGAGTACTAAAGGAAAATTGGCGTGCCCTACATGCAATATGGAGACAGATTCATTACGGTTGAAGAACGGAGGCAAGTTCTGTTATATGGGCCATCAAAGATTCCTTGTTGACGGCCATAAGTGGAGGCAGAACAAAAGAGCTTTCAACGGCAAAAAGGAACTTGCAAAGGCCCCGGAGCAGCTTTCGGGGGTAGAAGTCTTGTGCGAATTGGATCAGCTTGATGCCGTGGCACTTGGAAAAGGTAAAAAGAAGAGAACGCATGAAGATTCTATGCGTGAGCATAACTGGAAGAAGAAGAGTATTTTCTTTAAACTACCGTACTGGAGCAGCCTACTCTTGCGGCATAACTTGGATGTCATGCATATCGAGAAAAATATGTGTGACAACATTATAGGAACGCTGTTGAATCTCGACGGTAAGACGAAGGATAATCTTAAATCTCGTCTCGATCTTAAGGAGTTGGGCATCCGAAAATCACTTCATCCCCAAGAGATTTGGGATAAGTATGTGTTGCCAGTTGCATGCTACACCATGAGCTCACAGCAAAAGGCAGCCTTATGTGCATTCCTACGGTCTGTGAAAACGCCAGACGGTTATTCTTCGAATATCGCACGATGCGTGCAAGAGAACGGTCGGAAGTTATCTGGATTAAAGAGCCACGATTGTCATGTTCTTATGCAGTGATTGTTATCTCTTGCTATACGTAGGAATTTAACCGAACAGGTGTCCGGTCCGTTAATTGAGCTCAGCACTTTTTTCAGACAGTTGTGCTCGAAGGTACTTAGAGTGGACCAACTTGAACAGATGGAGAGGGATATTGCGCTCACATTGTGCAAGTTAGAGATGATATTTCCACCTTCCTTCTTTGATGTCATGGTGCATTTGACCGTTCACTTGGCAAATGAGGCCAAACTCGGCGGCCCAGTTCATTACCGGTGGATGTATTTTATTGAGAGGTAATCGTCTCGTCTCATTCGCACAATGTATTTGATCGTTCTTGATATATTCATCCAAATATTTTTTTCTCAAATTAGGTACTTGCGAACATTGAAATCATATATTCGTAATAAAAGTCGTCCGGAGGGATCAATTGCTGAAGGATACCTAGCAGAAGAATGTCTAACATTCTGCTCAAGATACCTACATGGTATAGACACGCGATTCAATCAACTTGAGCGGAACTATGACGGTGGTCCAATAGACTTCGATGGGGGTCTGTCTATATTTGCCGAAATGGGTAGACCTGTAGGAGGAGGCAAAACCCGTCGATTGTCTGTAGATGAGATTCAACAGGCATATATGTATATGTTGTGCTAATGTGATGAAGTGTGGTCATTCATTGAGTAAGCATTTTACGATCATTTACTCATTCTTTTAGTCCATTCATTAAGTATATGTGCTAATTATAATTTAATTCATAACCGGTAAAACAGGAAGCATAAAGCCATCATTAATAATCGGGGGTACTCGAAATGCTCCCCAAATTCATGATCGTGAATTCCCATCGTGGTTCGAGAAACACGTAAGTATTCACATCATTACTGAATTTCATTGACATCCATTACCGAACAATAATTATGTGTTCATATCATGAATGTCATGTGGTTATTATAGGCACAGGAGCTGCACGACAACCACGATCCGCTGATGAATGAGGATCTCTGGCGCTTATCTTGTAGTCCTTTGCAAGACGCAATATCGTACGATGGTTATATCGTGAACGGTTATAGATTTCGGACGAAAGATAGTGAAAAATCACGAAGAATCCAAAATAGTGGGGTTGTCGTCAACGGTGAGCAAGAAGAATTAGAAAATATCGACTTCTATGGCGTCCTCAACGAGATTCTCGAGATTAAATTCCTTGGCCAAAATCGGATCGTATTATTCAAATGCGATTGGTATGATGTTAATAATCGTGGGACTGGTTATAATGTTGACAAATATGGTTTTATCAGCATCAACACTGGCAAGAGATTGAATACCCAATATAAAGATCCATTCATTCTTGCCTCTCAAGCGCAACAGATATTTTATGCACCGGATAATACCTCTTCAGGTTGGCAAATTGTAGTCAGGTCACCACCGAGAGATTTTTATGACATGGGAGACAAGGATGCGGGGGTCATCGATGATGATTTGGATGCATACCAGAATGATGAGATAATCATTGTCGACGCAGTGCACGACGAAAATGAAGATGTCGACAATATAAACTGGACAACGAATGCAGATCAAATAATAGAAGAGGGAAGCAATGAGAGTGACAGAGATGAGACAGAAAATGACTAGACCGTATGTAAATCAAATTGTTTCATATTTAAATCAAATTATTTCATATATAAATCATATTGTTTCATATGTATATCATATTGTTTCATATGTAAATCATACCGTTTCACCGATTCCTATGTAAATCATACCGTTTCATATGTAAATCATACTGTTTCACCGATTTACGATCCGATCAATTCACCGATTTAGAGTCTAAGTATTGGAAAATCATAACTTAGCGTGTTTCGGATATGAAATAGGTTTGGATTCGATCGGATCGTCATCGGATCGGCATCCGATAATTCGAACTTGCAATTATTCCGTATTTCGGACTTGCGAGTGAGTTCTAATTGGATATTTGACCAATTTACGCTCCGATTCACCTATTTAGAGTCTAAGTGTTGGAAAATCATAAGTTAGCGTGTTTCGGATATGAAATAGGTTTGGATTCGATCCGATCGTCATCGGATCGGCATCCGATAATTCGAACTTGGAATTATATTCTGTATTTCAGACTTGCGAGCGGGTTCTAATTGGATAATTGACCAATTTACGATTCGATTAACTGATTTAGAGTCTAACTGTTGGAAAATCCTAAGTTAGCGTGTTTCGGATATGAAATAGGTTTGGATTCGATCCGATCGTCATCGGATCGGCATCCGATAATTCGAACTTGGAATTATATTCCGTATTTCGGACTTGCGAGCGAGTTATAATTGGATATTTGACCAATTATAACTGTTTCATATGTAAATTATACCGTTTCATATGTAAATCAAACTGTTTCATATTGTTTCATAAATCATACTGTTTCATATGTAAATCAAACTGTTTCATATTGTTTCATATGTAAATCATACTGTTTCATATGTAAATCAAACCGTTTCATATTGTTTCATATGTAAATCTTACTGTTTCATATGTAAATTAAATTGTTTCAGATGGCATCACGGTCATATGTTCGTAGAGGCAGAGGCAGAGGCAGGGGTGGGGTAGCTCGGAGCGCTCCGGCTGCCATCCTAGGGTCCGAGGCTGAGCCGTCCGGATCTGGTAGTATTGTTCCTCTCTCCACACCAGCTCCTGTTGTGGTCGTAGCCTCCGGAGCTTCGAGCAGTGCTCAGCACTCGGCTACAGCGTCTACGCCCACAGGTAATGGTTAGATCTAAAGTTTTATACATGTTGTAAATACTTCTTCAGTATTGATGTATATTTTATTTGCAGGGTCGACCAGGCACGTAGGCGACCGGGGCGTGATGACGGCCCGGAGCTTGTCGGCCTTACGCGAGCCGCTGTCCCTACAGTTGAGCGGCAGGACCTTTGTGGGTGAGCACGCTTCTGACGCCGCCATGTGGGTCGGCATTATAGTACGGGAGGAGAGGAATGCCCCAATTGTGGGGTTAAGGGGGTGAAAGAACATTGATGCATCCTATAAGGAGAGGATGTATCAGCAGTTTTTGGTACGTTAGTTTCATTAAAGCATTTTAGAATAATATCGTACTTCTTTATAATTTGATTTGATAAAATGACTTGTTTCTAAATTGATTTTACAGGAGAAATTTAAATGGGAGAACATGGAAACCGACACCCATCGGGAGGACTTATGGAAGATGATGGGTGAGCGGTACAGGAATTACCGTCACGAGCTCTACCAGCTCTACGGTTACTTGGTCGGCCAGCCGGCTGAGGAGGTACAGGCTGCGGCCGGGACGAGAGACGTGCCACCGCTATATATTCTACAGTTTTTGGTCGCTCATTGGGCCACCCCTAGCTTTCAGGTATAATTATAATTTTGTTGATTCATACTTGTTTTAATGTTATACTAAAAATTTGTATTGATGTTTCAAAATTTAATCGATTGACACAGGCGAAATCTGCTATAGGCAAGCAGAATAGAAGTTCCTCGACGACACCTGCTCCAGTGAAGGGGAGGACCTCTATGCCCCAGCTTGCCCAGCAGCTGGTAAATGATACAAACATTGTTATTATTTAAACCTCTATACATGTTATATTAACTTATCTATTTATTTTATATGTCCAACAGACACAGTCCTTGGGCCACGAGCCTAATAGGATTGACCTTTTTGAGGCCTCTAGGAGGCGACGTATCGATGGGGCATTTCTAGACGACAGGGTTGCCTCGCAAGTGGTAAGTAATTAAATTACTGTTAATATATTCTTATACATATGCCATAAAATATCATTGAATATCATTGGTTGTTTTTATATAGGAGAGGATGCGACTTCTGGTGACCCCGTCGGGCGAGGCCGGCTCCTCCTCCAGCTCAGTATCTGTCGACTCAGCGATGGATACTGTGCTGAGACCTGCCACGCACGGCCGTGTCCTCTGTACGGGCCTTGGAGTCACGCCCTCCTCCTACTTTGGACGAGAGGGTATGCGCTCGAGGGCACGGGACACCCAGACCGGTGCTATCACTCAGCTGCAGTCTGCGCTAGACGCGGAGTGATAGCAGAGGCAGGCCATCGAGCAGAGGATTAAGGCGGAGCGAGAGCAGAGGCAGGCCCTCGAGCAGAGGGTTGAGGCGGAGAAGAAGGCCCTCGATGAGGAAAGAGAAGCTCGCAGGGAACTGGAGCGTAAATTTTATGAATTCATAAGCCGGTCTAGCGGTGGCTCATCGTCATGATCAGGTACTTACTAATCTTTATAATATTAGCAAAAAATATGAATCTTACTGTTGGAAACTAATCCGTGTCAGAGGCTCGCAGCGGAAACGATTTGGCGGTCGAAAGACCGTTCATGGTGCACGTTACACGATTTAATTTTTCACAGAAACTAATCTACATATGTGTGCATGTGTATGCACGAGAATCGAAAACCCCTAACGGCAATCTAGCGTAATGATTAACTAGCATGGATGCAAATCATAATGCTCGCTAGATCTACATGTTAGATTACACATACCTTTCGTACGGATCTTTTAACCGCGGAGGATTGTCTTCTTTGTCGATGGAGACGGAAGATCGTTCGCGAAGATGCCGACGGTACGAATGGAGATGTTGCCTTCTTGTTCACCCGATCTCACACGATGCACGGAACGTCGCTCTCGGATCTCTGAGTGCCTCCGAAGAACGACCCTTCTCCTTCTGCAGAACTCCACGCGAGGAAGACGAAGTAGCAAGCGGGAAACGGGAGATGAAACGGGAGAGAACTCGAGAGATGAGAGAGAGGGGGGTTCGGTTTTTCTAGTGTATGGGGCCGGCGCCCACAGGTGCCTTTATAGGGCCGGCCAACACCCCTTGGATAAGGATCCAAGGGGATATTAACCCCCTCTCATTATCTCTCCATTATCTCCCTTTTATCTCTCCGCGTATTTATCCGTTTTCCCACTTTTTAGGGCTCGATTTTAACCGATTTATCGCCCCATCCCTATCCATATGGCCGGCCCTATAGATGAGGGATTCTTATCCCTACATCATAGGGCCGGCCCTAGTGAGGTGTCCCACCACTAGGTTCGGCCAACAGTGAGGTCCGGCAGAGTGAGGTTTTTACCAAAACGCCCTGACGCCTCATTTTGACCATTTCTAGCGTGCGATACCTAACGGCCATTACTTAAGTGATATCTACTAGGTACTTACTATTAACTGAGGCCACCGGAGGGTGCCTCTAGCATAGTCAACTAGTCAACTCGCAACATACCCCGGTGCATCGCACCTATGCAGCGAAGTTCACTTATGGCTAGGGATTACTACATACGACTCTGTACTAATCCCGGGCTCAACCCTTAGTACTCGTATGTAGTTACGCATCTACCGTGCTCTAGTGCCAAGCACACACGGAGCGTATACTTCTTTCTTCCTCCTGCTTATGGTGTTCCGAGGAGACGGTTCAAGAACCGTACATAATGTTGATAAGGTGGAACCATCAGGGACCGGGGTTCATGGCTTCCAACTCAAGCTCAATCGACACACTACCCGAGTGTACCATCGATCCTCTGAGCTCGAGTTAACCTGCGTAGCCACCCAGAGTGCGACGTAGGCTGCACTCCAATTCACCCAGACTTACTATGTTCTCCATCATACCCCTGCTCTCCGCTCAGTAGTGGTAAACCCGCTGTCCCTCCACTTGATGCCATGATTCACTTCGAGCGGTGAAGACTACCGTCAGACTCGAATGATCATATGACTTGGTTCCTTCCAGGTTGACCTATACATCGTACCTCTGATTACCCCGTCGAGTAATCGAACCCGGTCAACAGTCAAACTGATGACCACCAGGCCTGGGTTTGGTACAGTGTAAGTCACACCAAGGAACGCACCTCCCATCAGGGGTGTGGATGGCCTGCAGGAGTGACACGCTAATGCAACGCCAGTCGGGTAACCCAGTACACCGTGGTTTTGGATCACTGCATATGGACCCTCACACATTGGTGCGCCAAAGCACCACGCAACTGGTTAGTCCATCAGTCGTGGTTCCTCAGGGTTTAGGACCGTTTTACCCTAAGCAGAAACACGGCTTAGTGTACCAGTGTCTGCTCACTGATCTGTACACCGTGTTAGTTCCGTTCAGCCACAGACACTGTGCCTGGTGATGACCATGGTGAAGACATCCCATGAACTGTCATCGCCAACAGCTTAACATGATGAGGCGACCAACCTGATCATAGCTGCGAACTTATTTAGGTTATACGGGACCAATCCACTCAGTCTTCAACTCAGTGGACTACCATATAACCATGGCTCTCTGTTCTCAAAAGAACACGTAACTATGTTACGCACCTATATGCATCTCATATTAATAACTATCAATCTTTATTAGACCAAAACATAAAGTTTTACAAGCTTAGAACACATCAATCCTAACAATCTCCCACTTGGTCTAGCGAAGCAAAACGGTTTTGACTCCCATCGCGTCCACATGTCGCTCGAATGCCTTGGTAGGTATTGCCTTTGTGAAAGGATCAGCAACATTATCTGTAGATGCAATCTGTGTCACCGCTACTCGCCCTTGCTTTTGAAACTGCCGAATCAAGTGGAACTTGCGCTCGATGTGCTTCCCCTTTTGGTGATGTCTTGGCTCCTTTGCTTGTGCTACCGCCCCACTATTGTCGCAGTAAAGCACAATAGGTAACTGGGCCTCTGGTACGCACCCCAAATCCGTAAGGAATTTCTTGAGCCATACCGCCTCTTTGGCTGCCTCGCACGCTGCAACGTACTCAGCCTCTGTGGTAGAGTCTGCGATGCATTTCTGCTTCACACTCTGCCAACTAACCGCTCCTCCTCCTAGCATAAACACAAAACCTGATGTCGACTTCCTGGATTCCAAATCTGACATAAAGTCAGAATCTGTATATCCAATCGGCGTCAGTTCTTGTCCAGTGTAAACCAACTCATAGTCCCTTGTTCTACGAAGGTACTTGAGTATACACTTCACAGCTGTCCAGTGATCTGGACCCGGATTCGACTGAAACCGACCCATCATGCCTACTGCGAAACAGATATCTGGCCTTGTACAATGCATAGCATACATTAGACTACCCAATGCCGAGGCATAAGGTATCTTCTGCATTTCTGCTCTCTCCTCAGGTGTCTTAGGACATTGATCCTTAGACAGTTTTATGCCATGTCTAAATGGCACAAAACCCTTCTTGGAGTTTTGCATGTCAAATCTAGCCATAACCTTATCTATATACGCAGCCTGTGACAGCGAGAGAATCCTGTTCTGGCGATCACGTGTTACCTTGATCCCCAAAACATAACTCGCTTCACCTAGGTCTTTCATATCGAACTGTGTTGACAACCAGACCTTTACCGTTGACAATGTTCCTACATCATTTCCAATGAGCAGAATATCGTCTACGTAAAGTATCAAATATACTACTGTGGTCTTATCAGTCCTCTTGTATACACATGGTTCATCCTCGTTTTGAGTAAATCCATATGACTGGATTGCCTGATCAAAACGGATGTTCCAACTTCTAGATGCTTGCTTTAGTCCATAAATGGACTTCTGCAACTTGCAAACTAGATGTTCCTGACCCTCTGACTCAAAGCCTGGTGGCTGAATCATATAAATGTCTTCTTCCAAATTTCCATTAAGGAATGCTGTCTTGACATCCATTTGCCAGATCTCCCAGTCATAATGGGCTGCAATGGATAGGAGGATCCGAATAGACTTTATCATAGCTACCGGCGAGAAGGTTTCGTCAAAGTCGATCCCTTCTCTCTGGGTGTAACCCTTGGCAACTAATCTAGCTTTATAAGTCTCTATTGTACCATCGGATCCTCTCTTCTTCTTATACACCCACTTACACCCAATAGGTTTAATATTGGATGATGGTGTAACAAGAGTCCAGACTGCGTTATGGGACATTGATTCAATTTCTACCTCCATAGCCTTTTGCCAGTCAGAGCTGTCAGAAGCTCCCACTGCCTCATCGTAGCTCAGTGGGTCATCCTCCTGACACTCTGGATCAACCAATAAGGTTTCTCCATAGTATCTGTCAGGAGCTCTGATGTTTCTCCCACTGCGACGAGGTAGTGGTGGTGTTACAGGATTAACAGGTTCTACAGTATCTGGTATATTATTATCTGTAATGTCAGTTCCCACTATGCTTTTGGATGCGCTATCTGAGCTAATACCCAGCAGTTCATCCAGAACTACCTTACTAGTAGGTTTGTGGTCCACAATATAATCCTGTTCTAGGAAATAGGCGTTCGTAGAAACGATCACTTTCTTTTCCTCAGGATCATAAAATAGACCACCTTTGGTCTCCTTGGAATACCCTACAAATAAGCATACTCTGGTTTTAGTTTCCATCTTTTCCCTCTTATCCCTTCGCACATGTGCAGGGCATCCCCATATTCTGAAATGCTGTATCAATGGCTTTCGCTTTGACCACAGTTCTCTAGGGGTCAGAGGCACTGACTTAGACGGAACGTGATTCAGAATATAAACTGCTGTTTGTAGGGCATATCCCCAAAAGGTCATTGGTAAACTGGCGTAACTCATCATGCTACGAACCATGTCCAACAAGGTTCGATTCCTTCTCTCGGAAACTCCATTCTGTTGTGGGGTACCTGGAGCAGTTAACTGGGTTTTTATCCCATGCTCCACCATATACCCTAGGAACTCGTCAGATAGGTATTCACCTCCTCGATCAGATCGAAGGGTTTTTATATATTTACCTGTCTGCTTTTCTACTTCAGCCCTGAACTCTTTGAACATGTCAAAGGATTCCGACTTCCGATGCATCAGGTAAATGTAACCATATCTTGAGTAATCATCAATGAATGTGATGAAATACTCATAGCCTCCTATCGCCTTGACGTTCATGGGTCCACATACATCCGAATGGATTAACTCTAATACCTCAGTGGCTCTTACTCCTTTGCCTTTAAAGGACCTCTTGGTCATCTTGCCTTCCAGGCAGGATTCACAGGTGGGAAGGATCTCCGTAGGATCTGTTTCCAGAAGCCCGGCCTTCACCATTCTATGGATCCTATCTAAGGCAATATGCCCAAGTCGTAAGTGCCACAGGTGGGTTAAATTTTCCGATGGATTCTTACGCTTAGATGAATTAACATTAAATGCTGAAGTTATTATGTTATCCTTTTCAAATTTAGGACTCACAACATAGAGATGATTCTGAACCATTCCTCTTATTATAAAAGTTCCATTCAGTTTAAACGACACACCAGAAGCATCAAAATAAACTGAATAACCTTCATTAACTAAAGAAGAAACAGAAATTAAGTTACGTCGCAAGGACGGTACATAAAAGACATCTCTAAGTGTCAAAGTCTTATTATTCGAAAAACTAAGATTAACATCTCCAATAGCTTCAGCAGCAGCCACGGCCTCAGTTCCCATGCTCAGGGTCACTTCTCCATCAAGCAATCTTCTGCTTTCCCGAAACCCCTTCACCAGCATTCTGAGGCTTCTTGCAGTCCTTCTTCCAATGACCCTTCTGGCCACACCGGAAGCACTTCGTGCCCGGTTTCTTTGATTCTCCAGACCCAGAGGCTCCAGCAGAGTCCTGCACAGGCAATGACTTAGGTTTCCTTTTATGTTTCTTGCCCTGAGGTTTACCAGGCTTCTTGAAGGATCTGCGTTGCACGTGAAGTGCTTCGCCCTTCTGCTTGAAGCCATCCTCAGCTGCCTGGAGAGCTCCCAGAAGCTCTGCATTTGTCATAGCCAACTTGTTCAAATTAAAGTTGGTGACAAAGCCTTCAAAGGCTCCAGACAGTGACGAGAGGAAGATGTCTGTCATCACCTCGCCTTCTAGCACAATGTCCATGGTAGCTAGTTCGTTCTGGAACCCAAACATTTTCATCATGTGTTCCCGAACCAGCGTCCCATTGGACATCTTAGTGCCGACGAGTTTCTTGATGGTAAGGTATCGCGTAACGCGATTGTGACCTTCAAACATCTCCTTCAAATACAACATCATGTCAGAAGCGTCGGGCATCTCCTCGACTTGCTTCTGCAGAGTTGTTTGCAAGGATGCTATAATATAGCATTTACATATCTCATTGGATTCCTTCCAGTCAGTGAATGCCTTTGACTGTGCCTCTGTGGCATTGGGTCCTGGCAAATCTGGCTCAGGGTCATTAAGGGTTGTCATATGTTTACCAATCCTTAGGACCAGGTACAGGTTGCGCTTCCAGTCCTCATAGTTGGGACCGGTAAGTTTGTGGTCATTTAGGATAGCGGACAGGGGGTCTAACTTAGTCATCTGAAAATAAAGATTGAATAATGAGTATGCATTAAAAAACTTATTTTATGGATTTTTAAAACAAGCTAATTATATCCATATGTCGACGCTACCCTCAAGCGAAGTCATTACCATGGATCAATTAACCATGTATGTAAGATCTCGGAATCGACTGTACCTGCCCTAGGGGGCATCATACAGCGTCAATCCGCTCACATGGGCCTTTTCCTTGACCCTATCCAAATCTGCCAACTAAGGGCTGTGATGGACCATGGTTATCTTTCGGCCAGTACCACGTGATCACCGTTGTCTTCGCAACGAATACCTCACGTGTACTTAGGATGCTTACCCACGAGCCTAAGCAATTACGACACGGGAGTTCATGCGGCCCCCACTAGGGTGGGATGAAAAGCCCTTCTCTCCTGGCCCCGTAATCGCCATATCCACAGGGAGGTCATTAAGTAATTTGGCATGGAAACACACAGCTCCCACCCTAGGGGGTGTGAAGTTATGCATCCCCACCCAAACACAAAATGACTGGCCGTGGAGGCCAGAGGATCTTTTAAAAGTCCTCTCTTGCATCCCTTATAATTCTGAGGGTTATTTTACGAGTATGAATTTATGCAAATGCAAAGGTAGCGACCTCCTAAATGCTAGACCCTGGTCACACCATGCTCCCACTAGCGTTCAAACCTTTCGCCTAGCATTAATCACTCTCGGAATATCATAGTCCCTGCCTCAAGTGGATTTCTCCATTCAAGGGTCACATTACATATTCCAAGAGTATCGATGCTTTGCAAAATTGGTTATCACGCTAATGCTCTGGAGCTAATCCTAGAGTCAGACTCACTGGAAAGGACTCCCACTAGTCATGGCGCCTCGCTTATAGATTTGACAATTGATGTTCAATGGATCTCCATCTCATCTTTGATTTCGATGCTGGCCAAATAGGCACACCCGACTAGTCGGGTGCTCTCCTAATGGTGGCATAACCATATGTGATGGGATCCCACTAACATCAAAAGTCAACTAAATAAAAGGCGTCATCTAGCGGGATCCTAACCTCAAACAGTCGCTTGGACCGGAGGGGAAAGGCATCCCTCTGAAAACTGATAATCATATTATCTCATCGGGGTTCGATATGAAGCATAAAGAACTAATTAAAGAAAGCAACCATAAAAACTGAATTAAGTTCAGGGTCCGACCCCTGAACCTAATTAGCACAGCGCAGGCCTCTAGCTTTCTTCGCAAGGTTCCTCGGTCCGGCTCCTCCGTCGCGCTTGCGAACACTTTGCCGGATCGTCTTCATCCTCCAGGGTTCCGCTTCCGCTCCCGATGGTGGATTTCTTTGGCACGTCTTTCTTCTCGATCTGTAACTGAAAAAGTCTAGTACGCTACGAGCAAGTGCTCGGTCGTACACAATTTCCTAGAAAGAAAAGAAAACACACCTAGAAAAAAGGCCATGGGAAACCGAGGATGGACAAACCCCATCACTCGCCCAATCTATGGCTCAATTACATATCCACACACAGAAAGCAAATCCAGACAATTGCTAACTCGGGGTCCGACCCCCGGTAGCAAGCACAAAGCATAGATCTAGATTTTTTATAGCGGCGCCCTGCAAGAATGATTAATAGAACAAGCACAATCTATATATATGCATGATCTAAGCGTATGAACCCCGATGATCTCACGCATTCATCATGCGCACACATGTTAGTTTCATGAAAAAAACGTGAAACGCACACCACTAATGCGGCTCTGATACCAATTGTTGGAAACTAATCCGTGTTAGAGGCTCGCAGCGGAAACGATTTGGCGGTCGAAAGACCGTTCATGGTGCACGTTACACGATTTAATTTTTCACAGAAACTAATCTACATATGTGTGCATGTGTATGCACGAGAATCGAAAACCCCTAACGGCAATCTAGCGTAATGATTAACTAGCATGGATGCAAATCATAATGCTCGCTAGATCTACATGTTAGATTACACATACCTTTCGTACGGATCTTTTAACCGCGGAGGATTGTCTTCTTTGTCGATGGAGACGGAAGATCGTTCGCGAAGATGCCGACGGTACGAATGGAGATGTTGCCTTCTTGTTCACCCGATCTCACACGATGCACGGAACGTCGCTCTCGGATCTCTGAGTGCCTCCGAAGAACGACCCTTCTCCTTCTGCAGAACTCCATGCGAGGAAGACGAAGTAGCAAGCGGGAAACGGGAGATGAAACGGGAGAGAACTCGAGAGATGAGAGAGAGGGGGGTTCGGTTTTTCTAGTGTATGGGGCCGGCGCCCACAGGTGCCTTTATAGGGCCGGCCAACACCCCTTGGATAAGGATCCAAGGGGATATTAACCCCCTCTCATTATCTCTCCATTATCTCCCTTTTATCTCTCCGCGTATTTATCCGTTTTCCCACTTTTTAGGGCTCGATTTTAACCGATTTATCGCCCCATCCTTATCCATATGGCCGGCCCTATAGATGAGGGATTCTTATCCCTACATCATAGGGCCGGCCCTAGTGAGGTGTCCCACCACTAGGTTCGGCCAACAGTGAGGTCCGGCAGAGTGAGGTTTTTACCAAAACGCCCTGACGCCTCATTTTGACCATTTCTAGCGTGCGATACCTAACGGCCATTACTTAAGTGATATCTACTAGGTACTTACTATTAACTGAGGCCACCGGAGGGTGCCTCTAGCATAGTCAACTAGTCAACTCGCAACATACCCCGGTGCATCGCACCTATGCAGCGAAGTTCACTTATGGCTAGGGATTACTACATACGACTCTGTACTAATCCCGGGCTCAACCCTTAGTACTCGTATGTAGTTACGCATCTACCGTGCTCTAGTGCCAAGCACACACGGAGCGTATACTTCTTTCTTCCTCCTGCTTATGGTGTTCCGAGGAGACGGTTCAAGAACCGTACATAATGTTGATAAGGTGGAACCATCAGGGACCGGGGTTCATGGCTTCCAACTCAAGCTCAATCGACACACTACCCGAGTGTACCATCGATCCTCTGAGCTCGAGTTAACCTGCGTAGCCACCCAGAGTGCGACGCAGGCTGCACTCCAATTCACCCAGACTTACTATGTTCTCCATCATACCCCTGCTCTCCGCTCAGTAGTGGTAAACCCGCTGTCCCTCCACTTGATGCCATGATTCACTTCGAGCGGTGAAGACTACCGTCAGACTCGAATGATCATATGACTTGGTTCCTTCCAGGTTGACCTATACATCGTACCTCTGATTACCCCGTCGAGTAATCGAACCCGGTCAACAGTCAAACTGATGACCACCAGGCCTGGGTTTGGTACAGTGTAAGTCACACCAAGGAACGCACCTCCCATCAGGGGTGTGGATGGCCTGCAGGAGTGACACGCTAATGCAACGCCAGCCGGGTAACCCAGTACACCGTGGTTTTGGATCACTGCATATGGACCCTCACACATTGGTGCGCCAAAGCACCACGCAACTGGTTAGTCCATCAGTCGTGGTTCCTCAGGGTTTAGGACCGTTTTACCCTAAGCAGAAACACGGCTTAGTGTACCAGTGTCTGCTCACTGATCTGTACACCGTGTTAGTTCCGTTCAGCCACAGACACTGTGCCTGGTGATGACCATGGTGAAGACATCCCATGAACTGTCATCGCCAACAGCTTAACATGATGAGGCGACCAACCTGATCATAGCTGCGAACTTATTTAGGTTATACGGGACCAATCCACTCAGTCTTCAACTCAGTGGACTACCATATAACCATGGCTCTCTGTTCTCAAAAGAACACGTAACTATGTTACGCACCTATATGCATCTCATATTAATAACTATCAATCTTTATTAGACCAAAACATAAAGTTTTACAAGCTTAGAACACATCAATCCTAACACTTACTAATTTGAGTTTAGATCATATTATCACACTTATGATTTTCCAACACTTAGACTCTAAATCGGTAAATCAGAACGTAAATGGTCTCTCTCTCTCTCATGGTAATGATGTAGCCTCTGTTTTTCTTTTAAATGATAGAATTTTGTTTTTTAATCATGCTAGGTGTGTGCCTCGTTGGAAGAGGGATATCTCCCTCATGTGACATTTGTAGTGGACACAATAATATGCCACCCAACGGAGTTCGATTTCTATCTCTGCAGTTATGCTGGCATACAGGTAAACTTTGACTGAAGCTTTGTAAGTGCAAATTATTTTAAATTCACTGAAGCTTTTTTTTTCTCTAATGCTTGAACTTTGTTATCAGAAAAAGGCCGTGGCAACGTCACACTGCTCACAGCCGAACACGATTGAGTACGAGATGGCGATGGACTGGATACTGGTGCAAGAGAAATCCATTTGTTGGTTCAACCGGTTATATAAGGTCAAAAAGTAGTACTACAAATATTTCTGAAATGCTAACAATAATGTTCAGCACCTCTGTCCGGTGTTTAAATGAGCCTTCTTAATCTTTTACAGGTGCATGGTGATGAACTGGATTATTTTAAGAAGAGGTTTACATACAAACTAGAGTAGTAAACTGGTGTACTTACTAACAATCCTGCACAAGATTTATCTTTCAAGGTATGAAAATATTATCCTTCTCCCCCTCCTATCCATTGAACATTAAGTAAAGGGGAAAATTACAAAAACCTTCCCTGAACTTTACACCTCTATTCATATTGGTCCCTCAGCTGTTTTTTTAAACAATTTGAACCCTGAACTATGCTCCGTCTGCATTTAGCTTCCTCCGTAAACTTTTTGTCCAAAAAAACACTTATCAATTTCCAAAAGGCTCATGATTTTTTGAAATATTTAACTTATGCTTATTAGGATAAAGGTAATGGTACCGAAAGGCTCATGATTTTTGAAATATTTAACTTATGCTTACTTGGATAAGGGTATGGGTGTTTTCGGGTAAAAATTGACAGAGGGGCTAAACGTAGGCGGAGCATAGTTCAGGGTTCAAATTAAAAAAAAAAAAAAAACGGACAGATTAGTTCGGGTCGGGTCGGGTCAAGTTGGGTTTGGTCTGTCCATAGATTAAAAATCTAATGTAGATGCTCTCAAGTTATGTTTTTGCTGTAAAATATTTGGACCGATGACGATCCGATCCGATGACGATCCGATCGAATCCAAACCAAGCTATTTCATATCCGAAACACGCTAACTTATGATTTTCCAACACTTAGACTCTAAATCGGTGAATCGGATCGTAAATTGGTCAAATATCCAATTAGAACCCGCTCGCAAGTCCGAAATACGGAATAATTCCAAGTTCGAATTATCGGATGCCGATCAGATGACGATCGGATCGAATCCAAACCTATTTCATATCCGAAACACGCTAACTTATGATTTTACAACACTTAGACTCTAAATCGGTGAATCGGAGCGTAAATTGGTCAAATATCCAATTAGAATCCGCTCGCAAGTCCGAAATACGGAATAATTCCAAGTTTGAATTACCGGATGCCGATCCGATGACGATCGGATCGAATCCAAACCTATTTCATATCCGAAACACGCTAAGTTACGATTTTCCAACACTTAGACTCTAAATCGGTTAATCGGAGCGTAAATTGGTCAAATATCCAATTAGAACCCGCTCGCAAGTCCGAAATACGGAATAATTCTAACTTCGAATTATCGGATGCCGATCCGATAGCGATCGGATCGAATCCAAACCTATTTCATATCCGAAACACGCGAAGTTATGATTTTCCAACACTTAGACTCTAAATCGGTGAATCGGAGCGTAAATTGGTCAAATATCCAATTAGAACCTGCTCGCAAGTCCGAAATACAGAATAATTCCAACTTTGAATTATCGGATGCCGATCCGATGACGATCGGATCGAATCCAAACCTATTTCATATCCGAAACAAGCTAAGTTATGATTTTCCAACACTTAGACTCTAAATCGGTGAATCAGAGCGTAAATTGGTCAAATATCCAATTAGAACCCGCTCGCAAGTCCGAAATAAGGAATAATTCCAACTTCGAATTATCGGATGCCGATCCGATGACGATCGGATCGAATCCAAACCTATTTCATATCCGAAACACGCTAACTTATGATTTTCCAACACTTAGACTCTAAATCGGTGAATCGGAGCGTAAATTGGTCAAATATCAAATTAGAACCCGCTCGCAAGTCCGAAATACGGAATAATTCCAAGTTCAAATTATCGGATGCCGATCCGATGACGATCCGATCGAATCCAAACCTATTTCATATCCGAAACACGCTAACTTATGATTTTCCAACACTTAGACTCTAAATCAGTGAATCGGAGCGTAAATTGGTCAAATATCCAATTAGAACCCGCTCGCAAGTCCGAAATACAGAATAATTCCAACTTCGAATTATCGGATGCCGATCCGATGACGATCGGATCGAATCCAAACCTATTTCATATCCGAAACACGCTAACTTATGATTTTCCAACACTTAGACTCTAAATCGGTGAATCGGAGCGTAAATTGGTCAAATATCCAATTAGAACCCGCTCGCAAGTCCGAAATACGGAATAATTCCAAGTTCGAATTATCGGATGCCGATCCGATGACGATCGGATCGAATCCAAACCTATTTCATATCCGAAACACGCTAAGTTATGATTTTCCAACACTTAGACTCTAAATCGGTGAATCGGAGCGTAAATTGGTCAAATATCCAATTAGAACTCGCTTACAAGTCCAAAATACGGAATAATTCCAAGTTCGAATTATCGGATGCCGATCCGATGACGATCGGATCGAATCCAAACCTAGCTATTTCATATCCGAAACACGCTAACTTATGATTTTCCAACACTTAGACTCTAAATCGGTGAATCAGAGCGTAAATTGGTCAAATATCCAATTAGAACCCGCTCGCAAGTCCGAAATACGGAATAATTCCAACTTCGAATTATCGGATGCCGATCCGATGACGATCGGATCGAATCCAAACCTATTTCATATCCGAAACACGCTAACTTATGATTTTCCAACACTTAGACTCTAAATCGGTGAATCGGAGCGTAAATTGGTCAAATATCCAATTAGAACCCGCTCGCAAGTCCGAAATACGGAATAATTCTAAGTTCGAATTATCGGATGCCGATCCGATGACGATCGGATCGAATCCAAACCTATTTCATATCCGAAACATGCTAAGTTATGATTTTCCAACACTTAGACTCTAAATCGGTGAATCGGAGCGTAAATTGGTCAAATATCAAATTAGAACCCGCTCGCAAGTCCGAAATACGGAATAATTCCAAGTTCGAATTATCGGATGCCGATCCGATGACGATCGTATCGAATCCAAACCTAGCTATTTCATATCCTAAACACGCGAACTTAGGATTTTCCAACACTTAGACTCTAAATCGGTGAATCAGATCGTAAATTGGTCAAATATCCAATTAGAATTCGCTCGCAAGTCCGAAATACGGAATAATTCTAAGTTCGAATTATCGGATGCCGATCCGATTACGATCGGATCGAATCCAAACCTATTTCATATCCGAAACACGCTAAGTTATGATTTTCCAACACTTAGACTCTAAATCGGTGAATCGGAACGTAAATTGGTCAAATATCCAATTAGAACCCGCTCGCAAGTCTGAAATACGGAATAATTCCAAGTTCGAATTATCGAATGCCGATCCGATTACGATCGGATCGAATCTAAACCTATTTCATATCCGAAACACGCTAACTTATGATTTTCCAACACTTAGACTCTAAATCGGTGAATCGGAGCGTAAATTGGTCAAATATCCAATTAGAACCCGCTCGCAAGTCCGAAATACGGAATAATTCCAACTTCGAATTATCGGATGCCGATCCGATGACGATCGGATCGAATCCAAACCTATTTCATATCCGAAACACGCTAAGTTATGATTTTCCAACACATATACTCTAAATCGGTGAATCAGAGCGTAAATTGGTCAAATATCCAATTAGAACCCGCTCGCAAGTCCGAAATACGGAATAATTCCAACTTTGAATTATCGGATGCCGATCCGATGACGATCGGATCGAATACAAACCTATTTCATATCCAAAACACGCTAACTTATGATTTTCCAACACTTAGACTCTAAATCGGTGAATCGGAGCGTAAATTGGTCAAATATCCAATTAGAACCTACTCGCAAGTCCGAAATACAGAATAATTCCAACTTCGAATTATCGGATGCCGATCCGATGACGATCGGATCGAATCCAAACCTATTTCATATCCGAAACACGCTAAGTTACGATTTTCCAACACTTAGACTCTAAATCGGTGAATCGGAGCGTAAATTGGTCAAATATCCAATTAGAACTAGCTCGCAAGTCCAAAATACAGAATACTTCCAAGTACGAATTATCGGATGCCGATCCGATGACGATCCGATCGAATCCAAACCTAGCTATCTCATATCCGAAACACGCTAACTTATGATTTTCCAACACTTAGACTCTAAATCGGTGAATCGAATCGTAAATTGGTCAAATATCCAATTAGAACCCGCTCGTAAGTCCGAAATACGGAATAATTCCAAGTTCGAATTATCGGATGCCGATCCGATGACGATCGGATCAAATCCAAAATTATTTCATATCCGAAACACGCTAAGTTATGATTTTCCAACACTTAGACTCTAAATCGATGAATCGGAGCGTAAATTGGTCAAATATCCAATTAGAACCCGCTCGCAAGTCCGAAATATGGAATAATTCCAACTTCGAATTATCGGATGCCGATCCGATGATGATCGGATCGAATCCAAACCTATTTCATATCCGAAACATGCTAACTTATGATTTTCCAACACTTAGACTCTAAATCGGTGAATCGGAACGTAAATTGGTCAAATATCCAATTAGAACTCGCTCGCAAGTCCGAAATACGGAATAATTTAAAGTTCGAATTATCGGATGCCGATCCGATGACGATCCGATCAAATCCAAACCTAGCTATTTCATATCCGAAACACGCTAAGTTATGATTTTTCAACACTTAGACTCTAAATCGGTGAATCGGAGCGTAAATTGGTCAAATATCCAATTAGAACCCGCTCGCAAGTCCGAAATACGGAATAATTCCAAGTTCGAATTATCGGATGCCGATCCGATGACGATCGGATCGAATCCAAACCTATTTCATATCCGAAACACGCTAACTTATGATTTTCCAACACTTAGACTCTAAATCGGTGAATCGGAGCGTAAATTGGTCAAATATCCAATTAGAACCCGCTCGCAAGTCCGTAATACGGAATAATTTCAAGTTCGAATTATCAGATGCCGATCCGATGACGATCGGATCGAATCCAAACCTATTTCATATCCGAAACACGCTAAGTTATGATTTTCCAACACTTAGACTCTAAATCGGTGAATCGGAGCGTAAATTGGTCAAATATCCAATTAGAACCCGCTCGCAAGTCCGAAATACGGAATAATTCCAACTTCGAATTATCGGATGCCGATCCGATGACGATCGGATCGAATCCAAACCTATTTCATATAAGAAACACGCTAAGTTATGATTTTCCAACACTTAGACTCTAAATCGGTGAATCGGAGCGTAAATAGGTCAAATATCCAATTAGAACCCGCTCGCAAGTCCGAAATACGGAATAATTCCAACTTCAAATTATCAGATGCCAATCCGATGACGATTGGATCGAATCCAAACCTATTTCATATCCGAAACACGCTAAGTTATGATTTTCCAACACTTAGACTCTAAATCGGTGAATAGGAGCGTAAATTGGTCAAATATCCAATTAGAACCCGCTCGCAAGTCCGAAATACGGAATAATTCCAACTTCGAATTATCGGATGCCGATCCGATGACGATCGGATCGAATCCAAACCTATTTCATATCCGAAACACGCTAACTTATGATTTTCCAACACTTAGACTCTAAATCGGTGAATCGGAGCGTAAATTGGTCAAATATCCAATCAGAACCCGCTCGCAAGTCCGAAATACGGAATAATTCCAAGTTCGAATTATCGGATGCCGATCCGATCGAATCCAAACCTATTTCATATCCGAAACACGCTAACTTATGATTTTCCAACACTTAGACTCTAAATCGGTGAATAGGAGCGTAAATTGGTCAAATATCCAATTAGAACCCGCTCGTAAGTCCGAAATACGGAATAATTCCAACTTCGAATTATCGGATGCCGATCCGATGACGATCGGATCGAATCCAAACCTATTTCATATCCGAAACACGCTAACTTATGATTTTCCAATACTTAGACTCTAAATCGGTGAATCGGAGCGTAAATTGGTCAAATATCCAATTAGAACCCGCTCGCAAGTCCGAAATACGGAATAATTCCAAGTTCGAATTATCGGATGCCGATCCTATGACGATCGGATCGAATCCAAACCTATTTCATATCTGGAACACGCTAAGTTATGATTTTCCAACACTTAGACTCTAAATCGGTGAATCGGAGCGTAAATTGGTCAAATATCCAATTAGAACTCGCTTGCAAGTCCAAAATACGGAATAATTCCAAGTTCGAATTATCGGATGCCGATCCGATGACGATCGGATCGAATCCAAACCAAGCTATTTCATATCCGAAACATGCTAACTTATGATTTTCCAACACTTAGACTCTAAATCGGTGAATCAGAGCGTAAATTTGTCAAATATCCAATTAGAACCCACTCGCAAGTCCGAAATATGGAATAATTCCAACTTCAAATTATCGGATGCCGATCCAATGACGATCGGATCGAATCCAAACCTATTTCATATCCGAAACACGCTAACTTATGATTTTCCAACACTTAGACTCTAAATCGGTAAATCGGAGCGTAAATTGGTCAAATATCCAATTAGAACCCGCTCGCAAGTCCGAAATACGGAATAATTCCAAGTTTGAATTATCGGATGCCGATCCGATTACGAACGTATCGAATCCAAACCTAGCTACTTCATATCCGAAACACGCTAACTTATGATTTTCCAACACTTAGACTCTAAATCGATGAATCGGATCGTAAATTGGTCAAATATCCAATTAGAACCAGCTCGCAAGTCCGAAATACGGAATAATTCCAAGTTCGAATTATCGGATGCCGATCCGATTACGATCGGATCGAATCCAAACCTATTTCATATCCGAAACACGCTAAGTTATGATTTTCCAACACTTAGACTCTAAATCGGTGAATCGGAACGTAAATTGGTCAAATATCCAATTAGAACCCGCTCGCAAGTCCGAAATACGGAATAATTCCAAGTTCGAATTATCGGATGCTGATCCGATGACGATCCGATCGAATCCAAACCAAGCTATTTCATATCCAAAACACGCTAACTTATGATTTTCCAACACTTAGACTCTAAATCGGTGAATCGGAGCGTAAATTGGTCAAATATCCAATTAGAACCTACTCGCAAGTCCGAAATACAGAATAATTCCAACTTCGAATTATCGGATGCCGATCCGATGACGATCGGATCGAATCCAAACCTATTTCATATCCGAAACACGCTAAGTTACGATTTTCCAACACTTAGACTCTAAATCGGTGAATCGGAGCGTAAATTGGTCAAATATCCAATTAGAACTAGCTCGCAAGTCCAAAATACAGAATACTTCCAAGTACGAATTATCGGATGCCGATCCGATGACGATCCGATCGAATCCAAACCTAGCTATCTCATATCCGAAACACGCTAACTTATGATTTTCCAACACTTAGACTCTAAATCGGTGAATCGAATCGTAAATTGGTCAAATATCCAATTAGAACCCGCTCGTAAGTCCGAAATACGGAATAATTCCAAGTTCGAATTATCGGATGCCGATCCGATGACGATCGGATCAAATCCAAAATTATTTCATATCCGAAACACGCTAAGTTATGATTTTCCAACACTTAGACTCTAAATCGATGAATCGGAGCGTAAATTGGTCAAATATCCAATTAGAACCCGCTCGCAAGTCCGAAATATGGAATAATTCCAACTTCGAATTATCGGATGCCGATCCGATGATGATCGGATCGAATCCAAACCTATTTCATATCCGAAACATGCTAACTTATGATTTTCCAACACTTAGACTCTAAATCGGTGAATCGGAACGTAAATTGGTCAAATATCCAATTAGAACTCGCTCGCAAGTCCGAAATACGGAATAATTTAAAGTTCGAATTATCGGATGCCGATCCGATGACGATCCGATCAAATCCAAACCTAGCTATTTCATATCCGAAACACGCTAAGTTATGATTTTTCAACACTTAGACTCTAAATCGGTAAATCGGAGCGTAAATTGGTCAAATATCCAATTAGAACCCGCTCGCAAGTCCGAAATACGGAATAATTCCAAGTTCGAATTATCGGATGCCGATCCGATGACGATCGGATCGAATCCAAACCTATTTCATATCCGAAACACGCTAACTTATGATTTTCCAACACTTAGACTCTAAATCGATGAATCGGAGCGTAAATTGGTCAAATATCCAATTAGAACCCGCTCGCAAGTCCGAAATACGGAATAATTCTAAGTTCGAATTATCGGATGCCGATCCGATGACGATCGGATCGAATCCAAACCTATTTCATATCCGAAACATGCTAAGTTATGATTTTCCAACACTTAGACTCTAAATCGGTGAATCGGAGCGTAAATTGGTCAAATATCAAATTAGAACCCGCTCGCAAGTCCGAAATACGGAATAATTCCAAGTTCGAATTATCGGATGCCGATCCGATGACGATCGTATCGAATCCAAACCTAGCTATTTCATATCCTAAACACGCGAACTTAGGATTTTCCAACACTTAGACTCTAAATCGGTGAATCGGATCGTAAATTGGTCAAATATCCAATTAGAATTCGCTCGCAAGTCCGAAATACGGAATAATTCTAAGTTCGAATTATCGGATGCCGATCCGATTACGATCGGATCGAATCCAAACCTATTTCATATCCGAAACACGCTAAGTTATGATTTTCCAACACTTAGACTCTAAATCGGTGAATCGGAACGTAAATTGGTCAAATATCCAATTAGAACCCGCTCGCAAGTCTGAAATACGGAATAATTCCAAGTTTGAATTATCGAATGCCGATCCGATTACGATCGGATCGAATCTAAACCTATTTCATATCCGAAACATGCTAACTTATGATTTTCCAACACTTAGACTCTAAATCGGTGAATCGGAGCGTAAATTGGTCAAATATCCAATTAGAACCCGCTCGCAAGTCCGAAATACGGAATAATTCCAACTTCGAATTATCGGATGCCGATCCGATGACGATCGGATCGAATCCAAACCTATTTCATATCCGAAACACGCTAAGTTATGATTTTCCAACACTTATACTCTAAATCGGTGAATCAGAGCGTTAATTGGTCAAATATCCAATTAGAACCCGCTCGCAAGTCCGAAATACGGAATAATTCCAACTTTGAATTATCGGATGCCGATCCGATGACGATCGGATCGAATCCAAACCTATTTCATATCCAAAACACGCTAACTTATGATTTTCCAACACTTAGACTCTAAATCGGTGAATCGGAGCGTAAATTGGTCAAATATCCAATTAGAACCTACTCGCAAGTCCGAAATACGGAATAATTCCAAGTTCGAATTATCGGATGCCGATCCGATGACGATCGGATCGAATCCAAACCTATTTCATATCCGAAACACGCTAAGTTACGATTTTCCAACACTTAGACTCTAAATCGGTGAATCGGAGCGTAAATTGGTCAAATATCCAATTAGAACTAGCTCGCAAGTCCAAAATACAGAATACTTCCAAGTACGAATTATCGGATGCCGATCCGATGACGATCCGATCGAATCCAAACCTAGCTATCTCATATCCGAAACACGCTAACTTATGATTTTCCAACACTTAGACTCTAAATCGGTGAATCGAATCGTAAATTGGTCAAATATCCAATTAGAACCCGCTCGTAAGTCCGAAATACGGAATAATTCCAAGTTCGAATTATCGGATGCCGATCCGATGACGATCGGATCAAATCCAAAATTATTTCATATCCGAAACACGCTAAGTTATGATTTTCCAACACTTAGACTCTAAATCGATGAATCGGAGCGTAAATTGGTCAAATATCCAATTAGAACCCGCTCGCAAGTCCGAAATATGGAATAATTCCAACTTCGAATTATCGGATGCCGATCCGATGATGATCGGATCGAATCCAAACCTATTTCATATCCGAAACATGCTAACTTATGATTTTCCAACACTTAGACTCTAAATCGGTGAATCGGAACGTAAATTGGTCAAATATCCAATTAGAACTCGCTCGCAAGTCCGAAATACGGATTAATTTAAAGTTCGATTTATCGGATGCCGATCCGATGACGATCCGATCAAATCCAAACCTAGCTATTTCATATCCGAAACACGCTAAGTTATGATTTTTCAACACTTAGACTCTAAATCGGTGAATCGGAGCGTAAATTGGTCAAATATCCAATTAGAACCCGCTCGCAAGTCCGAAATACGGAATAATTCCAAGTTCGAATTATCGGATGCCGATCCGATGACGATCGGATCGAATCCAAACCTATTTCATATCCGAAACACGCTAACTTATGATTTTCCAACACTTAGACTCTAAATCGGTGAATCGGAGCGTAAATTGGTCAAATATCCAATTAGAACCCGCTCGCAAGTCCGTAATACGGAATAATTTCAAGTTCGAATTATCAGATGCCGATCCGATGACGATCGGATCGAATCCAAACCTATTTCATATCCGAAACACGCTAAGTTATGATTTTCCAACACTTAGACTCTAAATCGGTGAATCGGAGCGTAAATTGGTCAAATATCCAATTAGAACCCGCTCGCAAGTCCGAAATACGGAATAATTCCAACTTCGAATTATCGGATGCCGATCCGATGACGATCGGATCGAATCCAAACCTATTTCATATAAGAAACACGCTAAGTTATGATTTTCCAACACTTAGACTCTAAATCGGTGAATCGGAGCGTAAATTGGTCAAATATCCAATTAGAACCCGCTCGCAAGTCCGAAATACGGAATAATTCCAACTTCAAATTATCAGATGCCAATCCGATGACGATTGGATCGAATCCAAACCTATTTCATATCCGAAACACGCTAAGTTATGATTTTCCAACACTTAGACTCTAAATCGGTGAATAGGAGCGTAAATTGGTCAAATATCCAATTAGAACCCGCTCGCAAGTCCGAAATACGGAATAATTCCAACTTCGAATTATCGGATGCCGATCCGATGACGATCGGATCGAATCCAAACCTATTTCATATCCGAAACACGCTAACTTATGATTTTCCAACACTTAGACTCTAAATCGGTGAATCGGAGCGTAAATTGGTCAAATATCCAATCAGAACCCGCTCGCAAGTCCGAAATACGGAATAATTCCAAGTTTGAATTATCGGATGCCGATCCGATCGAATCCAAACCTATTTCATATCCGAAACACGCTAACTTATGATTTTCCAACACTTAGACTCTAAATCGGTGAATAGGAGCGTAAATTGGTCAAATATCCAATTAGAACCCGCTCGTAAGTCCGAAATACGGAATAATTCCAACTTCGAATTATCGGATGCCGATCCGATGACGATCGGATCGAATCCAAACCTATTTCATATCCGAAACACGCTAACTTATGATTTTCCAATACTTAGACTCTAAATCGGTGAATCGGAGCGTAAATTGGTCAAATATCCAATTAGAACCCGCTCGCAAGTCCGAAATACGGAATAATTCCAAGTTCGAATTATCGGATGCCGATCCTATGACGATCGGATCGAATCCAAACCTATTTCATATCTGGAACACGCTAAGTTATGATTTTCCAACACTTAGACTCTAAATCGGTGAATCGGAGCGTAAATTGGTCAAATATCCAATTAGAACTCGCTTGCAAGTCCAAAATACGGAATAATTCCAAGTTCGAATTATCGGATGCCGATCCGATGACGATCGGATCGAATCCAAACCTAGCTATTTCATATCCGAAACATGCTAACTTATGATTTTCCAACACTTAGACTCTAAATCGGTGAATCAGAGCGTAAATTTGTCAAATATCCAATTAGAACCCACTCGCAAGTCCGAAATACGGAATAATTCCAACTTCAAATTATCGGATGCCGATCCAATGACGATCGGATCGAATCCAAACCTATTTCATATCCGAAACACGCTAACTTATGATTTTCCAACACTTAGACTCTAAATCGGTAAATCGGAGCGTAAATTGGTCAAATATCCAATTAGAACCCGCTCGCAAGTCCGAAATACGGAATAATTCCAAGTTTGAATTATCGGATGCCGATCCGATTACGAACGTATCGAATCCAAACCTAGCTACTTCATATCCGAAACACGCTAACTTATGATTTTCCAACACTTAGACTCTAAATCGGTGAATCGGATCGTAAATTGGTCAAATATCCAATTAGAACCAGCTCGCAAGTCCGAAATACGGAATAATTCCAAGTTCGAATTATCTGATGCCGATCCGATTACGATCGGATCGAATCCAAACCTATTTCATATCCGAAACACGCTAAGTTATGATTTTCCAACACTTAGACTCTAAATCGATGAATCGGAACGTAAATTGGTCAAATATCCAATTAGAACCCGCTCGCAAGTCCGAAATACGGAATAATTCCAAGTTCGAATTATCGGATGCTGATCCGATGACGATCCGATCGAATCCAAACCAAGCTATTTCATATCCGAAACACGCTAATTTATGATTTTCCAACACTTAGACTCTAAATCGGTGAATCGAATCTTAAATTGGTCAAATATCCAATTAGAACCCTCTCGCAAGTCCGAAATACGGAATAATTCCAAGTTCGAATTATCGGATGCCGATCCGATGATGATCAGATCAAATCCAAACTTATTTCATATCCGAAACATGCTAAGTTATGATTTTCCAACACTTAGACTCTAAATCGGTGAATCGGAGCGTAAATTGGTCAAATATCCAATTAGAACCCGCTCGCAAGTCCGAAATACGGAATAATTCCAACTTCGAATTATCGGATGCCGATCCGATGATGATCGGAAAGAATCCAAACCTATTTCATATCCGAAACACGCTAACCTATGATTTTCCAACACTTAGACTCTAAATCGGTGAATCGGAACGTAAATTGGTCAAATATCCAATTAGAACTCGCTCGCAAGTCCGAAATACGGAATAATTCCAAGTTCGAATTATCGGATGCCGATCCGATGACGATCCGATTAAATCCAAACCAAGCTATTACATATCCGAAACACGCTAAGATATGATTTTTCAACACTTAGACTCTAAATCGGTGAATAGGAGCGGAAATTGGTCAAATATCCAATTAGAACCCGCTCGCAAGTCCGAAATACGGAATAATTCCAAGTTCGAATTATCGAATGCCGATCCGATGACGATCGGATCGAATCCAAACCTATTTCATATCCGAAACACGCTAAGTTACGATTTTACAACACTTAGACTCTAAATCGGTGAATCGGAGCGTAAATTGGTCAAATATCCAATTAGAACTAGCTCGCAAGTCCAAAATATGGAATACTTCCAAGTTCGAATTATCGGATGCCGATCCGATGACGATCCGATCAAATCCAAACCTAGCTATATCATATCCGAAACATGCTAACTTATGATTTTCCAACACTTAGACTCTAAATCGGTGAATCGAATAGTAAACTGGTCAAATATCCAATTTGAACCCGCTTGTAAGTCCGAAATACGGAATAATTCCAAGTTCCAATTATCGGATGCCGATCCGATGACGATCGGATCAAATCAAAACTTATTTCATATCCGAAACACGCTAAGTTATGATTTTCCAACACTTAGACTCTAAATCGGTGAATCAGAGCGTAAATTGGTCAAATATCCAATTAGAACCCGCTCGCAAGTCCGAAATACAGAATAATTCCAACTTCGAATTATCGGATGCCGATCCGATGATGACCGGATCGAATCCAAACCTATTTCATATCCGAAACACGCTAACTTATGATTTTCCAACACTTAGACTCTAAATCGGTGAATCGGAACGTAAATTGGTCAAATATCCAATTAGAACTCGCTCGCAAGTCCGAAATACGGAATAATTCCAAGTTCGAATTATCGGATGCCGATCCGATGACGATCCGATCAAATCCAAACCTAGCTATTTCATATCCGAAACACGCTAAGTTATGATTTTTCAACACTTAGACTCTAAATCGGTGAATCAGAGCGTAAATTGGTCAAATATCCAATTAGAACCCGCTCGCAAGTCTAAAATACTTAATAATTCCAAGTTCGAATTATCGGATGCCGATCCGATGACGATCGGATCGAATCCAAACCTATTTCATATCCGAAACACGCTAACTTATGATTTTCCAACACTTAGACTCTAAATCGGTGAATCGGAGCGTAAATTAGTCAAATATCCAATTAGAACCCGCTCGCAAGTCCGTAATACAGAATAATTGCAAGTTCGAATTATCGGATGCCGATCCGATGACGATCGGATCGAATCCAAACCTATTTCATATCCGAAACACGCCAAGTTATGATTTTCCAACACTTAGACTCTAAATCGGTGAATCGGAGCGTAAATTGGTCAAATATCCAATTAGAACCCGCTCGCAAGTCCGAAATACGGAATAATTCCAACTTTGAATTATCGGATGCCGATCCGATGACGATCGGATCGAATCCAAACCTATTTCATATCAGAAACACGCTAAGTTATGATTTTCCAACAATTAGACTCTAAATCGGTGAATCGGAGTGTAAATTGGTCAAATATCCAATTAGAACCAGCTTGCAAGTCTGAAATACGGAATAATTCCAACTTCAAATTATCGGATGCCGATCTGATGACGATCGGATCGAATCCAAACCTATTTCATATCCGAAACACGCTAACTTATGATTTTCCAACACTTAGACTCTAAATCGGTGAATCGGAGCGTAAATTGGTCAAATATCCAATTAGAACCCGCTCGCAAGTCCGAAATACGAAATAATTCCAACTTCGAATTATCGGATGCCGATCCGATGACGATCGGATCGAATCCAAACCTATTTCATATCCGAAACACGCTAACTTATGATTTTCCAACACTTAGACTCTAAATCGGTGAATCAGAGCGTAAATTGGTCAAATATCCAATTAGAACCAGCTCGCAAGTCCGAAATACGGAATAATTCCAAGTTCGAATTATCGGATGCCGATCCGATGACGATCGGATCGAATCCAAGCCTATTTCATATCTGAAACACGCTAACTTATGATTTTCCAACACTTAGACTCTAAATCGGTGAATCGGAGCGTAAATTGGTCAAATATCCAATTAGAACCCGCTCGCAAGTCCGAAATACGGAATAATTCCAAGTTCGAATTATCGGATGCCGATCCGATTACGATCGGATCGAATCCAAACCTATTTCATATCCGGAACACGCTAAGTTATGATTTTCCAACACTTAGACTCTAAATCGGTGAATCGGAGCGTAAATTGGTCAAATATCTAATTAGAACTCGCTTGCAAGTCCAAAATACGGAATAATTCCAAGTTCGAATTATCGGATGCCGATCCGATGACGATCGGATCGAATCCAAACCTAGCTATTTCATATCCGAAACACACTAACTTATGATTTTCCAACACTTAGACTCTAAATCGGTGAATCGGAGCGTAAATTGGTCAAATATCCAATTAGAACCCACTTGCAAGTCCGAAATACGGAATAATTCCAACTTCGAATTATCGGATGCCGATCCGATGACGATCGGATCGAATCCAAACCTATTTCATATCCGAAACACGCTAACTTATGATTTTCCAACACTTAGACTCTAAATCGGTGAATCGGAGCGTAAATTGGTCAAATATCCAATCAGAACCCGCTCGCAAGTCCGAAATACGGAATAATTCCAAGTTCGAATTATCGGATGTCGATCCGATGACGATCGGATCGAATCCAAACCTATTTCATATCCGAAACACCCTAAGTTATGATTTTCCAACACTTAGACTCTAAATCGGTGAATTGGAGCGTAAATTGGT
Source organism: Chamaelirium japonicum (assembly GCA_947650365.1). Taxonomy (NCBI): domain Eukaryota; kingdom Viridiplantae; phylum Streptophyta; class Magnoliopsida; order Liliales; family Melanthiaceae; genus Chamaelirium; species Chamaelirium japonicum. Next base: position 2,510,669 of record CANTAL010000012.1, read on the forward strand.
CAAATATCCAATTAGAACCCGCTCGCAAGTCCGAAATACGGAATAATTCCAAGTTCGAATTATCGGATGCCGATCCGATGACGATCGTATCGAATCCAAACCTAGCTATTTCATATCCGAAACACGCTAACTTATGATTTTCCAACACTTAAACTCTAAATCGGTGAATCGGATCGTAAATTGGTCAAATATCCAATTAGAACCCGCTCGCAAGTCCGAAATACAGAATAATTCTAAGTTCGAATTATCGGATGCCGATCCGATTACGATCGGATCGAATCCAAACCTATTTCATATCCGAAACTCGCTAAGTTATGATTTTCCAAAACTTAGACTCTAAATCGGTGAATCGGAACGTAAATTGGTCAAATATCCAATTAGAACCCGCTCGCAAGTCCAAAATACGGAATAATTCCAAGTTCGAATTATCGGATGCCGATCCGATGACGATCCGATCGAATCCAAACCTAGCTATTTCATATCCGAAACACGCTAATTTATGATTTTCCAACACTTAGACTCTAAATCAGTGAATCGAATCGTAAATTGGTAAAATATCCAATTAGAACCCGCTCGCAAGTCCGAAATACAAAATAATTCCAAGTTCGAATTATCGGATGCCGATCCGATGATGATCGGATCAAATCCAAACTTATTTCATATCCGAAACATGCTAAGTTATGATTTTCCAACACTTAGACTCTAAATCGGTGAATCGGAGCGTAAATTGGTCAAATATCCAATTAGAACCCGCTCGCAAGTCCGAAATACGGAATAATTCAAACTTCGAATTATCGGATGCCGATCCGATGATGATCGGATCGAATCCAAACCTATTTCATGTCCGAAACACGCTAACCTATGATTTTCCAACACTTAGACTCTAAATCGGTGAATCGGAACGTAAATTGGTCAAATATCCAATTAGAACTCGCTCGCAAGTCCGAAATACGGAATAATTCCAAGTTCAAATTATCGGATGCAGATCCGATCAAATCCAAACCAAGCTATTTCATATCCGAAACACGGTAAGTTATGATTTTCCAACACTTAGACTCTAAATCGGTGAATCGGAGCGTAAATTGGTCAAATATCCAATTAGAACCCGCTCGCAAGTCCGAAATACGGAATAATTCCAACTTCGAATTATCGGATGCCGATCCGATGACGATCGGATCGAATCCAAACCTATTTCATATCCGAAACACGCTAACTTATGATTTTCCAACACTTAGACTCTAAATCGGTGAATCGGAGCGTAAATTGGTCAAATATCCAATTAGAACCTGCTCGCAAGTCCGAAATACGGAATAATTCCAAGTTTGAATTATCGGATGCCGATCCGATGACGATCGGATCGAATCCAAACCTATTTCATATCCGAAACACGCTAAGTTACGATTTTCCCACACTTAGACTCTAAATCGGTGAATCGGAGCGTAAATTGGTCAAATATCCAATTAGAACTAGCTCGCAAGTCCAAAATACGGAATACTTCCAAGTTCGAATTATCGGATGCCGATCCGATGACGATCCGATCGAATCCAAACCTAGCTATTTCATATCCGAAACACGCTAACTTATGATTTTCCAACACTTAGACTCTAAATCGGTGAATCGAATCGTAAATTGGTCAAATATCCAATTAGAACCCGCTCGCAAGTCCGAAATATGGAATAATTCCAACTTCGAATTATCAGATGCCGATCCGATGACGATCGGATCGAATCCAAACCTATTTCATATCCGAAACACGCTAAGTTATGATTTTCCAACACTTAGACTCTAAATCGGTGAATCGGAGAGTAAATTGGTCAAATATCCAATTAGAACCCGCTCGCAAGTCCGAAATACAGAATAATTCCAACTTCGAATTATCGGATGCCGATCCGATGACGATCGGATCGAATCCAAACCTATTTCATATCCGAAACACGCTAACTTATGATTTTCCAACACTTAGACTCTAAATCGGTGAATCGGAGCGTAAATTGGTCAAATATCCAATCAGAACCCGCTCGCAAGTCCGAAATACAGAATAATTCCAAGTTCGAATTATCGGATGTCGATCCGATGACGATCCGATCGAATCCAAACCTATTTCATATCCGAAACACGCTAACTTATGATTTTCCAACACTTAGACTCTAAATCGGTGAATCGGAGCGTAAATTGGTCAAATATCCAATTAGAACCCGCTTGCAAGTCGAAAATACGGAATAATTCCAAGTTCGAATTATCGGATGCCGATCCGATTACGATCGGATCGAATCCAAACCTATTTCATATCCGAAACACGCTAAGTTATGATTTTCCAACACTTAGACTCTAAATCGGTGAATCTGAACGTAAATTGGTCAAATATCCAATTAGAACCCGCTCGCAAGTCCGAAATATGGAATAATTCCAAGTTCGAATTATCGAATGCCGATCCGATTACGATCGGATCGAATCTAAACCTATTTCATATCCGAAACACGCTAACTTATGATTTTCCAACACTTAGACTCTAAATCGGTGAATCGGAGCGTAAATTGGTCAAATATCCAATTAGAACCCGCTCGCAAGTCCGAAATACGGAATAATTCCAACTTTGAATTATCGGATGCCGATCCGATGACGATCGGATCGAATCCAAACCTATTTCATATCCGAAACACGCTAAGTTATGATTTTCCAACACTTAGACTCTAAATCGGTGAATCAGAGCATAAATTGGTCAAATATCCAATTAGAACCCGCTCGCAAGTCCGAAATATGGAATAATTCCAACTTCGAATTATCGGATGCCGATCCGATGACGATCGGATCGAATCCAAACCTATTTCATATCCGAAACACGCTAAGTTATGATTTTCCAACACTTAGACTCTAAATCGGTGAATCGGAGCGTAAATTGGTCAAATATCCAATTAGAACCCGCTCGCAAGTCCGAAATACGGAATAATTCCAAGTTCGAATTATCGGATGTCGATCCGATGACGATCGGATCGAATCCAAACCTATTTCATATCCGAAACACGCTAACTTATGATTTTCCAACACTTAGACTCTAAATCGGTGAATCAGAGCATAAATTGGTCAAATATCCAATTAGAACCCGCTCGCAAGTCCGAAATACGGAATAATTCTAACTTCGAATTATCGGATGCCGATCCGATGACGATCGGATCAAATCCAAACCTATTTCATATCCGAAACACGCTAACTTATGATTTTCCAACACTTAGACTCTAAATCGGTGAATCGGAGCGTAAATTGGTCAAATATCCAATTAGAACCCGCTCGCAAGTCCGAAATAAGGAATAATTCCAAGTTCGAATTATCGGATGCCGATCCGATGACGATCGTATCGAATCCAAACCTAGCTATTTCATATCCGAAACACGCTAACTTATGATTTTCCAACACTTAGACTCTAAATCGGTGAATCGGAGCGTAAATTGGTCAAATATCCAATTAGAACCCACTCGCAAGTCTGAAATACGGAATAATTCCAACTTCGAATTATCGGATGCCGATCCGATAACGATCGGATCGAATCCAAACCTATTTCATATCCGAAACACGCTAACTTATGATTTTCCAACACTTAGACTCTAAATCGGTGAATCGGAGCGTAAATTGGTCAAATATCCAATTAGAACCTGCTCGCAAGTCCGAAATACGGAATAATTCCAAGTTCGAATTATCGGATGCCGATCCGATGACGATCGGATCGAATCCAAACCTATTTCATATCCGAAACACGCTAAGTTATGATTTTCCAACACTTAGACTCTAAATCGGTGAATCGGAGCGTAAATTGGTCAAATATCCAATTAGAACCCGCTCGCAAGTTCGAAATACGGAATAATTCCAAGTTCGAATTATCGGATGCCGATCCGATGACGATCGGATCGAATCCAAACCTATTTCATATCCGAAACACGCTAACTTATGATTTTCCAACACTTAGACTCTAAATCGGAGAATCGGAGCGTAAATTGGTCAAATATCCAATTAGAATCCGCTCGCAAGTCCGAAATATGGAATAATTCCATATTCGAATTATCGGATGCCGATCCAATCGAATCCAAACCTATTTCAAAACCGAAACACGCTAACTTATCATTTTTTAACGCTTAGACTCAGTTAGATATAAACCATTTTTTTAACAAATACATGTTAATTGCAGGAGCAGGGCGGCATCAGGGGATCGATGAGAGCACCAGCGTTGGTGGTGGGCGGGTGTGGTTGAGATAGGGCGGCGTTAGGGGATCGATGAGAGCACCAGCATTGGTGGCGGGCGGGGGTGGTTGAGATAGGGCATGTATCATCTCTCAGTTCTGGATTGTGTAAATATTATTTTGTAATATGTGGTTATTTTTTGTTCTTGTCTATAATTGTCGGCCGGGTACTATGGTAATATTTGATAATTTGCTGTAATTTTTTTATCAATTTAGGTAATATTTTAAAATTTGCGGTAATATTTTATAAATTGTGGTAATATTTGATAAATTGTGGTAATATATTATGGTATTGTTGTAAATCACAGGAATTAAATAACATTATTTAGGTAAATTTATTAAAAAAAAAACATACTTATTACCGACGGAAGTTAATTATTTCGTCGGTAATAATGTTTTTATTTTTTTTAAATTAGAAATAATTTGCCGACGGCATATAATATCCGTCGGTAATATATATATTATTACCGACGGGCAATATATATATGCGTCGGTAATATATATAGTATTGCCGATGGATATATAATATCCATCGGTAATATATATATATATTATTACCGACGGGCAATATATATATGCGTCGGTAATATATATTATTACCGACAGTATAGACCATAACCGTCGGTAAAATGCTTATATATTACCGACGGATTAAGTTTCGTCGGTAATAATATATTATATTAATTTTTAATTGATTAAATATTACCGACGGCTTTAATATTACCGTCGGTATTAATTATTATTACCGACGGTAATATTTGGTCCGTCGTATTGTTTTCCCCGACGCCTTTTTTCCCGACAGCCAGCGACGGAAATATCTTTCTTCGCTATAGAACATTACCGACGGAATGTTAATATTACCGGCGGATATTGTCCGTCGGTAATAACTATTTTTTTTGTAGTGCCTGCTCTCGATTGGGGGAAGGCTAACCCTGGTCAACTCCACCGTGTTCGCCATTCCGTCCTACTATCTCTCCTTCTACCACTTCCCTGTGTGGGTTATCAACCGGATCGACAGTTTGCGATGCAGTTTCTTGTGGCGGGGGGCTGCAGGCGACTCCTGTTCTTACCCTCTCCTAGCTTGGGGTAGTGTCTGCAAATCTAAGGAGCAAGGGAGCATGGGGGCCCTGAACTTGTGGGACTTTAACCAGGCATGGAAATTAGCTATGTCACACAAAGCATGGAAATTAATGAAAGAAGCTGCACATTGTTTACCAAGATTAGATTATGATTTGCTTTAGCCCCGTAACAATAGTATATTAGGATTCTTAGTAAATTAAATACCTCCATTGAGCCACAACATGAGTGGCTTAGTGGTGGGAGCCTCAGGTGCCTCTGTAAAGTAGTAAAATAGAGTCCTCCCTCCTTCGGATAAACAATCACATACCCCGAGTACTGATCAAAGTCCACATCCTCGGGCTGCCCTAGGAATATCACAATCTTATCGGCTTCCATGAGCCCACCTTGATCTCTAGCGGTCACCGGAGTGTACATCCCAACCTCGTCCATTGGCGTCTCCTCTCCTGATCCTCCTCTAGCTCGCTTTGCCCTCAGTATGAGCCTGTTGAAAGGATCATCGAACCCGTTCTCCTTGTAGCCACTCACAGAGGCGAGTAGGCTTGAGAGGAGCATTGGCACGATGAGCGCAGAGGACTTCATCATCAATCGATCGAGTCCTCGATCGATGTGGGCTTGTGGTTCGATCAACTGATGAGCAAGGTGTTATATAGTGGATTAAGTGATTCCTTGGGTGAATGGGGATAAGAGAGAGGGCAAGGGAGAAGAGATGAGCTCTTGACATCAATTGATGCCTCTCTTTGCTCTTGTATTGGTGAAGGCAAGATTCGATCTGGAGAGCTAGATGCCCCCCTAAGATGAAGATCTTCATGCTTCTCGTCTTCCGGAATAGGATACTCACGAAGGTCAATCTGCTGTGAAGGAACCACCCGGGGGTGTCTGACCCAGCTTATGGCCTATGCGGCAAGGCGGAGGAGACAACCAACCATTTGCTTCTGGTTTGTGACTTCTCGAAGTCAGTGTAGGCTTATTTCACTCGCCTCCTGGGCACCAGATCTGCTCCAGATAGCGTCGCGAAGCTATGGGGATCTTGGCGACGTAGGCGTTTCAAGGGTCCAGATCGCCGCGGCTAGGATATGCTTGCCATTGGGATCTCGTAGTCGATATAGCTGGAGAGGAACCGGAGGATCTTCCAGGGCAAGGCTTTGACGTCGGATATGGTTATCTTCATGATGAGGTCGTTGATCCACCTTTGGGCGTCCTGTGCTTCGACGGGTGCCAGGGGTTTTCTTTTGAACCTCTGTAACAGTAACCCTTGAAGTATATCCTTCCACTTTTCTTCTTTTAATAAATAGGTAGGGGTCCAGGCAGAACCCCCCCTCATTCTCTGAGAGGTATTTCTAAAAAAAAAAAAGGATCCCAATGGAATCTTGAATCCCGACTCAATCTCAATCAATCTAAGCCCACCAGTAAAATAAAGAGGTAATTAGTCTAAGGCCGCTCTAACTAACCCTGTAATTTGATAAACCCCTCTACCTTTTGCGTAGAGCTTTAAGTCCCTCCGTCACTCCTTTTTTTTTAAATGATCATTTTGCTCCTACAACAGTTGTATAGTGAGAACAAACTATTGTACAAATTTATTTCTTCAACATGCGTTATACAAGTAAAATCCCAATAGTACGTAGACTCAAAACACGGTAGTTATTAAAGTGATTTCACTGCGCAGTAATTATTCTGGAGTATAAATTCGTTTGCTACAATGATTTCACTGTTGCAGGTCGAATGGAGTATAAATTCAAGTTAGTAGAGTATTAATTTGATTGCTATAGTGATTTCACTATAGCAGCTCAAATGGAATATCAATTCGGGACAACGGAGTAACAATTTGGAAGCTACAGTGACATCAATGTAGAAGCTATAGTATAGCTACAATGATTTGGGAGTAGCAACCGAATTGATATTCTATTGTCCGAATTGATACTCTATAATATAGCTACAACGATCAGAGAGGTCCTGGTTGGAAAAAATGCTATTTGAACATACAAAGAGACATATTTCCAGACATAAAAAGATAAAGGGAGAAAGCGTAGTTGTCCCCATGGGTGGCGCTACGTATCGGTGAGTGGGGTCAATTGATCCCACTTATCGATTCAAATCTATTAAAATAATTTATAAAAATTTTATTTTTATTATAATTTATTTAGTTTTGACTGTTGGTTTGACTCCACGCCACCGATTCACCGAACCCTAATTGATACCATCACATAAAAAATATTTTTTAATGTGATTTTTTACCCCACTAATAAAAATTCCTAGAGCCGCCACCGTCTTGTCCCTATTATTTTTTGAGATTTTTACAATTCGACCACTGTAATCTTCTCCATTTACATATAAACCCTGTACAGTCAACATTTACACCTAAACCCCTTAAATAATCCAATATTTACATATTAACCCCTGTAATTAGTTGGTATCCAAAATGAAGAAATATTTTTGAAATGTTTCTTCAATCGGCTGTTATTTTTTTAATCTAAATGGGAAGTAACCAGTTTACCTATAGTTTTAATTACATAAATTGACATATCTTTATTGAACATGGACTTAATCCAAAACAAGCACAGACATAACCTGTATCTAACTTGGGCCTAATCGGAATAATTCTCACATTGGAGGGGTATTTACAGAGTTTAGGTAAATTATTAAGGATGAAATCGAAAATATCTCATGTTTTGAATGTCAGCTAACTGCAGGGGTCAATATGTAATATTTGAATAAGTTGAGGTGTTTATATGTAAATATCACTTTTATAAGGGTTTAGATGTAAATTGAGAAGATTGTAGGGATTGATTTATAAAAACCCTTATTTTTTCATTGGTACTTTTATTTGCACTAAGAGAATCTCCCAAGTGCCCCCAGATAAAACAAGATCCAACTAAGTGCACCCCAAGTTAAGGTCTACATCATCATCATCCTCCTCTTCTTCATATACGTTCATCATAAGTAGAGATAAATTGAAATAAAGATACTATGCTCATTTTATTAAAGGCTTGCAGTACAAATTTCACAACCTTATTCAAAACACAAAGAAGAACAATAGTTTGCTCATCTCATTCCCCAAGCATGGCATTTGAGCATACAGCAATTGTTCGGCATTGTTCCTCAGGACCGTTTCGTTGTTCCTGCTTATGCATTTTTTTTCTGAAAAATATATAGACAAGAACAACGGAATGATGCCAAACACCGCACAAAATCCGCCGGAATCAAGATCGAGGCGGAAGCCTTCCGTCCAAGAACGACGAGAAAAGGGTGAGCGCCCGAGCCTGTTGATAACTTGGAACGAAGTGTCCGGCGCCCCGCACGGTTACAAAGGCGAGCTTTCGGTACCCTACTGCGTACCCACCAACCTTCACATGCCAAGAAAACGAACAAGATGGATGGTTAGAATGCTAAGAGGTCCAGTCAGTCCCATGTCTTCAACTTCATGAAGAGAGCTGGTGTGATCTTACCTCCCCTTCAGCGTACCAAGGGTACCATGAGGTGTTCACCGGTTCATCAAAGGTGTTGATGGCGTACCTACTACACGTTACTGGTACTACACCATCTATATCTCCACTGCACAAGAAACCAAACTGAGTCAGGTTACGAGTTTGACAGGGCTATGGGTTGAGTTACCAGTTGGGTTGGACTGAATTGAGGTTGGGATGGGATTTTTCTATTCAAAAGCATCCCAAATAAGTAAAATTTCAATCCAAGCCCGCCCAAATATAGGTTGGGTTCGGGTTGACATGTCCGAGTTGCAGCCCTAGCAGTTGGGCACCCACAACCATACTTGGAGGTGAGATCGCCATGATCGAACTATAAAGCGATTGATCTAGTCTTATCTTGATTCTTTTTGAGAAATCCCTCTAGTGGATGAGGGGGGGGGTTCGGCCTTGACCACTATCAGTATATTAAGCTTATTACCTGTAGATCCAGACTCGTATGTTGTTCTCCATCAGCTGCTTGATGGTAGGTAGAACTGTCGTCGGCGAGTCAACCCATTTGTTTATGACCGAACTGCTTATGGTTTTAATTTGGATATCATTAGAGATGAGAGGTAACAAATAAAATTATCGGGGGAGTCGAAGAGCTGAAGAGAAGAGCTGCCTACGTGCATGATGTCCATGGATATGGAAGAGATGTGAGGTTGGCATGTAAAGCTTGTTGCACTTGAGGCAGGTTGAGATAGGAGTGTATGTAGTCGTCTGAGCAGGGATCGAAGCCTCCAATCTGGTGACAATGGTAGATAATTAGTAATTAATGTGAGATCAATGAAAAAAAAAAAGGTTAATTATCGAAACCTCGATTGTATAATCCATCTGTATTTATCCTAATAAGCATAATTTAAATTTTTCAAATATCATTTGAGTCTTATAAGAAACTGAGAAGGGTATTTTCAGAATAAAAAGTTGACGGCAGGAGATCCACAATTACAGACTGGAGCATAGTTTGGGGTTCAAATTATTCAAAAATAATATTGGGTGGTTTTTAAAATTTTCCCATAAATTTAAAATAATTTTATTATCGATTGCTTTGCGCTCTAATTCAACATTATTTTTCAGTAGAGATGTACAGATGATACTTACAGTCCGAGTAGGGGAATGAGCTTTGCACAAGGGAGCATATATGTCGTAACCGTAGATGTCCCCCATTGATTTATAAGCTCTATATATAGACTCTCGACACACATTCGACAATTGCGCTGATTGGAAGTTACAGTTCAGAGTAATAGCCTCATGCATTTTATCAGCAATGAGAGCGTGTGTCCATAAGAAGTCATATTTCCCTCTTAGGTAAGTTTCGTCATCGATGTACGCATTACCGATCTGAACATCAAAGGCTTCGTCACTCTACCTCGCAATACTAACAAATGATCAAAGTTGGAATTGAGGTCATTAGCTAATTACCGCAATCCCTCGAAGTTTGATGACTGTTTGATTGGTGATCATATTGTTGGCGAGGATTTTGTCAGCCAGCTGAGGAACATAGTGGCCGGCGTAGCTCTCCCCAGCAATGTAGAAGTCTCTTGTCTTGTAGTGAGGGAACCTTTCAAGCCAGTTAACAAGGAAAGTGTAGGAGTCGTGGGCGGTTCGTGCGTCCCCGCTAAGATCGTAGTCGGATGTCGTGTTGGAATACGAGTAGCCCACACCAGCAGGAGATTCGAGGAAGATAATGTTTGCGACTGCAAGAAGAAATTGTCATTCAAATTGTTTTTTTTTTGGTAGAACCCCTCGACATCTCATCTGAAGGAGGGTTAAGTCGAACCCTACTAGCGGATAAGGCAAGATTCGATCTTAGGTCTCTGGTACAACCACCAAGAGACTTTACTATCTAAACTAGCAAGCACCTTTGATTTGTAGCTTAGTTTGAGAGGGCAGATGCCATAGGTATAGTTCAGGTTTTCATGGATTGCAGGGATCATAAGTGAGTGTGAATGTCCGGACCTTTGTTCCATGAATAGTTGTTGAGAGACAGGGTTCTCCCATTACTATCAACTCTAAACGGTCCCAATTCCATCATGGCTCCATTCCCGAACGAAGAACACCCTGGTCCTACACATCACGGCTTTCCAAGAGAATTGATTAAAGCACCCAAAATTGGTGTGCAAGATTTCGTAAGTGAAATCAAAGCAAGAAACTATTGATCAAAGAAATGTATCAAATTTGATGGGATACATACAAATGCATGTGCATGGGAAGTTTGTTTCGTTTTATAAATCGGTACCACAGAGATTATTGCATTAACACCATCGAATTGTTCTTTCTACTCTCCTAGTCTAGATAATTCGAAAAATCGTACGCTGTGTTTGGTTGCTGAGAAAGTTTTGCAGTAAAGAAATTCGTCAGAAAAATATGATCGAAAAGGAAAAGTACATTTTCTTGCCATTGTTTTATTTTATCAGGAAAAGAAACCAAGGATATGATTTTTTTTCTATTCTTTTTTCTTGTTTCTCAATGCTTTGGGCAAGAAAAGTTTTGTGGTATTTTGACGGAAAACTAATTTTTAGGTAAAATATTTTCGTGCGGGGACTACACTTTCTCAGCAACCAAACATCCAATTTTACAGAAAAATAGGTACTTTGCATTTTCTTTCCTATATTTTATTGGCAACAAAATATAGCCCTAGTAAATACCTCCATTGAGCCACAACACGAGTGGCTTAGTGGTGGGATCCTCGGGAGCCTCTGTAAAGTAGTAAAAGAGAGCCCTCCCCGCCTTCGGATCAACGGTCACGTACCCTGAGTATTGATCAAAGCCCACTCCCTCGGGTTGACCCGGGAGCATGACAATCTTATCGGCTTCCATGAGCCCACCTTGATCGCCAGCGGTCACCGGAGTGTACATCCTAGCCTCGTTCGTTGGCGTCTCCTCTCCTCTAGCTCGCTTCGCCCTCAGTATGAGCTTGTTCAAAGGATCATCGAACCCGTTCCCCTTGTAGCCACTCACAGAGGCGAGTAGGCTCGAGAGGAGCATTGGCACGATGAGTGCGGAGGCCTTCATCATCGATCGATCGATTCCTGGATCGATGTGGGCTTGTGGTTCGATCAATAGATGAGCGAGGTGTTATATAGTGCAATGAGTGATTCCTTGGGTGAATGGGGATAAGAGAGAGGGTAAGGAAGAAGAGATGAGCTCTTGACATCAATTGATGCCTCTCTTTGCTCTTGTATTGGTGTTGAGCATGGAATCATTGTGGAAATGAATATGTGAGCGAATATCATTAGAGTCCACAATAAGCTGTCCAAATTGTGGAACCCCACTGTACACGAATGATTTAACGGCTATGTTTTTCTTTTGGATCGAGTACCATAAGGTGTCCGGTACAGAAAGGTGGCAGGACCAACGGATGGAGCACCATCAGTTCGGGCTAAGTGAAATTCACCTGTCGGGTTGGCTGCCATTGAACGGTTCTCATTCATACTTCGGGTTGGCTGCCATCGAACGGCTCTGATGCTTTAGGTCCGCCACTTACGGTAGGGATCCCATATGACATCATTTCTGAAAGAATTTTTTTTTTTAGCATTAAATACGTACGATTATAACCTACAGAGCAGGAGCGTAGCCAGGAATTTATTTTGAGCTGGGCTAAACCTAAGCTAATTATTTTTATAATAAAATTTTATTGTATACAGTAAATTAAAAAATGTTAGAGTATAAATTTTTAAACGAACATCGATAGTAAATTTTACATACCCTCCAAAATTTTATGCTAATTAGTCAATTACCCCGCTTAAAATTGATATGGGCAAATTTGACTTGCCCCCCCCCCCCCCCCCCCTCAAAATTATTTGTTAATTAATAAGTCACCCCCCTTTTAATTGATATTAGACCTACCCCACTAAAAATTAGACTTACACCCCCATAACAATGCGATATTTAGGCATATACACTGAGGACTATATGATATTTTGGAATACCCCCCCATTTTGGCTAATTATCATATGGTAATTTGGAGGGATAAGTCAAATTGGGGGGGAGGGGTGTCTAATAATGATTAAAAGGGGGGTGATTTATTAATTAGCATATAATTTTGAGGGGGTAAGTCAAATTTACCTAATTGATATTGGGAAATTTTATTCATACCCCAAAAATATATAATTAGCCCCCATTTCCAACAAAATTGAACACACCCCGATTTCTTTGATCATACCCCATTCCTATCCCAAAAGTACCCTTTCCACTTACACCCCATCTTGAATACACCCTAGTTAAATGACCCGCCATATCTTGATCACACCCTATTCCTTTGAGATGTTGAAGCCCCAAGAGGATAGGGACATGGAGGAGGAGGGGGGGGGGGGGGGGGGGGGGGGGGGGGGGGGGGGTGGGGGGGGGGGGGGGGGGAAGAGAGAGAGAGATGTTCTTCTTTCCCCATTGCTAGAGGGGTTTGATCTCCTATGGTGAAATCCGATTGGGGGAGCTGGGTCTTCGAGCCCCATTGCTGCCTATGGAGGAATCAGATAGGGGGGAAGTAGGATCTTCGAGCCCCGCTACCGATGTTGTTGCCACTGACGTCACAACCATGTCATTGTCATCGCTTAATTCCTTCCCAATCGCAGTCGATGCCCCCATGGTTTCGGGTTTTGATCCAAAACCAGAAGAAGAGGAAGAGCTTGTTTCAGGTTTTGATCCAAACCCAGAAGAAAAAAGAAGAAGAAGAAGAAGAAGAAGAAGAAGGGGAAGGAGGGGAAACTCACATAGCTATAACCACTCACCATGCCCAAGCGGCCACGCCTGATCGTCACTTGAAGCCTCGAGCCTCACCGTCATGCCGGTCCGTGTGTGGACCGGGTGGTGCGCCGCTTCCCACCGCAATTGTGCACCGCTTTCTCTGCTCCCCAAAGAAACAGAAGGTAGCACGACGCCCTCTCTTTCACCCTCTTTTAAGTTTTAAAACCCTCAAGAGATGAGTTGGGCCTGGTTTTCAGTTTTTGGGTGGGCTCCAAGGTTGGCTGGGGTAATCGGCTAGACCTGTTGTGGGGCTGGGCCGGCAGTGAAAATTAATACAAGGGTTTTACCAAATCTCGGCCGGGCTGTAGCCCGGCCGAGCCCACTTTTAGATCCGCCCATGCTACAGAGCAATGCTATTCAGCCCGAAGATTTTTCCGAATTCACCGACCCGATTGACGTGGCAGGGCAGGTGGCTGAAAGGATTTTAAAATTATTGGTGAGTTTCAGCCACCAGTTGTGCGCTGCCACGTCAATCGGCCGATGAATTCGGGAGATATCTTCAGGCTGAATAGCATTTCTCTAACCTATAATAATTTTTCTTTTATAACCTGGCATACGACGGTTCATATTACTCTCCTCTTTTAAACCCCATAATTTACCTCGAGGCTTTAGTATTTGCTTCCATACGTAGGGGTGGGGTGTGGACCCAAAGCACACCGACCAATTTTGATTGGTTTCAACACACTCAATGGATCGAATTGGATTGGGGTTTTAAAAAACCGACATGATTGGATCGGTTGAAGGATTTATAAATTTGAATCCGACCTAACCCGAACCGAACCGACATTTGTAAATACATATAATATTTTATTTAATATACCATATGTCCTCCTATATCTTGCTACCAACAATCTTTGCAACACTGTAGGATGACTCAAAATCAGTTAAAAATCTTATTTAGGCCTAATGTTTTCATAACAATAATTATTTTTTATGTTGAAACTAGGTCCTATATAGAAGGGGAAAAAAAGCCCAATAAGAATATGGTACAAAGCCCAAACCAACCATCCAATCCAATTCAAACCGACTTTAATTGGATTGGATTCTAATCTCGGATCGGTTTGGATCGGATTGAAAATATATAAAACCTACCAAAGTTGGATCGGTTTGGGTTGTGCCTATATAGGTTGGTTTTGAACCGATGCACACCTCTATCGATGCCGCTTTAGATTCTTCTCCCTCGAACATGCAATATTACCAATTTAAGAAGCTCTGCCTAGGGTTTTAGTTTCCCTCGAAAATTCGGCTCCTAAGGGTTTCGACGCTCATGATTGATGGTTGCGAGGAGTATGATGACAGTGTATGCCCTTCCTTTGGCACATCCCCGCCCCCCCCCCCCCCCCCCCCTTTTTTCAGGAATGATTGTAGGGCCCTCCTAGTGGTGGCTACTGTGGGGGAGGATTACGGTCATCGTACAGTCCCCCTCCAACAATGGATAGAAGGGTAGAGCTTCAGGGATGTGGTATGTTGTAGAGCGTTGAGCTATCGCATGCTGAGTTATCACGCTAATACTGTAGAGTAGAAAGAAAGAGAGTTGCAAATATTCGGTTTCTAGTTACACGACCTTTAGAAAGAGAAGGAGAGTTGACACAAGATGTGGTGATGAAGTTCGACCGAAGCCTACGTCTCCATATGGTATGACGCAACCTTTGAATCCACTATCTCTAAAAGAAGTAGAGCTACTCTCGATAGGCCGAGGAACACGCGATCTAGTGT